>CM046864.1:18360493-18882993 GCA_025617745.1 Heliocidaris erythrogramma | reverse complement strand
CCACTTTCTGTAATGGAAGGAAAATAAATTTCAAAACTCTAAAGTGAAATTTGATACTCGAAGATGAAAGCAGCAAAATAACAAATCTTCGCCCGATAAGGGACTTGAACCCTTGGCCCTCAGATTAAAAGTCTGATGCTCTACCGACTGAGCTAACCGGGCTTCGTGTACATGTATATTGACATTTACAAAGAATATTAGCATCGATTGTAGGGGGCTTCATTTAAACAAAAAATAAAACATTTCATTTCACAAAACCACTGTGCATGTAATTTGAATTAAGTTTGCCACTTTCTGTAATTGAAGGAAAATAAATTTCAAAACTCTAAAGTGAAATTTGATACTCGAAGATGAAACCAGCAAAATATTAAATCTTCGCCCGATAAGGGACTTGAACCCTTGGCCCTCAGATTAAAAGTCTGATGCTCTACCGACTGAGCTAACCGGGCTTCATGTATATTGACATTTACAAAGATATTAGCATCGATTGTAGGGGGCTTCATTTAAACAAAAAATAAAACATTTCATTTCACAAAACCACTGTGCATGTAATTTGAATGAAGTTTGCCACTTTCTGTAATTGAAGGAAAATAAATTTCAAAACTCTAAAGTGAAATTTGATACTCGAAGATGAAACCAGCAAAATATTAAATCTTCGCCCGATAAGGGACTTGAACCCTTGGCCCTCAGATTAAAAGTCTGATGCTCTACCGACTGAGCTAACCGGGCTTCGTCTACATGTATATTGACATTTACAAAGAATATTAGCATCGATTGTAGGGGGCTTCATTTAACAAAAAATAAAACATTTCATTTCACAAAACCACTGTGCATGTAATTTGAATGAAGTTTGCCACTTTCTGTAATTGAAGGAAAATAAATTTCAAAACTCTAAAGTGAAATTTGATACTCGAAGATGAAAGCAGCAAAATATTAAATCTTCGCCCGATAAGGGACTTGAACCCTTGGCCCTCAGATTAAAAGTCTGATGCTCTACCGACTGAGCTAACCGGGCTTCGTCTACATGTATATTGACATTTACAAAGAATATTAGCATCGATTGTAGGGGGCTTCATTTAAACAAAAAAATAAAACATTTCATTTCACAAAACCACTGTGCATGTAATTTGAATGAAGTTTGCCACTTTCTGTAATTGAAGGAAAATAAATTTCAAAACTCTGAAGTGCAATTTGATACTCGAAGATGAAAGCAGCAAAATAAAAAATCTTCGCCCGATAAGGGACTTGAACCCTTAGCGCTCAGATAAAAGTCTGATGCTCTACCGGCTGAGCTAACCGGGCTTCGTCTACATGTTTATTGACATTTACAAAGAATATTAGCATCGATTGTAGGGGGCTTCATTTAAACAAAAAAATAAAACATTTCATTTCACAAAACCACTGTGCATGTAATTTGAATGAAGTTTGCCACTTTCTGTAATTGAAGGAAAATAAATTTCAAAACTCTGAAGTGCAATTTGATACTCGAAGATGAAAGCAGCAAAATATTAAATCTTCGCCCGATAAGGGACTTGAACCCTTAGCGCTCAGATTAAAAGTCTGATGCTCTACCGGCTGAGCTAACCGGGCTTCGTGTACATGTATATTGACATTTACAAAGAATATTAGCTTCGATTGTAGGGGGCTTCATTTAAACAAAAAAATAAAACATTTCATTTCACAAAACCACTGTGCATATAAATGATCTACGTCGCTCTTAATTATTGAATGAAGTTTGCCACTTTCTGTTATTGAAGGAAAATAAATTTCAAAACTCTAAAGTGAAATTTATACTCGAAGATGAAAGCAGCAAAATAAAAAATCTTCGCCCGATAAGGGACTTGAACCCTTAGCGCTCAGATTAAAAGTCTGATGCTCTACCGGCTGAGCTAACCGGGCTTCGTCTACATGTATATTGACATTTACAAAGAATATTAGCATCGATTGTAGGGGGCTTCATTTAAACAAAAAAATAAAACATTTCATTTCACAAAACCACTGTGCATGTAATTTGAATGAAGTTTGCCACTTTCTGTAATTGAAGGAAAATAAATTTCAAAACTCTGAAGTGAAATTTGATACTCGAAGATGAAAGCAGCAAAATAAAAAATCTTCGCCCGATAAGGGACTTGAACCCTTGGCCCTCAGATTAAAAGTCTGATGCTCTACCGACTGAGCTAACCGGGCTTCGTGTACATGTATATTGACATTTACAAAGAATATTAGCTTCGATTGTAGGGGGCTTCATTTAAACAAAAGAATAAAACATTTCATTTCACAAAACCACTGTGCATGTAAATGATCTACGTCGCTCTTAATTATTGAATTAAGTTTGCCACTTTCTGTAATGGATGGGAAAATAAATTTCAAAACTCTAAAGTGAAATTTGATACTCGAAGATGAAAGCAGCAAAATATTAAATCTTCGCCCGATAAGGGACTTGAACCCTTGGCCCTCAGATTAAAAGTCTGATGCTCTACCGACTGAGCTAACCGGGCTTCATGTAGATTAACATTTACAAAGATATTAGCATCGATTGTAGGGGGCTTCATTTAAACAAAAAATAAAACATTTCATTTCACAAAACCACTGTGCATGTAATTTGAATGAAGTTTGCCACTTTCTGTAATTGAAGGAAAATAAATTTCAAAACTCTAAAGTGAAATTTGATACTCGAAGATGAAACCAGCAAAATATTAAATCTTCGCCCGATAAGGGACTTGAACCCTTGGCCCTCAGATTAAAAGTCTGATGCTCTACCGACTGAGCTAACCGGGCTTCATGTAGCTTAACATTTACAAAGAATATTAGCATCGATTGTAGGGGGCTTCATTTAAACAAAAAATAAAACATTTCATTTCACAAAACCACTGTGCATGTAATTTGAATTAAGTTTGCCACTTTCTGTAATTGAAGGAAAATAAATTTCAAAACTCTAAAGTGTAATTTGATACTCGAAGATGAAACCAGCAAAATATTAAATCTTCGCCCGATAAGGGACTTGAACCCTTGGCCCTCAGATTAAAAGTCTGATGCTCTACCGACTGAGCTAACCGGGCTTCGTGTACATGTATATTGACATTTACAAAGAATATTAGCATCGATTGTAGGGGGCTTCATTTAAACAAAAAATAAAACATTTCATTTCACAAAACCACTGTGCATGTAATTTGAATTAAGTTTGCCACTTTCTGTAATTGAAGGAAAATAAATTTCAAAACTCTGAAGTGCAATTTGATACTCGAAGATGAAAGCAGCAAAATATTAAATCTTCGCCCGATAAGGGACTTGAACCCTTGGCCCTCAGATTAAAAGTCTGATGCTCTACCGACTGAGCTAACCGGGCTTCGTGTACATGTATATTGACATTTACAAAGAATATTAGCATCGATTGTAGGGGGCTTCATTTAAACAAAAAAATAAAACATTTCATTTCACAAAACCGCTGTGCATATAAATGATCTACGTCGCTCTTAATTATTGAATGAAGTTTGCCACTTTCTGTTATTGAAGGAAAATAAATTTCAAAACTCTAAAGTGTAATTTGATACTCGAAGATGAAAGCAGCAAAATAAAAAATCTTCGCCCGATAAGGGACTTGAACCCTTAGCGCTCAGAATAAAAGTCTGATGCTCTACCGGCTGAGCTAACCGGGCTTCGTCTACATGTATATTGACATTTACAAAGAATATTAGCATCGATTGTAGGGGGCTTCATTTAAACAAAAAAATAAAACATTTCATTTCACAAAACCACTGTGCATGTAATTTGAATGAAGTTTGCCACTTTCTGTAATTGAAGGAAAATAAATTTCAAAACTCTGAAGTGCAATTTGATACTCGAAGATGAAAGCAGCAAAATAAAAAATCTTCGCCCGATAAGGGACTTTAACCCTTGGCCCTCAGATTAAAAGTCTGATGCTCTACCGACTGAGCTAACCGGGCTTCGTGTACATGTATATTGACATTTACAAAGAATATTAGCTTCGATTGTAGGGGGCTTCATTTAAACAAAAAAATAAAACATTTCATTTCACAAAACCACTGTACATGTAAATGATCTACGTCGCTCTTAATTATTGAATTAAGTTTGCCACTTTCTGTAATGGATGGGAAAATAAATTTCAAAACTCTAAAGTGAAATTTGATACTCGAAGATGAAACCAGCAAAATATTAAATCTTCGCCCGATAAGGGACTTGAACCCTTGGCCCTCAGATTAAAAGTCTGATGCTCTACCGACTGAGCTAACCGGGCTTCATGTATATTGACATTTACAAAGAATATTAGCATCGATTGTAGGGGGCTTCATTTAAACAAAAAATAAAACATTTCATTTCACAAAACCACTGTGCATGTAATTTGAATGAAGTTTGCCACTTTCTGTAATTGAAGGAAAATAAATTTCAAAACTCTGAAGTGCAATTTGATACTCGAAGATGAAACCAGCAAAATATTAAATCTTCGCCCGATAAGGGACTTGAACCCTTGGCCCTCAGATTAAAAGTCTGATGCTCTACCGACTGAGCTAACCGGGCTTCGTCTACATGTATATTGACATTTACAAAGAATATTAGCATCGATTGTAGGGGGCTTCATTTAAACAAAAAAATAAAACATTTCATTTCACAAAACCGCTGTGCATAAATGATCTACGTCGCTCTTAATTATTGAATGAAGTTTGCCACTTTCTGTTATTGAAGGAAAATAAATTTCAAAACTCTGAAGTGCAATTTGATACTCGAAGATGAAAGCAGCAAAATAAAAAATCTTCGCCCGATAAGGGACTTGAACCCTTGGCCCTCAGATTAAAAGTCTGATGCTCTACCGACTGAGCTAACCGGGCTTCGTGTACATGTATATTGACATTTACAAAGAATATTAGCATCGATTGTAGGGGGCTTCATTTAAACAAAAAAAAACATTTCATTCATTTCACAAAACCGCTGTGCATATAAATGATCTACGTCGCTCTTAATTATTGAATTAAGTTTGCCACTTTCTGTAATGGAAGGAAAATAAATTTCAAAACTCTAAAGTGAAATTTGATACTCGAAGATGAAACCAGCAAAATATTAAATCTTCGCCCGATAAGGGACTTGAACCCTTGGCCCTCAGATTAAAAGTCTGATGCTCTACCGACTGAGCTAACCGGGCTTCATGTGTATTGACATTTACAAAGAATATTAGCATCGATTGTAGGGGGCTTCATTTAAACAAAAAAATAAAACATTTCATTTCACAAAACCGCTGTGCATATAAATGATCTACGTCGCTCTTAATTATTGAATTAAGTTTGCCACTTTCTGTAATGGAAGGAAAATAAATTTCAAAACTCTAAAGTGAAATTTGATACTCGAAGATGAAACCAGCAAAATATTAAATCTTCGCCCGATAAGGGACTTGAACCCTTGGCCCTCAGATTAAAAGTCTGATGCTCTACCGACTGAGCTAACCGGGCTTCATGTAGCTTAACATTTACAAAGATATTAGCATCGATTGTAGGGGGCTTCATTTAAACAAAAAATAAAACATTTCATTTCACAAAACCACTGTGCATGTAATTTGAATTAAGTTTGCCACTTTCTGTAATTGAAGGAAAATAAATTTCAAAACTCTAAAGTGAAATTTGATACTCGAAGATGAAACCAGCAAAATATTAAATCTTCGCCCGATAATAAGGGACTTAATACCTGGCATTTATAAAGCGCCTTTCAAACTGGCCCAAAGCGCTGATATATATCATTACCCCGGTTATTGGATTCTGGCACGCCCGCACACAATGTATGCACATTCTCCATCCTGGGGAGCATTCCAGCAATGGGCAGTACAGTGACGCTCACATTTAAACAAACGACATTAACTTTCGCATCCTACGGTACCCATTTAACACCTGGGTGGAGAGTGGCAAATGTAGATTAATGTTTGCCAAAGGACGCTAGTGCTGCGGTGAAATTCGAACCCGGACCTCGTGGTTCACAGTCGAAGATTATCCACATCAAAACAAATCTTCGCCCGATAAGGGACTTGAACCCTTGGCCCTCAGATTAAAAGTCTGATGCTCTACCGACTGAGCTAACCGGGCTTCGTCTACATGTATATTGACATTTACAAAGAATATTAGCATCGATTGTAGGGGGCTTCATTTAACAAAAAATAAAACATTTCATTTCACAAAACCACTGTGCATGTAATTTGAATTAAGTTTGCCACTTTCTGTAATTGAAGGAAAATAAATTTCAAAACTCTAAAGTGAAATTTGATACTCGAAGATGAAAGCAGCAAAATATTAAATCTTCGCCCGATAAGGGACTTGAACCCTTGGCCCTCAGATTAAAAGTCTGATGCTCTACCGACTGAGCTAACCGGGCTTCGTCTACATGTATATTGACATTTACAAAGAATATTAGCATCGATTGTAGGGGGCTTCATTTAAACAAAAAAATAAAACATTTCATTTCACAAAACCACTGTGCATGTAATTTGAATTAAGTTTGCCACTTTCTGTAATTGAAGGAAAATAAATTTCAAAACTCTGAAGTGCAATTTGATACTCGAAGATGAAACCAGCAAAATAAAAAATCTTCGCCCGATAAGGGACTTGAACCCTTAGCCCTCAGATTAAAAGTCTGATGCTCTACCGGCTGAGCTAACCGGGCTTCGTGTACATGTATATTGACATTTACAAAGAATATTAGCATCGATTGTAGGGGGCTTCATTTAAACAAAAAATAAAACATTTCATTTCACAAAACCACTGTGCATGTAAATGATCTACGTCCCTCTTAATTATTGAATTAAGTTTGCCACTTTCTGTAATGGAAGGAAAATAAATTTCAAAACTCTAAAGTGAAATTTGATACTCGAAGATGAAACCAGCAAAATATTAAATCTTCGCCCGATAAGGGACTTGAACCCTTGGCCCTCAGATTAAAAGTCTGATGCTCTACCGACTGAGCTAACCGGGCTTCATGTAGCTTGACATTTACAAAGAATATTAGCATCGATTGTAGGGGGCTTCATTTAAACAAAAAATAAAACATTTCATTTCACAAAACCACTGTGCATGTAATTTGAATGAAGTTTGCCACTTTCTGTAATTGAAGGAAAATAAATTTCAAAACTCTGAAGTGCAATTTGATACTCGAAGATGAAACCAGCAAAATATTAAATCTTCGCCCGATAAGGGACTTGAACCCTTGGCCCTCAGATTAAAAGTCTGATGCTCTACCGACTGAGCTAACCGGGCTTCGTCTACATGTATATTGACATTTACAAAGAATATTAGCATCGATTGTAGGGGGCTTCATTTAAACAAAAAAATAAAACATTTCATTTCACAAAACCGCTGTGCATATAAATGATCTACGTCGCTCTTAATTATTGAATGAAGTTTGCCACTTTCTGTTATTGGAGGAAAATAAATTTCAAAACTCTAAAGTGCAATTTGATACTCGAAGATGAAAGCAGCAAAATAACAAATCTTCGCCCGATAAGGGACTTGAACCCTTGGCCCTCAGATTAAAAGTCTGATGCTCTACCGACTGAGCTAACCGGGCTTCGTGTACATGTATATTGACATTTACAAAGAATATTAGCATCGATTGTAGGGGGCTTCATTTAAAAAAAAAAAAAAACATTTCATTTCACAAAACCACTGTGCATATAAATGATCTACGTCGCTCTTAATTATTGAATTAAGTTTGCCACTTTCTGTAATGGATGGGAAAATAAATTTCAAAACTCTAAAGTGAAATTTGATACTCGAAGATGAAAGCAGCAAAATATTAAATCTTCGCCCGATAAGGGACTTGAACCCTTGGCCCTCAGATTAAAAGTCTGATGCTCTACCGACTGAGCTAACCGGGCTTCATGTGTATTGACATTTACAAAGAATATTAGCATCGATTGTAGGGGGCTTCATTTAAACAAAAAAATAAAACATTTCATTTCACAAAACCGCTGTGCATATAAATGATCTACGTCGCTCTTAATTATTGAATGAAGTTTGCCACTTTCTGTAATTGAAGGAAAATAAATTTCAAAACTCTAAAGTGAAATTTGATACTCGAAGATGAAAGCAGCAAAATAAAAAATCTTCGCCCGATAAGGGACTTGAACCCTTGGCCCTCAGATTAAAAGTCTGATGCTCTACCGACTGAGCTAACCGGGCTTCGTCTACATGTATATTGACATTTACAAAGAATATTAGCATCGATTGTAGGGGGCTTCATTTAAACAAAAAAATAAAACATTTCATTTCACAAAACCACTGTGCATGTAATTTGAATTAAGTTTGCCACTTTCTGTAATTGAAGGAAAATAAATTTCAAAACTCTGAAGTGCAATTTGATACTCGAAGATGAAACCAGCAAAATAAAAAATCTTCGCCCGATAAGGGACTTGAACCCTTGGCCCTCAGATTAAAAGTCTGATGCTCTACCGACTGAGCTAACCGGGCTTCGTGTACATGTATATTGACATTTACAAAGAATATTAGCATCGATTGTAGGGGGCTTCATTTAAACAAAAAAATAAAACATTTCATTTCACAAAACCACTGTACATGTAAATGATCTACGTCGCTCTTAATTATTGAATTAAGTTTGCCACTTTCTGTAATGGAAGGAAAATAAATTTCAAAACTCTAAAGTGAAATTTGATACTCGAAGATGAAACCAGCAAAATTTAAATCTTCGCCCGATAAGGGACTTGAACCCTTGGCCCTCAGATTAAAAGTCTGATGCTCTACCGACTGAGCTAACCGGGCTTCATGTAGCTTAACATTTACAAAGAATATTAGCATCGATTGTAGGGGCTTCATTTAAACAAAAAATAAAACATTTCATTTCACAAAACCACTGTGCATGTAATTTGAATTAAGTTTGCCACTTTCTGTAATTGAAGGAAAATAAATTTCAAAACTCTAAAGTGAAATTTGATACTCGAAGATGAAACCAGCAAAATATTAAATCTTCGCCCGATAAGGGACTTGAACCCTTGGCCCTCAGATTAAAAGTCTGATGCTCTACCGACTGAGCTAACCGGGCTTCGTGTACATGTATATTGACATTTACAAAGAATATTAGCATCGATTGTAGGGGGCTTCATTTAAACAAAAAATAAAACATTTCATTTCACAAAACCACTGTGCATGTAATTTGAATTAAGTTTGCCACTTTCTGTAATTGAAGGAAAATAAATTTCAAAACTCTGAAGTGCAATTTGATACTCGAAGATGAAACCAGCAAAATATTAAATCTTCGCCCGATAAGGGACTTGAACCCTTGGCCCTCAGATTAAAAGTCTGATGCTCTACCGACTGAGCTAACCGGGCTTCGTGTACATGTATTTTGACATTTACAAAGAATATTAGCATCGATTGTAGGGGGCTTCATTTAAACAAAAAAATAAAACATTTCATTTCACAAAACCACTGTGCATATAAATGATCTACGTTGCTCTTAATTATTGAATGAAGTTTGCCACTTTCTGTAATTGAAGGAAAATAAATTTCAAAACTCTAAAGTGAAATTTGATACTCGAAGATGAAAGCAGCAAAATAACAAATCTTCGCCCGATAAGGGACTTGAACCCTTGGCGCTCAGATTAAAAGTCTGATGCTCTACCGACTGAGCTAACCGGGCTTCGTCTACATGTATATTGACATTTACAAAGAATATTAGCATCGATTGTAGGGGGCTTCATTTAAACAAAAAAATAAAACATTTCATTTCACAAAACCACTGTGCATGTAATTTGAATGAAGTTTGCCACTTTCTGTAATGGAAGGAAAATAAATTTCAAAACTCTAAAGTGAAATTTGATACTCGAAGATGAAAGCAGCAAAATTTCAAATCTTCGCCCGATAAGGGACTTGAACCCTTGGCCCTCAGATTAAAAGTCTGATGCTCTACCGACTGAGCTAACCGGGCTTCATGTAGCTTAACATTTACAAAGAATATTAGCATCGATTGTAGGGGGGCTTCATTTAAACAAAAAATAAAACATTTCATTTCACAAAACCACTGTGCATGTAATTTGAATGAAGTTTGCCACTTTCTGTAATTGAAGGAAAATAAATTTCAAAACTCTGAAGTGCAATTTGATACTCGAAGATGAAAGCAGCAAAATAAAAAATCTTCGCCCGATAAGGGACTTGAACCCTTGGCCCTCAGATTAAAAGTCTGATGCTCTACCGACTGAGCTAACCGGGCTTCGTGTACATGTATATTGACATTTACAAAGAATATTAGCATCGATTGTAGGGGGCTTCATTTAAACAAAAAATAAAACATTTCATTTCACAAAACCACTGTACATGTAAATGATCTACGTCGCTCTTAATTATTGAATTAAGTTTGCCACTTTCTGTAATGGAAGGAAAATAAATTTCAAAACTCTAAAGTGAAATTTGATACTCGAAGATGAAACCAGCAAAATTTTAAATCTTCGCCCGATAAGGGACTTGAACCCTTGGCCCTCAGATTAAAAGTCTGATGCTCTACCGACTGAGCTAACCGGGCTTCATGTGTATTGACATTTACAAAGAATATTAGCATCGATTGTAGGGGGCTTCATTTAAACAAAAAAATAAAACATTTCATTTCACAAAACCACTGTGCATATAAATGATCTACGTCGCTCTTAATTATTGAATTAAGTTTGCCACTTTCTGTAATGGAAGGAAAATAAATTTCAAAACTCTAAAGTGTAATTTGATACTCGAAGATGAAACCAGCAAAATATTAAATCTTCGCCCGATAAGGGACTTGAACCCTTGGCCCTCAGATTAAAAGTCTGATGCTCTACCGACTGAGCTAACCGGGCTTCATGTAGCTTAACATTTACAAAGATATTAGCATCGATTGTAGGGGGCTTCATTTAAACAAAAAATAAAACATTTCATTTCACAAAACCACTGTGCATGTAATTTGAATTAAGTTTGCCACTTTCTGTAATTGAAGGAAAATAAATTTCAAAACTCTAAAGTGAAATTTGATACTCGAAGATGAAAGCAGCAAAATAACAAATCTTCGCCCGATAAGGGACTTGAACCCTTGGCCCTCAGATTAAAAGTCTGATGCTCTACCGACTGAGCTAACCGGGCTTCATGTAGCTTAACATTTACAAAGAATATTAGCATCGATTGTAGGGGGCTTCATTTAAACAAAAAATAAAACATTTCATTTCACAAAACCACTGTGCATGTAATTTGAATTAAGTTTGCCACTTTCTGTAATTGAAGGAAAATAAATTTCAAAACTCTAAAGTGAAATTTGATACTCGAAGATGAAACCAGCAAAATATTAAATCTTCGCCCGATAAGGGACTTGAACCCTTGGCCCTCAGATTAAAAGTCTGATGCTCTACCGACTGAGCTAACCGGGCTTCGTCTACATGTATATTGACATTTACAAAGAATATTAGCATCGATTGTAGGGGGCTTCATTTAAACAAAAAAATAAAACATTTCATTTCACAAAACCGCTGTGCATATAAATGATCTACGTCGCTCTTAATTATTGAATTAAGTTTGCCACTTTCTGTAATGGAAGGAAAATAAATTTCAAAACTCTAAAGTGAAATTTGATACTCGAAGATGAAAGCAGCAAAATAATAAATCTTCGCCCGATAAGGGACTTGAACCCTTAGCGCTCAGATTAAAAGTCTGATGCTCTACCGGCTGAGCTAACCGGGCTTCGTCTACATGTTTATTGACATTTACAAAGAATATTAGCATCGATTGTAGGGGGCTTCATTTAAACAAAAAAATAAAACATTTCATTTCACAAAACCACTGTGCATGTAATTTGAATTAAGTTTGCCACTTTCTGTAATTGAAGGAAAATAAATTTCAAAACTCTGAAGTGCAATTTGATACTCGAAGATGAAAGCAGCAAAATAAAAAATCTTCGCCCGATAAGGGACTTGAACCCTTGGCCCTCAGATTAAAAGTCTGATGCTCTACCGACTGAGCTAACCGGGCTTCGTGTACATGTATATTGACATTTACAAAGAATATTAGCTTCGATTGTAGGGGGCTTCATTTAAACAAAAGAATAAAACATTTCATTTCACAAAACCACTGTACATGTAAATGATCTACGTCGCTCTTAATTATTGAATTAAGTTTGCCACTTTCTGTAATGGATGGGAAAATAAATTTCAAAACTCTAAAGTGAAATTTGATACTCGAAGATGAAACCAGCAAAATATTAAATCTTCGCCCGATAAGGGACTTGGACCCTTGGCCCTCAGATTAAAAGTCTGATGCTCTACCGACTGAGCTAACCGGGCTTCATGTACATGTATATTGACATTTACAAAGAATATTAGCATCGATTGTAAGGGGCTTCATTTAAACAAAAAAAAACATTTCATTCATTTCACAAAACCGCTGTGCATATAAATGATCTACGTCGCTCTTAATTATTGAATTAAGTTTGCCACTTTCTGTAATGGAAGGAAAATAAATTTCAAAACTCTAAAGTGAAATTTGATACTCGAAGATGAAACCAGCAAAATTTAAATCTTCGCCCGATAAGGGACTTGAACCCTTGGCCCTCAGATTAAAAGTCTGATGCTCTACCGACTGAGCTAACCGGGCTTCATGTGTATTGACATTTACAAAGAATATTAGCATCGATTGTAGGGGGCTTCATTTAAACAAAAAAATAAAACATTTCATTTCACAAAACCACTGTGCATATAAATGATCTACGTCGCTCTTAATTATTGAATGAAGTTTGCCACTTTCTGTTATTGAAGGAAAATAAATTTCAAAACTCTAAAGTGAAATTTGATACTCGAAGATGAAAGCAGCAAAATAACAAATCTTCGCCCGATAAGGGACTTGAACCCTTGGCCCTCAGATTAAAAGTCTGATGCTCTACCGACTGAGCTAACCGGGCTTCGTGTACATGTATATTGACATTTACAAAGAATATTAGCATCGATTGTAGGGGGCTTCATTTAAACAAAAAAATAAAACATTTCATTTCACAAAACCACTGTGCATGTAATTTGAATTAAGTTTGCCACTTTCTGTAATTGAAGGAAAATAAATTTCAAAACTCTAAAGTGAAATTTGATACTCGAAGATGAAAGCAGCAAAATAAAAAATCTTCGCCCGATAAGGGACTTTAACCCTTAGCCCTCAGATTAAAAGTCTGATGCTCTACCGACTGAGCTAACCGGGCTTCGTGTACATGTATATTGACATTTACAAAGAATATTAGCTTCGATTGTAGGGGGCTTCATTTAAACAAAAGAATAAAACATTTCATTTCACAAAACCACTGTACATGTAAATGATCTACGTCGCTCTTAATTATTGAATTAAGTTTGCCACTTTCTGTAATGGAAGGAAAATAAATTTCAAAACTCTAAAGTGAAATTTGATACTCGAAGATGAAACCAGCAAAATATTAAATCTTCGCCCGATAAGGGACTTGAACCCTTGGCCCTCAGATTAAAAGTCTGATGCTCTACCGACTGAGCTAACCGGGCTTCGTGTACATGTATATTGACATTTACAAAGAATATTAGCATCGATTGTAGGGGCTTCATTAAAAAAAAAAAAAAACATTTCATTCATTTCACAAAACCACTGTGCATATAAATGATCTACGTCGCTCTTAATTATTGAATTAAGTTTGCCACTTTCTGTAATGGAAGGAAAATAAATTTCAAAACTCTAAAGTGAAATTTGATACTCGAAGATGAAACCAGCAAAATATTAAATCTTCGCCCGATAAGGGACTTGAACCCTTGGCCCTCAGATTAAAAGTCTGATGCTCTACCGACTGAGCTAACCGGGCTTCATGTGTATTGACATTTACAAAGAATATTAGCATCGATTGTAGGGGGCTTCATTTAAACAAAAAAATAAAACATTTCATTTCACAAAACCACTGTGCATATAAATGATCTACGTCGCTCTTAATTATTGAATGAAGTTTGCCACTTTCTGTAATTGAAGGAAAATAAATTTCAAAACTCTAAAGTGAAATTTATACTCGAAGATGAAAGCAGCAAAATAAAAATCTTCGCCCGATAAGGGACTTGAACCCTTGGCCCTCAGATTAAAAGTCTGATGCTCTACCGACTGAGCTAACCGGGCTTCGTGTACATGTATATTGACATTTACAAAGAATATTAGCATCGATTGTAGGGGGCTTCATTTAAACAAAAAAATAAAACATTTCATTTCACAAAACCACTGTGCATGTAATTTGAATTAAGTTTGCCACTTTCTGTAATTGAAGGAAAATAAATTTCAAAACTCTAAAGTGTAATTTGATACTCGAAGATGAAAGCAGCAAAATAAAAAATCTTCGCCCGATAAGGGACTTGAACCCTTGGCCCTCAGATTAAAAGTCTGATGCTCTACCGGCTGAGCTAACCGGGCTTCGTGTACATGTATATTGACATTTACAAAGAATATTAGCATCGATTGTAGGGGGCTTCATTTAAACAAAAAATAAAACATTTCATTTCACAAAACCACTGTGCATGTAAATGATCTACGTCGCTCTTAATTATTGAATTAAGTTTGCCACTTTCTGTAATGGAAGGAAAATAAATTTCAAAACTCTAAAGTGAAATTTGATACTCGAAGATGAAACCAGCAAAATTTAAATCTTCGCCCGATAAGGGACTTGAACCCTTGGCCCTCAGATTAAAAGTCTGATGCTCTACCGACTGAGCTAACCGGGCTTCGTGTACATGTATATTGACATTTACAAAGAATATTAGCATCGATTGTAGGGGGCTTCATTTAAACAAAAAAATAAAACATTTCATTTCACAAAACCGCTGTGCATATAAATGATCTACGTCGCTCTTAATTATTGAATGAAGTTTGCCACTTTCTGTTATTGAAGGAAAATAAATTTCAAAACTCTGAAGTGCAATTTGATACTCGAAGATGAAAGCAGCAAAATAAAAAATCTTCGCCCGATAAGGGACTTGAACCCTTGGCCCTCAGATTAAAAGTCTGATGCTCTACCGACTGAGCTAACCGGGCTTCGTGTACATGTATATTGACATTTACAAAGAATATTAGCATCGATTGTAGGGGGCTTCATTTAAACAAAAAATAAAACATTTCATTTCACAAAACCACTGTACATGTAAATGATCTACGTCGCTCTTAATTATTGAATTAAGTTTGCCACTTTCTGTAATGATGAAGGAAAATAAATTTCAAAACTCTAAAGTGAAATTTGATACTCGAAGATGAAACCAGCAAAATTTAAATCTTCGCCCGATAAGGGACTTGAACCCTTGGCCCTCAGATTAAAAGTCTGATGCTCTACCGACTGAGCTAACCGGGCTTCGTGTACATGTATATTGACATTTACAAAGAATATTAGCTTCGATTGTAGGGGGCTTCATTTAAACAAAAAATAAAACATTTCATTTCACAAAACCACTGTGCATGTAAATGATCTACGTCGCTCTTAATTATTGAATTAAGTTTGCCACTTTCTGTAATGGAAGGAAAATAAATTTCAAAACTCTAAAGTGAAATTTGATACTCGAAGATGAAACCAGCAAAATATTAAATCTTCGCCCGATAAGGGACTTGAACCCTTGGCCCTCAGATTAAAAGTCTGATGCTCTACCGACTGAGCTAACCGGGCTTCATGTAGCTTAACATTTACAAAGATTATTACCATCGATTGTAGGGGGCTTCATTTAAACAAAAAATAAAACATTTCATTTCACAAAACCACTGTGCATGTAATTTGAATTAAGTTTGCCACTTTCTGTAATTGAAGGAAAATAAATTTCAAAACTCTGAAGTGCAATTTGATACTCGAAGATGAAACCAGCAAAATATTAAATCTTCGCCCGATAAGGGACTTGAACCCTTGGCCCTCAGATTAAAAGTCTGATGCTCTACCGACTGAGCTAACCGGGCTTCGTCTACATGTATATTGACATTTACAAAGAATATTAGCATCGATTGTAGGGGGCTTCATTTAAACAAAAAAATAAAACATTTCATTTCACAAAACCACTGTGCATATAAATGATCTACGTCGCTCTTAATTATTGAATGAAGTTTGCCACTTTCTGTAATTGAAGGAAAATAAATTTCAAAACTCTAAAGTGAAATTTATACTCGAAGATGAAAGCAGCAAAATAAAAAATCTTCGCCCGATAAGGGACTTGAACCCTTAGCGCTCAGAATAAAAGTCTGATGCTCTACCGGCTGAGCTAACCGGGCTTCGTCTACATGTTTATTGACATTTACAAAGAATATTAGCATCGATTGTAG
The DNA here is from genome assembly GCA_025617745.1 of Heliocidaris erythrogramma. Taxonomy (NCBI): domain Eukaryota; kingdom Metazoa; phylum Echinodermata; class Echinoidea; order Camarodonta; family Echinometridae; genus Heliocidaris; species Heliocidaris erythrogramma. Next base: position 18,866,704 of record CM046864.1, on the reverse strand, counting down.
GGGGCTTCATTTAAACAAAAAATAAAACATTTCATTTCACAAAACCACTGTGCATGTAATTTGAATTAAGTTTGCCAATTTCTGTAATTGAAGGAAAATAAATTTCAAAACTCTGAAGTGCAATTTGATACTCGAAGATGAAAGCAGCAAAATAAAAAATCTTCGCCCGATAAGGGACTTTAACCCTTAGCCCTCAGATTAAAAGTCTGATGCTCTACCGTCTGAGCTAACCGGGCTTCGTGTACATGTATATTGCCATTTACAAAGAATATTAGCTTCGATTGTAGGGGGCTTCATTTAAACAAAAGAATAAAACATTTCATTTCACAAAACCACTGTACATGTAAATGATCTACGTCGCTCTTAATTATTGAATGAAGTTTGCCACTTTCTGTTATTGGAGGAAAATAAATTTCAAAACTCTAAAGTGAAATTTATACTCGAAGATGAAAGCAGCAAAATAAAAAATCTTCGCCCGATAAGGGACTTGAACCCTTAGCGCTCAGAATAAAAGTCTGATGCTCTACCGGCTGAGCTAACCGGGCTTCGTCTACATGTATATTGACATTTACAAAGAATATTAGCATCGATTGTAGGGGGCTTCATTTAAACAAAAAAATAAAACATTTCATTTCACAAAACCGCTGTGCATATAAATGATCTACGTCGCTTTTAATTATTGAATGAAGTTTGCCACTTTGTTATTGGAGGAAAATAAATTTCAAAACTCTAAAGTGAAATTTGATACTCGAAGATGAAAGCAGCAAAATAAAAAATCTTCGCCCGATAAGGGACTTGAACCCTTAGCGCTCAGATTAAAAGTCTGATGCTCTACCGGCTGAGCTAACCGGGCTTCGTCTACATGTTATTGACATTTACAAAGAATATTAGCATCGATTGTAGGGGGCTTCATTTAAACAAAAAAAAAAACATTTCATTTCACAAAACCGCTGTGCATATAAATGATCTACGTCGCTTTTAATTATTGAATGAAGTTTGCCACTTTCTGTAATTGGAGGAAAATAAATTTCAAAACTCTAAAGTGAAATTTGATACTCGAAGATGAAAGCAGCAAAATAACAAATCTTCGCCCGATAAGGGACTTGAACCCTTGGCCCTCAGATTAAAAGTCTGATGCTCTACCGACTGAGCTAACCGGGCTTCGTGTACATGCATATTGACATTTACAAAGAATATTAGCATCGATTGTAAGGGGCTTCATTTAAAAAAAAATAAAACATTTCATTTCACAAAACCGCTGTGCATATAAATGATCTACGTCGCTCTTAATTATTGAATGAAGTTTGCCACTTTCTGTTATTGAAGGAAAATAAATTTCAAAACTCTAAAGTGTAATTTGATACTCGAAGATGAAAGCAGCAAAATAACAAATCTTCGCCCGATAAGGGACTTGAACCCTTGGCCCTCAGATTAAAAGTCTGATGCTCTACCGACTGAGCTAACCGGGCTTCGTCTACATGTATATGACATTTACAAAGAATATTAGCATCGATTGTAGGGGGCTTCATTTAAACAAAAAATAAAACATTTCATTTCACAAAACCGCTGTGCATATAAATGATCTACGTCGCTCTTAATTATTGAATTAAGTTTGCCACTTTCTGTAATGGATGGAAAATAAATTTCAAAACTCTAAAGTGTAATTTGATACTCGAAGATGAAACCAGCAAAATATTAAATCTTCGCCCGATAAGGGACTTGAACCCTTGGCCCTCAGATTAAAAGTCTGATGCTCTACCGACTGAGCTAACCGGGCTTCATGTAGCTTAACATTTACAAAGATCATTACCATCGATTGTAGGGGGCTTCATTTAAACAAAAAATAAAACATTTCATTTCACAAAACCACTGTGCATGTAATTTGAATTAAGTTTGCCACTTTCTGTAATTGAAGGAAAATAAATTTCAAAACTCTGAAGTGCAATTTGATACTCGAAGATGAAACCAGCAAAATATTAAATCTTCGCCCGATAAGGGACTTGAACCCTTGGCCCTCAGATTAAAAGTCTGATGCTCTACCGACTGAGCTAACCGGGCTTCGTCTACATGTATATTGACATTTACAAAGAATATTAGCATCGATTGTAGGGGGCTTCATTTAAACAAAAAAATAAAACATTTCATTTCACAAAACCGCTGTGCATATAAATGATCTACGTCGCTCTTAATTATTGAATGAAGTTTGCCACTTTCTGTTATTGAAGGAAAATAAATTTCAAAACTCTAAAGTGCAATTTGATACTCGAAGATGAAAGCAGCAAAATAACAAATCTTCGCCCGATAAGGGACTTGAACCCTTGGCCCTCAGATTAAAAGTCTGATGCTCTACCGACTGAGCTAACCGGGCTTCGTGTACATGTATATTGACATTTACAAAGAATATTAGCATCGATTGTAGGGGGCTTCATTTAAACAAAAAAATAAAACATTTCATTTCACAAAACCACTGTGCATGTAAATGATCTACGTCGCTCTTAATTATTGAATGAAGTTTGCCACTTTCTGTTATTGAAGGAAAATAAATTTCAAAACTCTAAAGTGAAATTTGATACTCGAAGATGAAAGCAGCAAAATAAAAAATCTTCGCCCGATAAGGGACTTGAACCCTTGGCCCTCAGATTAAAAGTCTGATGCTCTACCGGCTGAGCTAACCGGGCTTCGTGTACATGTATATTGACATTTACAAAGAATATTAGCTTCGATTGTAAGGGGCTTCATTTAAACAAAAAAAACATTTCATTTCATTTCACAAAACCGCTGTGCATATAAATGATCTACGTCGCTCTTAATTATTGAATGAAGTTTGCCACTTTCTGTTATTGAAGGAAAATAAATTTCAAAACTCTAAAGTGTAATTTGATACTCGAAGATGAAAGCAGCAAAATAAAAAATCTTCGCCCGATAAGGGACTTGAACCCTTAGCGCTCAGAATAAAAGTCTGATGCTCTACCGGCTGAGCTAACCGGGCTTCGTTTACATGTATATTGACATTTACAAAGAATATTAGCATCGATTGTAGGGGGCTTCATTTAAACAAAAAAATAAAACATTTCATTTCACAAAACCACTGTGCATGTAATTTGAATGAAGTTTGCCACTTTCTGTAATTGAAGGAAAATAAATTTCAAAACTCTGAAGTGCAATTTGATACTCGAAGATGAAAGCAGCAAAATAAAAAATCTTCGCCCGATAAGGGACTTGAACCCTTAGCGCTCAGATTAAAAGTCTGATGCTCTACCGACTGAGCTAACCGGGCTTCGTGTACATGTATATTGACATTTACAAAGAATATTAGCATCGATTGTAGGGGGCTTCATTTAAACAAAAAAATAAAACATTTCATTTCACAAAACCGCTGTGCATATAAATGATCTACGTCGCCCTTAATTATTGAATGAAGTTTGCCACTTTCTGTTATTGGAGGAAAATAAATTTCAAAACTCTAAAGTGAAATTTGATACTCGAAGATGAAAGCAGCAAAATAATAAATCTTCGCCCGATAAGGGACTTGAACCCTTGGCCCTCAGATTAAAAGTCTGATGCTCTACCGGCTGAGCTAACAGGGCTTCGTGTACATGTATATTGACATTTACAAAGAATATTAGCTTCGATTGTAAGGGGCTTCATTAAAAAAAAAAAAAACATTTCATTTCATTTCACAAAACCGCTGTGCATATAAATGATCTACGTCGCTCTTAATTATTGAATTAAGTTTGCCACTTTCTGTAATGGATGGGAAAATAAATTTCAAAACTCTAAAGTGCAATTTGATACTCGAAGATGAAACCAGCAAAATATTAAATCTTCGCCCGATAAGGGACTTGAACCCTTGGCCCTCAGATTAAAAGTCTGATGCTCTACCGACTGAGCTAACCGGGCTTCGTCTACATGTATATTGACATTTACAAAGAATATTAGCATCGATTGTAGGGGGCTTCATTTAAACAAAAAAATAAAACATTTCATTTCACAAAACCGCTGTGCATATAAATGATCTACGTCGCCCTTAATTATTGAATGAAGTTTGCCACTTTCTGTTATTGGAGGAAAATAAATTTCAAAACTCTAAAGTGAAATTTGATACTCGAAGATGAAAGCAGCAAAATAAAAAATCTTCGCCCGATAAGGGACTTGAACCCTTAGCCCTCAGATTAAAAGTCTGATGCTCTACCGGCTGAGCTAACAGGGCTTCGTGTACATGTATATTGACATTTACAAAGAATATTAGCTTCGATTGTAAGGGTCTTCATTAAAAAAAAAAAAAACATTTCATTTCATTTCACAAAACCGCTGTGCATATAAATGATCTACGTCGCTCTTAATTATTGAATTAAGTTTGCCACGTTCTCCAATGGAAGGAAAATAAATTTCAAAACTCTAAAGTGTAATTTGATACTCGAAGATGAAACCAGCAAAATATTAAATCTTCGCCCGATAAGGGACTTGAACCCTTGGCCTTCAGATTAAAAGTCTGATGCTCTACCGACTGAGCTAACCGGGCTTCGTGTACATGTACATGTATATTGACATTTACAAAGAATATTAGCATCGATTGTAGTGGGCTTCATTTAAACAAAAGAATAAAACATTTCATTTCACAAAACAACTGTACATGTAATTTGAATTAAGTTTGCCAATTTCTGTAATGGAAGGAAAATAAATTTCAAAACTCTAAAGTGAAATTTGATACTCGAAGATGAAAGCAGCAAAATAACAAATCTTCGCCCGATAAGGGACTTGAACCCTTGGCCCTCAGATTAAAAGTCTGATGCTCTACCGACTGAGCTAACCGGGCTTCGTCTACATGTATATTGACATTTACAAAGAATATTAGCATCGATTGTAGGGGGCTTCATTTAAACAAAAAAATAAAACATTTCATTTCACAAAACCGCTGTGCATATAAATGATCTACGTCGCTCTTAATTATTGAATTAAGTTTGCCACGTTCTCTAATGGATGGGAAAATAAATTTCAAAACTCTAAAGTGTAATTTGATACTCGAAGATGAAACCAGCAAAATATTAAATCTTCGCCCGATAAGGGACTTGAACCCTTGGCCCTCAGATTAAAAGTCTGATGCTCTACCGACTGAGCTAACCGGGCTTCATGTAGCTTAACATTTACAAAGATCATTACCATCGATTGTAGGGGGCTTCATTTAAACAAAAAATAAAACATTTCATTTCACAAAACCACTGTGCATGTAATTTGAATTAAGTTTGCCACTTTCTGTAATTGAAGGAAAATAAATTTCAAAACTCTGAAGTGCAATTTGATACTCGAAGATGAAACCAGCAAAATATTAAATCTTCGCCCGATAAGGGACTTGAACCCTTGGCCCTCAGATTAAAAGTCTGATGCTCTACCGACTGAGCTAACCGGGCTTCGTGTACATGTATATTGACATTTACAAAGAATATTAGCATCGATTGTAGGGGGCTTCATTTAAACAAAAAAATAAAACATTTCATTTCACAAAACCGCTGTGCATATAAATGATCTACGTCGCTCTTAATTATTGAATGAAGTTTGCCACTTTCTGTTATTGAAGGAAAATAAATTTCAAAACTCTAAAGTGCAATTTGATACTCGAAGATGAAACCAGCAAAATATTAAATCTTCGCCCGATAAGGGACTTGAACCCTTAGAGCTCAGAATAAAAGTCTCATGCTCTACCGGCTGAGCTAACCGGGCTTCGTCTACATGTTTATTGACATTTACAAAGAATATTAGCATCGATTGTAGGGGGCTTCATTTAAACAAAAAAATAAAACATTTCATTTCACAAAACCACTGTGCATGTAAATGATCTACGTCGCTCTTAATTATTGAATTAAGTTTGCCACTTTCTGTTATTGGAGGAAAATAAATTTCAAAACTCTAAAGTGAAATTTGATACTCGAAGATGAAAGCAGCAAAATATTAAATCTTCGCCCGATAACGGACTTGAACCCTTTGCCCTCAGATTAAAAGTCTGATGCTCTACCGGCTGAGCTAACAGGGCTTCGTGTACATGTATATTGACATTTACAAAGAATATTAGCTTCGATTGTAAGGGTCTTCATTAAAAAAAAAAAAAACATTTCATTTCATTTCACAAAACCGCTGTGCATATAAATGATCTACGTCGCTCTTAATTATTGAATGAAGTTTGCCACTTTCTGTTATTGAAGGAAAATAAATTTCAAAACTCTAAAGTGCAATTTGATACTCGAAGATGAAAGCAGCAAAATAAAAAATCTTCGCCCGATAAGGGACTTGAACCCTTAGCGCTCAGAATAAAAGCCTGATGCTCTACCGGCTGAGCTAACCGGGCTTCGTTTACATGTTTATTGACATTTACAAAGAATATTAGCATCGATTGTAGGGGGCTTCATTTAAACAAAAAAATAAAACATTTCATTTCACAAAACCGCTGTGCATATAAATGATCTACGTCGCTCTTAATTATTGAATGAAGTTTGCCACTTTCTGTAATTGAAGGAAAATAAATTTCAAAACTCTGAAGTGCAATTTGATACTCGAAGATGAAAGCATCAAAATAAAAAATCTTCGCCCGATAAGGGACTTGAACCCTTAGCGCTCAGATTAAAAGTCTGATGCTCTACCGGCTGAGCTAACCGGGCTTCGTCTACATGTATATTGACATTTACAAAGAATATTAGCATCGATTGTAGGGGGTTTCATTTAAACAAAAAAATAAAACATTTTATTTCACAAAACCGCTGTGCATATAAATGATCTACGTCGCTCTTAATTATTGAATGAAGTTTGCCACTTTCTGTTATTGAAGGAAAATAAATTTCAAAACTCTAAAGTGTAATTTGATACTCGAAGATGAAAGCAGCAAAATAAAAAATCTTCGCCCGATAAGGGACTTGAACCCTTGGCCCTCAGATTAAAAGTCTGATGCTCTACCGGCTGAGCTAACCGGGCTTCGTGTACATGTATATTGACATTTACAAAGAATATTAGCTTCGATTGTAAGGGGCTTCATTAAAAAAAAAAAAAAACATTTCATTTCATTTCACAAAACCGCTGTGCATATAAATGATCTACGTCGCTCTTAATTATTGAATTAAGTTTGCCACGTTCTCTAATGGATGGGAAAATAAATTTCAAAACTCTAAAGTGAAATTTGATACTCGAAGATGAAACCAGCAAAATATTAAATCTTCGCCCGATAAGGGACTTGAACCCTTGGCCCTCAGATTAAAAGTCTGATGCTCTACCGACTGAGCTAACCGGGCTTCGTCTACATGTATATTGACATTTACAAAGAATATTAGCATCGATTGTAGGGGGCTTCATTTAAACAAAAAAATAAAACATTTCATTTCACAAAACCGCTGTGCATATAAATGATCTACGTCGCCCTTAATTATTGAATGAAGTTTGCCACTTTCTGTTATTGGAGGAAAATAAATTTCAAAACTCTAAAGTGAAATTTGATACTCGAAGATGAAAGCAGCAAAATAAAAAATCTTCGCCCGATAAGGGACTTGAACCCTTAGCCCTCAGATTAAAAGTCTGATGCTCTACAGGCTGAGCTAACAGGGCTTCGTGTACATGTATATTGACATTTACAAAGAATATTAGCTTCGATTGTAAGGGTCTTCATTAAAAAAAAAAAAAAACATTTCATTTCATTTCACAAAACCGCTGTGCATATAAATGATCTACGTCGCTCTTAATTATTGAATTAAGTTTGCCACGTTCTCCAATGGATGGGAAAATAAATTTCAAAACTCTAAAGTGTAATTTGATACTCGAAGATGAAACCAGCAAAATATTAAATCTTCGCCCGATAAGGGACTTGAACTCTTGGCCTTCAGATTAAAAGTCTGATGCTCTACCGACTGAGCTAACCGGGCTTCGTATACATGTACATGTATATTGACATTTACAAAGAATATTAGCATCGATTGTAGTGGGCTTCATTTAAACAAAAGAATAAAACATTTCATTTCACAAAACAACTGTACATGTAATTTGAATTAAGTTTGCCAATTTCTGTAATGGAAGGAAAATAAATTTCAAAACTCTAAAGTGTAATTTCAAGCTCGAAGATGAAAGCAGCAAAATAAAAAATCTTCGCCCGATAAGGGACTTGAACCCTTGGCCCTCAGATTAAAAGTCTGATGCTCTACCGACTGAGCTAACCGGGTTTCATGTATATTAACATTTACAAAGAATATTAGCATCAATTGTAGGGGGCTTCATTTAAAAAAAATAAAATAATAATTTCACAAAACCGCTGTGCATATAAATGATCTACGTCGCTCTTAATTATTGAATTAAGTTTGCCAATTTCTGTAATGGAAGGAAAATAAATTTCAAAATTCTAAAGTGTAATTTCATGCTCGAAGATGAAAGCAGAAAAATATTCAATCTTCGCCTGATAAGGGACTTGAACCCTTGGCCCTCAGATTAAAAGTCTGATGCTCTACCGACTGAGCTAACCGGGCTTTTCTTGCCAAGTAATTTCAGTCGTGAGACTTTTAATTATTGAATTAAGTTTGCCACTTTCTGTAATGGAAGGAAAATAAATGTCGAAACTCTGAAGTGTAATTTGATACTCGAAGATGAAAGCAGAAAAATATTAAATATTTGCCCGATTAGGGACTTGAACCCTTAGCCCCCAAATTAAGAGTCTAATACCGACTAAGCTAACCGGGCTCTGTATATATTAGGATATAACAAGGTGTATATGTCTTTCAAATTTTTTATAGTTCTTCTAATTTTGCAGAACTGCTGCCAATGCAAAAGTGCTGGCTATTATAATTACAATTTTGGTGAATATTTCACTCTGAATTCATAGCATGACTTAACAGACACTTTATTTTAGTCAGGGTTGTGTTAAACAATAAAGAAAATCTTTCCGAAATCATTGGGACTGGTGGATGAAATATGATTATATTAAAACCTGGGATATTTAATTCCAAACAAAAATATCACTTTTTGTTTATGGTGGCGAGGCCAATCAACATTGTATAAGATCAAGTGATATGGTCCATAATAAGATATGGAAGAGCAAAATGAAGTACTGCGCCCGATAAGGGACTTGAACCCCAAACCCTCAGATTAAAAGTCTGATGCTTTACCGACTGAGCTAATCGGGCTTTTCTTGCCAAGTCATTTCAGTCCTGAGACTTTGCCTGTCCATCATGTTAAAGAAGAATTTTCCTTTTCTATTTCTCTTTTCTAGCATCAGTACCTATACTTTTACAGCATAATTCATTTATCTACTAATGATTGTAACGTAATATCATATTCCGAGTACAACTTATTGCATCAAAGTAGGAGAGCGTTGTCTTTAATAATAAAATTCTCCGACATATTGTCAGGCGTTTCTGAATTCATTATAAGTTTATCTAGTAAGGAATGGTACCAACTTCGATAATTTTTCACAAAATAGAGTATATATTTCATCGCTGTTTTTTTGTAAGGAAATTTTAATTTGTCGTTACCCAAACCGGAAATAAAATAGTCATGCAGTTTAAACAATAAATTGTGACTATTTGAGCCCGATAAGGGACTCGAACCCTTGACTCTCAGATTAAAAGTCTGATGCTCTACCGACTGAGCTAACCGGGCCTTATGCGTTAAGCCGTTAATCTTTTAAATAGAGTTTCCTTTATCGTCAGAACTTGTTATTTTTTTTTTAAAGTGGACATTAAAGTACATTAATCTGACACAATAACACTTAGAAATACCGGTAGACAGTAATTCATGGAAATTTCTTCCGAAACCCCGTTACATTGATGACAGCATATCTTTGGATGCAGGCCACTTCTTTGCCGATATCAGAAGTTGCTATACGTGTTTCGGGCACGCCTCAAGCAAACTTTCTTCAGCCTGCTCGTTGATCATCCAAGTATGAAATGTAAAGAGACTTCGTCTCCCCCCCCCCCCCCAATCTTATTCTGTCTCCAGAGATATGCTATCATAACAGGGGTGGTTTTTTAAAGAAACATTCATGAATTCGAATCTTTAGTCATAAAGCATGGTAAGGTCTTAGTAATACTGTTTCAGGTGATTTCCGTTTAGGGAAGGAAAGTATTGATCACTATCAGAAAGAACAATAGGATCGAGTTACATTCGTACCATGGTATAAATAACTCTAAACTTTATAGTAAATATCATCAGAAATTTGGTAGTAATCCCAAGAAATCCTATTACTGTCTCTCTATATTGCTTTCCGTGAACTTTTTAACTGTTTTCAACCATTTTAGGGTGCATTTACTGCAGCCAGAATCAGCGTTTTGAAACGAGGTGAGGAAGCGCAGTTTTGGAACACTGTTTCACGGTACATTGTTTACAGCTCTTTTCTCAAAGCAAATTTGATCTCTCCGGCTGAATTCGCACACAGCACTGAGTGAGATTTGAAACTGTGTTTTGAGACCGTGTTTCTGCGAGAGAGAAAGAAGCTCCGGAAAGGGAAGGTATAAATATATAAATATATAAATATAAAGTTGAATGATACTTTTAAAAAGTCAAATTAAAGAAAACGCCTCACCTTTCCTCGTTCTTGCCATCCAGAGGGTTCACTCCCGAGAGCGATGGGATGCCGATGTGGTCTATGATCATCATGATGTCACCAACCTTAAACGCGGGATTGAGAGCTCCGCTTGTACTTGTTACAATCACGGTATCCACCCCCATCAACTTCATTACACGTATGGGTGAGGCAACCTGGGGGTGGAGGGGTGTGACGACAATATTATGATCATGATGAGAAGAAGATGATGGTAGTGATGATAATAAAATAATGATAATAATCATTACAATAATGATAATAATGATACTGATGATAATAATATCAATAATAATAATAGTAATAATAATCATCATCATAATCATAGTCATATCAATAACAATAATAATTTTTATATTTGAAATTATAATATAATATTCGGGCAATCGCCACCTCATATTCCGACAGCGAAATTGTCTATCACTGACTTTCATATCTTATCATGTATATTCCTATGACGAACTTACATTATCACTCTATTCAACTTTTTAAAACTTGTGCTCACTCGCTTCGCTCGCTCGCAGTATTCGGGATCTGGGAAAACAACAGTTGTCGCCCCCTCCCCCCCAAGCTCCTCCTGCCCTAGGCCTCTGATATAATAAATATTGCTTATACTTTTTAATTATCTTTAATTATCACTGCTTGATTCATGACAACGAAAAAGGAGCAAAATAAATTATAAATACCATCTCTTACCTTCCATGGTGGATACCCCTCGTATAAATGGAATCGTCCTTGCATCATCACCACTTTCTTTCCTTTCAGGGTGCCGAAGCAAAATTGACCGGTTTGATCTTCAACTATAAGCACGCAAGAAAAGAGAGTGGAAGTAAGGAAAGGATGAAGAATGAACGAATACACAAATCAGAGAAGGAAATAAAAAGGAAGAAAGAAAGGAGAAAAAATAAAAATATATTTAGAATATAACAGTTTAATGTTAATCAACAGTTTTAAAAGGTAAGCGTATGTGATAGATTAAATAATGAGAATACAATTCAACATCAACTTTATGAACAGAATGCAAAATTGGACAAGAGAATACAGTGTATAAGTATGGAGAGGAGGAAGAATGAATGAATAGACAAATCAGGGAAGGAAGATGTCTTTCTTTGAAAGAAAAAAAAATTCAGTACAGAAGAGATTAAACAGTTACATTTCGATTTTCAGAAGGTTCATAATTCCGACGGTTCGTTACTCCGACGCGACGGTTCGTAATTCCGTAAATGAAACAGGGGTTTTAATTTCGAAATGAAAAAGGGTTTAATATTTCCTAAAGTCGTACACCGAGAACGTTATGTAGGGCTCTATTGTATGATGATGGTGATGATGATGTTAATGATGGTGATGGGGATGACGATTGTGATAATGACGTGGATGATGACGATGACGATGATGATGATGATGCCTCACCTGTGCTCACTGGAAACTTGGGCACCTTCTCGTAAGGAACGTTGTAACGTTCCTCCAGCTTGTTTGCTAGGTTCATCATCCCAGACCCACAGATGATACCAATACTTGGACGATGCGGTTGCCTTGACAACAAGCATTCCACCATCTCTTCATAGTCTTCGTAAGTATACCTGCGACCACCCAAAATAAGTAAATAAATAAATAAGTAAATAAAATGATTAATGTCGAAGAAACCAGGGTTTCTTTGACATTAATTTGGGGTTGCATGCACGAGTGAATTGACTGAGTCTGGGTTAATACTGAGGATTTGTAAACTCGCCGTAGCACCAGTCAAATAAAATCAACTATTTATATACACTTAATAATCTGATAAATGTTGAGTATTTTCATATTTATTATCATACCCATTTTACCTCGAGAGTCGTTTTGCCTATGAAAGCAATTGGTCAGATGGATTTTTTAACAAAATCATTAATCTTGATATGGAATTATGAGTGTTATAGTTACTTGGCACCCCATAGAACTGGTCTATCCGCTAGACTAGACTAATTTGGATCAATAGAAATGAATATGATATACACCTGTACCTAAAATTGCTGAAGGGCTCAGGCTTTTATAAGATATTCTGAATTTTAACATATATAAGTCGCCATGCTGTATGGCCTACCTGGGGAGCGTTTCATCAAGCGTTTTGTCAGTGATTTTTACCGACAACTGTTATAAGGTACTGAAATCCTTGCATCTGATTGGCTGAGAGCAAATCACTGACAAAGCGCCTGATGAAACGAGACGCTAAAGCCTAAAAATGTCCACTTTTTTTTCTACATGTATCCATACCGTCTACTTGATAAGTTACAAAGTAACTACAATAAGTTACGAAGTTACTTGCATCCAAGAATATTTTTTAGTAATTTTGTTTCATTGCCGATTTAAAAGGTTGCAAATAGCTGACACCTGAGTCCGGTCCTATAGAATAAAGACTGTGATTTAGTGAAATGAATAATGGGTTAGGTGACCCCCATATATCCCTCACCCCGCAGGTTTGTTTTGGGATCTTCGGGGTTCGTGAAGGGGTCGAAATTGAAGGAGATCCATATACAAATTCGCTATGATTTTGCACTGGAGTTTCACGCAACTATGGGCCTACAGCTATAATTTCCACTGAATGAACATTCCGTCTTCATGAATGGGTACGTGTTTACTTCAGTTCTTTTTGTATGTCGAGGATCATTTTCTTCACAAAACACACACATTCGAATACTTTGGATGGAGAGAGGGAGGGGGGACGGGTCACCGTCTGGCATGGTACCGGTGGAGTCGAAGGTTAACACTCCATATTCTAGCATATATATTGCCTAGTACCTCCTTGATTACATATTGGCCTATGATGCGTGCTATGTAGGCCTACCCACAGCTCGAATATCATGGTCTGTTAGTTTATGTTTACTCTTTCAGGGACATGATTGCCAATCTGTGATAACTGATATCCAACTTGATTATTATATCCGTAACGGAACTAAAACCGATCAAAATAAAAGCAATCATAATTACTCACAGTGTTTCTACGAAGTTGTTATTCGACATGTTCGTGTCCAATGTTGTAATGTGCGTTCTTCTTCCAAGGGCTCAAAACCGCAAAATAAATGATCTTTAAATTATAATAAGACTCCCAGGTATTATGCCAGCAAGTGTTACGAAGGAGTAGTTTCACAGAGTAGGATAACTCAGATACGGGATATATTTTGAGGTGAAGCAAATCCAATATGCCATTCACGATCGCGTATACATAACGTCAGCTGCAGTCCTACACTGCTTGCACTCAAGTTCATGTGCAATACACGAGCAAAGATTTCATGTTTGTTTTAGTGATTCTAAAACACTTGAGTTCAATAGGGTGCCTGGATTACTGCAGTAGCTTAAAGGGAAATTAACCTCAGCGTATGAATTAGCTTATTTTGAATGGTGTAGTATATGCCTCTTATTTGATACATGCAATTTCATGTAAAAACACAGGATATAGATATAAATCACTATTTTCCAGCCAAGTTATCGTCTGCTAGCAATAATAAGGGGGCTGCCATTACTTTATGTGTACACGAACATATTTTTCATCCCAAGTAAAATTTCCTTCATCGTTAACTTGTAATTGATTTTTAGAGGACAAATATATATTAGATAAAGTCACATATTCTGAAATGTAAGTTTAGTTTTATATATTTTTTAAAAGGTCTTAATTTGTTCATAAAAAATATACTTCATAAAAAATATACGTCAAGGACGGAGAATTGACGTCAAGGACGGAGACAATCGTAACAATACCAAAACAAAGCGAGGAATCTGCTTTACAGGATGGCTATTAGAACTCATGGGTCGTCAATTATCTAGGCCCATGGCCAATAACAATCGTAATACAATCAGAACAAAGCGACGTATCTGTTGTAAAGGTAGGCTATTATCAAAGCATATGGTACCTAATGATCCGTGTCATGCACAAAATGGCAGCCTCCATGGAAAGACGTAGCAGACAATAGGTGCATCTAGAATATCACGTGGGGTTACTTGTCCTTTAATGGTTCTTCAGTGTGTAGTCCAACACGTACACGCGTATTAAATCCTATAGAACTGTTTTCGAATGGTAAGTATGTTTAGTTTGGGCATTTAAACAGTGATCTAGCTGGCAGTGGTTGTGGGCAAATATTACAACGTTTTCGAGCAGCGATAGACATGGAGCTTTGTTGGAAAGTTTAAAGTTCATGTCAATTTTGACATCGCTATTGACAGTTGGATTATATAGTCTAAACATGCAGACGCTTTATATAGTTTGACAAAGATTGTATTCAATTCAAGACTTTATTCCAGACTCAGCTGCAGAAGCAGAGGTCCATATAACACATTTACATGAGAAGAGAACATAAAGAATCAAGGAACAAAGAACACAAATATAAGCGTATAAGAGAAACCACAAAACTAATTTACCACTAGAACTAAGCAATGGACACATATTACAAAAGATTAAAGCTGCGATAATGAAGTGCTTACTATCAACAATGGGCATAATGGGCAAAGAATGGACAAAGAATACTAAAGAGAGAACATAAAAGAAATACTGGAGGAGGCACAATAAATAATTAAGAAAGAGAGAGAGAAATAGACCCAAGAAACCGACATAATATGAAAATATTTACAAGTGTCATGATAAATTATGGTACTAAGATAATACTAGTGACAGGCAGTGAATAGAAGAAAAAAAATCGTAAAAGAGACGATATGGAAATATATAAAAGGCAAGATGAATTATTTCTTTACAAAGAACCCTTAAGCAATAGAAAATGCATAATATTATATTAAACTACTTTAGCCACCCACTTCCGACTGTGCCAACAAGCTATCAAACCAAAACTTCCACAAGTCTGAGGTGTACCTTGTACTGCTTAGCAATGGGTTAACCAGTATATTAACAATACTATTTACAGAAGTGTCAATTCTCTGAGTAAACTTAAACATCATATTCCTTACTACAGCTTGACATGCAGGTGTATTCACCTCAGCAAACATTCTACTTGCACTGGAGTACCTAGTTATCCGTAAAAGCATCCTCATAGCATCATTATAGGCTACAGTGAGTTTCTTCAAACTGCTCTTTTTATATCTGCACCAAAGATGTGCAGTATATAAAGGTGTACAATAAGCTCTAAATAACTCAACTTTAACTTTCCGAGAGCACATATGAAACTTCCTGCACACACTCTTAGAAATATTGGGCAAAATTTTACCCAAATTTTACCCAACATGAGGGTCCTTATGAGTCCGACCAACTTTTGGGTAAACTTTACCAATTTCATTCTTATTTTTGACCAATGTTGGGTAAATGCATGTAAAAGTTGAGCAAGATTTAACCAACCTATGCCCAATCTTCATTTACCCAGTGGCATTTACCCAACATTTCTAAGAGTGCAGCATGTTACCCTGAGCATATAGCTTACGACATTGTGTATATATGTCTCTGTCATCACACAGATCATCTGTGAAAAAATGACCAAGGTACTTAATCTCTTTACAAACATCAAGTTTTGCACCACACAAATAAAAATCTGGAAACACTAACTTTTTATGTTCTTCACAATTTACAATCATAACGTGACTTTTTTTCGCATTATATTTTACATCATTGTCTACCCCAAACTGGGTACAGACATTTAGCAAACTCTGCAGTATTGTATTGTATTTATTTGTCTTTCTGACAATTCTTTGTTCTTTCTTCTTTGTAATTCCTGCTTTTATAACGTTCGTGACATTGGTAATAGTAATACAAACATACTTCATTAATATTACAGAGGTATCATAATTCAAGAATATTGTTCAGAAAGACGAGGTAGCCTGGTAGAAGCATGGCTTGTTGTATCAGGCTCCTCATAAAATAGCAAAACTAGACAATAAGAACACAAACTTCATACATTGTGATATATGGTATAGATACCTGAGAAACATAATATGACAATACTTACAATGAAACATGGAATCTAATCTAGGAAGAACACAGAAAGAGAAAGACAGGACTAGACTAGACGAATACATGAACAAAACAAGAACAAGATAACAGACAAAAATCACAAGACTATTTAACAACACATGGGAGATAAATCGCTACGCTTTCACAATTGGAGTTGGACATATTGTAGGTGTAGCCTAGAGAGTAGCACACGAATTACACTTTTTATAATCCAACACAGTAATGTTCCAAAAGGGACTCTTTCAATTTTCGCTTAAATACAGGCAGACTAGCTGCCCCAGTAAGGCCTTTATCAATCGAGTTCCAATATTTGGGGCCAGTGTAAATCAAAGTCCTTTGTGAATATTTGCTACTAAGAAATGGTAAATGATAGCCTGAAGCTTGTCTAATATAATATTTGTGTATACCCTGATTTTTCACGAACATGGAAGTCAGTACTGTAGGTAGACATCCTGCATTCAACTCATACATTATTGTTCCTACATGTAACTTGTATATATCCTCTACTTTCAATAGTTTACTTTCATAAAAAAAGTTTGTCAGTATGTGTTAAATATGGCATGTTATGAATAATTCTAATTATCCGCTTCTGAAGTAGAAATAATCTAGTTACATTCATCTGTAATGAATTACCCCATGCGAGAACACCATAATTAAAATACGGCAGAATTAAACTTGAATAGAGCATACGCAATATACCTCTTGAAAAAATTAAACCCTAATAATTATGCAACACTCCTGCATTTCTAGACAACACCTTTACAATACTATCAATATGTAATTTCCATGTTAACTTATCGTCAATATGCAATCCAAGAAATTTGAGGGAACTCACTCTATCAATTGGAACACCTGTAAGTATAACATCACCTGGTAAATCATGTAAAGAATTACTAAACAGCATATAATGAGTCTTTTGAACATTCAAAGATTATATAACTTGTTTGCGCGAATCCATCACGTTACATTATATAATGCACTATTCATCCTCCGCTAGGAGAGTCAAAGGATTATCGTGTGACCAAAAAAAAAACACTGGAATCATCAGCAAACAATATAAATGATATTTGAGGACAAATGAAAGTCATTAATATAGCAAACAAAAGTGGCCCAAGTAGAGAACCCTGGGGTACACCATGAGAGACATCTAAAGGTCTTGAATCATATCCATCTAAGGAAACATAGTGCGTTCTTCTGGTGAGATAGCTTCTAAACCATTCTAGAGCTATTCCTCTCACTCCATAATAATTCAGTTTACTCAACAATATATCATGGTCGACTGTATCAAATGCCTTTGAGTAATCAAGAAAAAGCCCATTTGTATGTTCACGTTTATCAAAGGCTGATGATATTTTGTCAATAAAATGCAATACCGCGTGAGTTGTTGAGTGTTTCCTTTGAAATCCAAACTGAGTGTGTGAAAGTATCTTACATTTATTTATAAATGTATAAGTGCGAGTAAATATAACTTTTTCAAGAATCTTTGAGAAGGATGTCGATAGTTATTTAGCATTTGAGGATCACCCTTTTTAAATATAGGAACTACTTTAGCAAGTTTCATTTTCTCAGGAACAACACCATTCATAAGAGATAAATTAAAAATATGAACAAGTGGTTTTTCGATACCAAGAGACACACCTTGAATCAATTCATTAGAGATTTGATCGTAGCCAGGGCTCTTTTTAGCTTTCAGAGAACCAATAATATTCAATAATTCACCTTCATTAGTCGGTAATAAAAACAGGCTTTCATTATTTGCATTGGGCAAAAAATCAGCAAACAATTTGTCAGTTTGAGGAACGGCCTGAGAGAAGGTTGGGCCAACTGAACAATAAAAAATATTAAATTTGTCAGATATTTCTTGTTTGTCTTCAATGATATTACCATCTGCATAAATATTTGTAATAGAGTTGACTTTTTGCCAGAACTTAATGAAAGAATAATACATGTACATGTACAAAATAAACGTATAGTCAGAGAGATGGGGGACAGAGTAGAAGAGAACGGGAGTGAGAGAGGAGAAAGGGAGTAAACCTGGAGAGAGAGAGAGAGAGAGAGAGGTCTGGGGGAGGGGTACGGGAAAGAAAACGTGCAGAATATAAATAGTAGAGCTTAAAAGACAGAAAGAGATTTTAAAGAGGGAGAAACTGACAGATAGATTACAAAGTTTCTCGATAGGAGTCCACTGGTTTCTTACCTGCAATAATATGATTTGCTTTCTTATCAGTAAGAGACAAAGAAGAGAATATGAGAGAGAGAGAGAGGGGGGGGGTGAGAGAAAGATTAAGGAAAGGGAACTGGGCAAGACAGAAATAAGTAGTAGAATATGAGAGAGAGAAAAAACACACAAAATACTTGTAATAGGAGAAGAGTTTGGACTATAACAAACATTGGCTCATTGGCTGATGGTAGAAATACATATAGGAGTAAGTAATATCCGACATTTTGCTCCGGCGACAATATTTTGTCAAAGATTTTGTCAAAGACATTTCATTTCATTTATTTATGTATTTCCATCAATAGTTTAAAAATACATACAAATACATAGCAAAATGTAAAATTACAAGATAGAGGAAACAGCAAGGAAAGCAAGAAGCTTTATAAATAGCTGGCACCTTTCGTGAACGACATTTACAGAACGTGGGGTTAGGGTTCGGGTAGCTATTCTTTGGGTTTTACTTTAGGGTTAGGTCCATGGTTGACGTTCGAAGTTCCCCCAGTGTAGGAATTGACCTCGGAGCATTCGTCGCCTGTGCACTGTGACGTGCAATCAAGTAATCCAGAGAGAACACTGGGAAATCTCGTGTGATCAAAATGAAATAATAACCTAATAGCCGGTACCTGGACTTTGAAATGAAAATAATCATGACAATAACATGACAATCCCAACTTAATTTGATGAGGCCATGAAAACGGGATTAAGATCACCGGTTGAGGATTTGGGGCCCGGGTGGGGCCACTCAGATATATGGGTGTACACATGCGTGTCCATGGGTTTTCAAAATACCCCAAAAACAGGTTTTATACTAGGATGAAAAAAGACCCCTAAACGAGGATTTTGCGCGGTTTTTCATCATCCAACCCCCTAAACAGGTTTGACTTATGGGGTGTTGCAAGAAAGTTGCAATCAATTGCAAATTGTAAAGAAAATTAGAACACCCATTCTGAATGGTTCACGGTCTTCCCATTGAAGAAGATGCGCTTGCAACAATGATTTTGATTGATCAGTACCGATCAGTTGCAACTTGCAATCAATCGCAACTTTCTTGCAACACCCCATTAGTCAAAAGCACCCCTTTTTGTTGAAAATCAGCGTTTTTGGACCCCTTAACGCGTAACGCGCGTTACGCGTTTCACCTGAAAAAAGGACCCCTGTTACGCGTTTTCTTGGACGCGCATGTGTATACCCATATATCTGAGTGCCCCCCCCCCCCCCGGATTTGGGGGTCATCCCAGTAGACCGACAGCCCTCCAGACTGACATTTACTGTGTACAAAAGGCTCACAAGATCATAGCCACGAGTCCGACAAAGCAGATAAATACATAAGATTAAGATATTATAGAAAAGAAAAAAAGTTCCTTTAGGTCTACAACACAGACGGCCGAAGAGACCGACAGTCCACGAGACCGACAAAATAATCAAAGAAGTGTCGGTCTTATATGGGGTGTTGCAAGAAAGTTGCAATCAACTGCAAATCCCTCATTTGCAATCGCTTGCGAATATGATTTTTAATGGAATTTGCAATAAATTGCAAGACTTGCGACTGATTTGGGGGATTTGCAATTGATTGCAACTCTCTTGCAACATTCCATTAGTGTGCTGTCGGTCTGGTGGGCTGAAGCCGATGATTTTTTTAATAAGTTTAGAAAAGGTGGAGAAAATGTCTTTTTTAAAGTCCATAAATAATGAAGGGAAATAATGATAGTGTGAAAAATATAGGTAATTTCGAGTTGAGGAATCGGACATTTAGATTCCTGCAAATTGAATGTTCAAAGCTATAGATAAATGATAATTATCTGCCAAACGATAAGGCAGAAAATATATATAGTACTACTAGGTACGTCAAAAAATAATTTTAAAATACCGATAACAAAACTAACTTGGAAAAAAAAAACCCAAATCTGACACATTTCATCGTTAATAAATCAAAATTTGGAGCTCGTATTTCACATAATTTCGCATTATGTAAAGGTCAATGACGTCTTTTCGAGTAATTTTTTTTCAATAGATTTCTTTTAAAAAGGCTTTATTTCTTATTTTAATTTCACTCTGACGGACAATTTGTGTGTATCACCAATTAATTCAAAACACAACATTGCCATTGTGCAACGCACCTGAAATTCCAGAAATCCTCTCGTAACCCATATCATGAATTATTGATGACGTTGTGTAGGAAAGGGTTGTCTGAATTCTCTTTTTTCCTGAAATTGTCCAATGTGTTTTCAAGCAACCTATGACAGATACAAAAATGAAAAATTCAGCCACTCACATTTCTTATTCAAAACGTTGAATAATACTTTTACATATCACCTTTAAGTCTTTAACTATCAATTTATCTTATGGGGTGTTGCAAGAAAGTTGCAATCAATTGCAAATTGTAAAGCAAATTAGAACAACCATTCTGAATGGTTCAGGGTCTGCCCATTCAAGAAGATGCGCTTGCAACAATGATTTTGATTGGTCAGTACCGATCAGTTGCAACTTGCAATCAATTGCAACTTTCTTGCAACACCCCATTAGACTTAAGAGATGACAGTGACCCTCACTCATGACCTCATGACCCATGACATATAAGCCAAACACCACGTGCTGCCGAGTCATCTTGCAGAGGATCTCACATTGGTCTACAAACTTTTGCTTTTTAGCAAATTTCCTTTGCCCCGATCCCATCTTTCCTATTACTAGAGACAATGATAGCTGTAACTTAATGAACCTATGATCATTGTGCTTAAAAGTATGATTTGTTCATATACAGTGAACATGGTAAAACGTGAAACTTAAAAAACTACTGGGGGTGTTTCACAAAGAGTTAAGTTTGACTTAAACTCATGCGTAAGTGCCAATGCGCATACGGTATTAAACGAGTAATCTCATTGGTAGATTGGTAGAAAATCATAATTACTAGGCCAATGGTTTGGGGGGGGGGGGGTTTAAAGGCAGTTTTGATTTTCATAGCCGAAAGTAAGATTGATGATACCTTTAATAATATGGGAATATGAGACCAGTCCTTATATATGGATAACCGCATGAGAGGTGGAATTACTATTGAACAATAATAGCCAGGTCCCAGGTGTAGAATAAGCATCCCAACTATATGATAAAGAAACGTTTCATTCATTTCTCCCTTTCACAAAAACCGGGGCAGACCCTATTCAACAAAAGATTTATGTAAATTACAATGCGTCGATTCAAATTCCATTCTGCACGGACCGTACCATTCTTTAGTTATTCGAAGGGTGATTTTTGAAAATTGAAGATCAAAAATTTTGTAAAAGCATATCGATTGGTGAATTAATTTCGCTACATCCTTCGGAATTATCAGCAAAGATTATGCTCAAGTTAGATCTTATGCATTATCTTCAAAGCTTTCATTAATTTTGTCTCTTTATAGCAAAATTTAAAAGATATTTGACTTTCTTACCCCTCCGACTTTATCCCTTTGGACGGTTTGTTGGTATTTTCCATGAGCTACCTAAATTAATTCTTAAAATACCATCAGGGTCCGATGTCACATTTGACTCGAGTACCTCTTCGGCAGTAGCTAATTTAGTTTACGTAACTTCTCGCGATATAGCCATACAAATGCTGAGCGCTAGGTAACAATATTTGCAATATGTGGGACCGCTTGGGACACGCCCTTTGCAAGAGAGATGTTTTAATATTTGTTTCATTATTAATGGTAAGTTGTATTTCCAATTCATTTCATTTGTGAACTCATGAACACTAATAAATAGTTCGGGAAAATAAATGATCTGAAGAGTATAAAGATTTTAAAGGGAAATAGACTTCATGCATTTTTTTTTAAACTCCTCAAATCCTGATGGTAACATATTGCTTATTGAATAATGTTCTGTTTGTATCTATTTTGTTGAAAATCGTGCTTTTTAAAAATTTTCCTCTTTTAGGCCAATCTTACGAGATTTCCTTCTTTCGTATACTGATGTTCAGTATCTTCCTAAAGGTTGAAACCATTTAGGTTTAATCCGATTTTAATGTCTAAGCTTTAAGATTCAGTTGTCGAAACTTTTTAATCGAGTTTGTGAATGTGTGTCATAATAATGGTATATTCGTAAGGCATTGTTTAAAAGGTCAGAGGTAAAAATGCCAGAGGAAAAAATGCCAGAGGTAAAAATGCCAGAGGTAAAAATGCCAGAGGTAAAAATGCCAGAGGTAAACACGCGATGGGTGATGTCAGGAACAAAAAGTAAAGAAGCACAATATGCCAGCTGCATACTAGGAGAATATAGGTGAAAAATCAAGGTGAAATATAGAGAAGGTCTAGAAGCAGAGCTGACATCTGCTGATTTTACTTTTTAGACTACATGTATTTGGTTTGACCGCGTTGGACTCTGCACTCCAGATCGTAGACCCGGCTTTTTTTTAATCGATGTACGATTTCATTTGTTCGGAATTCCATTCGGGATAATGAAATCGTACGTCGATTAAAAAGAAGCCGGGTCTACGATCTGGAGTGCGGAGTGCAGAGTCCAACGCGGTCAAACCAAATACATATAGTCTAAAAAGTAAAATCAGCAGATGTCAGGTCTGCTTCTAGACCTTCTCTATATTTCACCTTGATTTTTCACCTATATTCTCCTAGTATGCAGCTGGCATATTGTGCCCCTTTACTTTTTGTTCCTGACATCACCCATCGCGTGTTTACCTCTGGCATTTTTACCTCTGGCATTTTTACCCCTGGCATTTTTACCACTGGCATTTTTACCTCTGGCATTTTTACACCGAACCGTTTAAAATGTGTGAAAAATATTAAATTTCTTTGATTTATATCCAAATTTTTACATGCATTTGTTGACGAATCAAAGAAATCACCTAAAAATTGTAGATTTTTAAGGCAGGAGTTAACTTCGCGGAAAACGTGCGAGAAATGTTAATAGATACAGTATTTTGGCGCTTTGGTGGCGTCGACGCGTCGTTAAGGTGGCGCCACGCCAGGCCCGTAGCCAGTGCCGTATATAGATAGTCTGGCCAACTCGGCTCCAGTTGGGTAACAACATGGCGCATATTCCTTTGTTGCAAGCTTACATAACAAAGGAATATACGCCATGTTGCTACCCAACTGAAACCGAGTTGGCCAGACTCTCTCTATATACGGCACTGCCCGTAGCCAGTGTTTCTAAAGGGGTGGGTCGTTTTGGCAAAAGTGGACCTTTTTGTCATAATCAATACGGACCTTGCTATAGGGGGGTCAAAAAATCCAAAAAAGATCGTACGTACGAAATTTCCGAAAACTCACCAGTGTTTGTGTGTATCCATTGTCATGCCTTATCTGCATGACAAGAGGAGGTATACACACAAACACTGGCGAGTTTTCGGAAATTTCGTACAATCTTTTTTGGATTTTTTTGTAAAAATACGTACGATCAAAAAGACATTCTAATTCTATACGTTTTCCTAGGAGGATACGCTGTGGTGAAGGAGCTGTCGGTCGCGATAGTTATCAGAAAAGTGATATTTCAGGGCATTTTCCAGTCCTGCTAACCCGTGGGCAGTTAGATTGCTGGGTAAGAACGCCTGGCTTCGTGATGTAGAAGGCGTATAGCCAATTTTTTTTTTTTTTACATTCACGAAGCCAATCCTGGCTACTCCGACCCCCCTCTTGGCTACGGGCCTGCACGCCCTATATACACAGTACCTACGCGAGACCAAGAACAGCGGCAGTTTGTAAATACTGCTGAATTTGGGTCATCCGTGTTTTTAAGCTCATGTATACGTTGTATTTTATGAAATTTATGTGGTTTTCTTAATACGGAAATAAATACAAACAATACAAACAGCCAGCGACAACTCGTGATTTGAACGCCATTTTGTTTCCTCTGCTATGCAACATTTATATTCAATTCCGATGAGCACCTGGGTCTGGGTGTTCTCAATAGAAAGAATTCAAACGCCATTTTGTTTCCAGAAAAGTCAGAAGTCTGTCTACTCTCTATATCAAGGCACGATATACAAGTACACACCATTACGCGAGACCAAGGGCGCGGTGCGCTGCAATTTCACGTGGACGTATCGATCGGCCATCTCGTTGCAATCAACTTTTTCTGCACTTTTGTATAGCATGAATCTTTCCATCGATTGAGAAAACCATTGCAGGGTTAGTTATAACTGCGATCGTGAGTAAATGTTTTAAACAAAATTAAACTTCATGCACATGTAAGCAGGGGCGTCGATCTTGGGGGGGGGGGGGGGGGGTGTGGGGGGATGGGACATATCCCCCCCCCCCCCCAATTAAATCCGGAGGTGTACAATAAAAATAAGGGAAATGAGACCCTCCACAATGTTCCAAATGAAATATAAAAGGTATTATACACGATCAGACTTCAATTTTGCAGCGCGCTCCGCGCCGCAAATTCTCTCTTCCCTGCTTCATCATGAACCGTGGAGAAGCTGGTAATTAAGAAGCGTTAAAAAAAATAATGAAGGATACTATACCTGTGTGGCCCCCAAAGGCGGCGCTCACGGGGAGGGGGCAGGGGGCACAGTGCGTTTTAATTTCAGAAAAAATTCATCTTTTCTCTCTAAGTGCCCCTTTTAATTAAAAGTGCCACTTTAAAAATTTTAATAAGTGCCCTTCCCGTTCTGATAAGCGCCCCTTTTCAAATCTGATAATCTCCATTTTTTCTCTCAATTGCCCTTTTCTCATAATTGCAATTTTACTTCGGATAGGTACTCCTTTTCCCTTCTAATAAGTGCCTTTTTCTCCCTTCTGATGCCCCTTTTTAAAATCTAATAATTGCCCCCTTTCCTCTATGTGCCCTTTCCTCCTTTGATAAGTGAATTTTCACTTTTGATAGGTGCCCCTTTTCCCTTCTAATAAGTGCCCATATTCCCCCTCTAATAAATGCCCCTTTTAAAATCTGATAAGTGCCCTCTTTACTTCTGATAAGCGCCCCTTTTCCTATCTAATGTCCTTTTCCTCTCCTGATAAGTGCCCCCTTTTCGTCTCTTTTAAGTGCCCCTTTCCATTTCTGATAAACGCTCTTTGCTCTTCTGATAAGTGCCCCTTTTTACCTATATATTTCAGACTGTTTCTTACAAAAAGAGCTGTATCTAGCTTCAAAGAATCAGAGCGGCTTTATAATGCTTAGTAACGGGTACCAGGTAACGTATTGCTATACAATTACAATGTAAGGCAGTGGAGCTGGAGGCAAGAGGGGGACAATGCCCCCCCCCCCCTTCAAGCAAACGATTTCTCATTCTGCTCGCTCAAATGTGCCCGTAATTTACACCAATTAAAGGCAATATTTTCCTGAAAATTTCCCCCATACTCGCACGCTCTTAATCGAGTAGATATCAAAGTAATCATAATAACGAATTAAAAGATCATTCGACATTCTCCCAAATTTAAGTTCTCATTTTTCAATATATCGCTGTTAATAATGCACCTCCCAAGGACTTCAGCCCCGGGGGGGGGGGGGGTACTCACGTATATTGGGTATACGGGGAAGTGCCGCTGGGAAGGGTGACTTTTTGAAGAAAGATCCTTCGACATGGGTCCCCTTTTCATTAAAAAGGTCCTTAGACATGGGTCCCATTTTCCCCAAAAAAATGTTGTCCCTACCCCCCCCCCCCCCCACTGAGCGACTTTTTGAGAAGCTGGCGAGATCCCCCCCCCCCCCCAAAAAAAAAAAAATAAATAAATAAATAAAAAATAAAAAAAAAATAAATAAATAAAAAAATAAAAAATAAAAAAATACGGGTCTACCTTTTTCACAAAAAATCCTTAGACATGGGTGCCTATTTACAGCAAAAGGACCCTTGGATGTGGGTATGGGTCTGGAGTTCTCAGCCGCACACCCCCGTCCGATTATAATCTGAGTACCCCCCCCCCCCCCCCCCCCCCTGGGACTTCAGCATTAACAATTGTTTTGCTCGCTCGCTACGCTCACTCCCACCTGAGTCAGAACATTACACACAACTGTTAATTGGGGAGGCTGAAGCAGCGTCCAGAACCACAAAAATGAAGAACTGAGGAGGAATAATGGCACAAGTCCAAAACAAAATCAGTCTTCATGTGCCTTTTGGGAACCAAACTTGGAAACTTGGCGAAAATGTGAAAAATCATGTGGCCACTTGTGTGACTCAGGAGTGAAAATATAGTACCCCCCCCCCCTTTTTTTTTAAAGAGAGAATCGGGGGAGGGAGAGGGACTCGGAGGGAGGGAGGGAGGGAGGGAGGGGGAGAGGGAAGGGAGGGAGGAAGGGGGAGAGTAATATGTTTCCCAAGAGTGATAATTGATTGAATCCTTTTTCTTCTTACTAGGGATGTTTTCATCTATCATCAGCTCAGACACATAGATGGGATGTATCATATTCAGAATGTAGTACTACGTGCGGAGGGGGTAAGTTATCAGTGCTCAGTAAGGCAAAAGAACTCTTATAGTTCCCCGTGAATTATCAAGTTTCTTTTTTTCCCCCGTAAGTCGCCGTGAATTATCACTTTTCTATTTTCCTTTATTTTCATGTATTAATCATTCTATAATTAGCCGCAGAGCAGAAAATTCCTATAAATTCGTCTTCACTTGAATTAAATATATTCTCCCCCCCCCCTCTCTTTTTTTGAATGTATTTTTGAGGAAAATTTCTTGCTACAATCCAAATTACCAGAGTTTATATTTATCATAAGTGATCTGTTTAGTAAACCTAGGATTTAAATTGTTATCTTATATATTATGTATTATATTCAGAATTGGCATGTGGCAGCTAGTTTGTAAACTTGTTATCCCTTTAAAATAATGACATGATTCAAGTTTATTTTGGGGGGCGGGTGGTTATCTTTTATAAATTGAAAAATTGAGAAAATTCTTTGTTTGGATTTTTAATCAATGAATTTTGAATGAGAGCATTTTGTGGACCTTAGGTTGTCAAGAATAAGATGCAGGCGTTAGTATTTTGGATCCGAGGTTGCCATCATAATGCAAACTTCACTTTCAATTTTGCGAACTTCATGGCTACATAATTACTACAGAACATGGAATATTTGCCAGTTTAGAACCAACATCTCGCAATTATTGATCGACCAGTTAGACTGTTGAAAACCATGTTGAGAATTCGGTTAAAATTTAACAGCGAAAGCCTGTACAGAAAAAACAGATGGGGATTGGGAAGAGTCACAATCGTCTGCTAATGTTCCACGGAGTCGGCGGTGGGTGAGTTTGCTTTCGCCAAAACCTCCGGGGCCGATGGCGCTGATAATGTCGTTGTTGACTCTGTTGGTTTTTGTAACTAAAAGTAAAAGTTGGACTGAGAGTGTAATTTCGGTGTAATTACTGCACATTGCGGACGTGAACATATTTGTAAATGTAATTGAGTAAGCAGGTTATGGTGTAAGGAAGCTTGAATGATATGAATTTAACGGCGCTGTTTGTTCTTTTGTCTTTGACTTTGAATCTGTTTATCTTATTGTTTGGTCATGTTGGTATTTTTTTAAATGCCATGCCCATGACACATTAACATCAGCCCCAAAGACTATTTTATAGGCTTGTATTCTCGAAAGCGGCCTAAGTTAACCCTGGCTTATCTTATGCGCTGATTCATAGAATGCAAATGAAATATCCACCCACAAGACTAGTTCTGTATGAATTATTACATTTAATATGGGGTGTTGCAAGAAAGTTGCTGTCAATTGCAAATTGTAAAGCAAATTAGAACAACCATTCTGAATGGTTCAGGGTCTGCCCATTCAAGAAGATGCGCTTGCAACAATGATTTTGATTGGTCAGTACCGATCAGTTGCAACTTGCAATCAATCGCAACTTTCTTGCAACACCCCATTATATAACTGTATCCTATGTAAGAAAATAAATTTGGAAAATTGTGTGAAATGACCATTGGAAATCAATTTCATCAAGACAAGTATTTGAAAGAGTTCCATATGTACCCCCTGCAAACCCTAACCCTATGGTGGTCATTTTTTTTTCTTCAATTTAAGTGGGGGGGGGGGGATACATATGGGACTCCAGCCCAAGTATTTGTATTTGCATTTGGTTTCAGAACTATGGTGTATTCTTTAGTGAAGTATCAGCGATACTTTTGGTGGAGAAACTGTATTATAACTTTAGGCCTATAGGTTTAGTTTTTCAGTTTTTCCTGGTGATTCGTAAAAGAGTGTACATGCACTGTAAGACTATCATAGACACTGTACTACAGCTGCTCCTGATCCATGGGCAGTAGGAAGCTGGGTTAGGTTTCTCTCAAGACACAATGATTTTCTGATAAAGTGTCAAATTAGCGTCTGTGCCTTCCGACGAATTTAAGCCTAGTAGGCTTTATGTCGGCGGCTTTCAAGAATATGGGCCTAAGATCAGTTTACTGTAGATCTAACTTATGTTTGGACCAAGTAAAGTCATTCTGACTAATGTGTATTAAACGTTAGGCCTTAATAAAAAAATTACATGTTTAGCGTCACCGCCCCTTTCCTTTTTGGAGGCCTGCTTTTTTTTTCCTTTTTTTTTGGTGTAAAACCCCCCAAAAGTGTAAATTTCATGATTTTTTTTTCAGGAAAAGTTGGTCACTATCCATTACATCTAGCCTAGATGCAAAAGCTGGCGTCATTTCCGAAGTCCAAGTGGTGATTTAAAAAAAAAAGGCGGCCATCTTGGAAAAAGATTGTTATGGATAAATGGGTCGGTCGGCCATTGGGGGGGGGCCAAAGGGCCTCCTTTTTTTCTAAAAAGGCAGGATGCTAAACATGTATTTTTTTTTATTTGGCCTTATATAGATCTATTGTTAACTGCATAATTTGAATACCTTCCAACATTTCCAGGTACGCAGGTCCGTGTCGACCACTGTTTTACAACGAGCGACCCCTCCAAAATGGCCCCTGTTGGCTACTGCAGCAGCCTGCCAACCCCTTCAGAACCACCTGTAAGATCATGCAGCACTCAACCATGCACAAGTAAGAATCGCTGTTAAGCCCCTGTTCACACGTACAACAATAAACGGTCCTTAAAAAATAAAAGAAAACACCACTGCAGAAGGCATTAAGTGTACTGTGCTTCAGATTTTATGTACAGTATCTTTTAACAGTTGATGTGTATATACGGTCAAACGCCTTTGTTGCAGGCATCTAATTAATTTTTTCACTTCTATTTTTTTAATTCTAGAACTGGCACTAGAAGGCTGTTTACCACTTCATGACTGAACAAGTTTGGAATATATACCACCCCTCCCCCCCCCCCCAACAAAAAGATAAAACAATAAATAGATAAAATACAAAATAAGAAGATAAAATGTTGAGAAAGAGAGAGACGTGAGTCGAAAAGCTTCGTCACTATGAATTTGTTAAATGTTATCTTAAAGTGAAGAAAATGAAGAAAATGAATCTTTATTACTCTTTTGCCTTGAAAAGAAAACATTTGTTCTTGTCTGTAGTTGATATTATTTGTGGCATATTTTGTTTTCAAAATTTAGTTCCAGGACAATACTTGATCTACATGTATACCCATGACCTTTGATATATTTGATTTACTGCAATAAATCATATATACCTACCTATTATGCCTGTAGTCTTGACTACGGGACCCCTTCGAGAATTTAACACACATGAGTCACAATATTGTGCGCACCCCCCGTAATCCTATTGTCCCCTTCGCCACTCACGCGCGTCAACACGCTACGGCCATCTTCCTCTTTCTTGCTCGCCCCCGACGAGATAGGACGTATAGTCACAGCGCTCCTGAAATCAGGTCGTATAGTATCTTTTAGGTGCGCTTTTTCGCACATTTAAAGCACTTTTAGGTACCTATATTCGCTTAGATTATAGTACTTTGTGTTTTAGTAGTCACTCTTGCCGATTGCAAGGGATTTTTGTTTCCCTTT
Organism: Heliocidaris erythrogramma; assembly: GCA_025617745.1. Taxonomy (NCBI): domain Eukaryota; kingdom Metazoa; phylum Echinodermata; class Echinoidea; order Camarodonta; family Echinometridae; genus Heliocidaris; species Heliocidaris erythrogramma. The sequence continues at coordinate 18,836,165 of CM046864.1, read as the reverse complement.
CTTGGCATTTATTTTTCTCTTTCACGGTCAGCCCCACGTAGATATTTCTGTGTGTTTGCGGGTGTTTCCGTTTGTCACCGAGCCTTTGGGTTCGGTGTTTGTTCTTACGGTTTTTTGGCTGTGAAAATTCTTTTGTGCGTATCTCCCAAATAAAATTTACCCTTATTTTACTGCATTCAGTTGAAGTATTTCTTATTTTGAAAAGTATACTTTATTGTCTGTTTTATTGCAGTGGTATGGATTAGGAAGAAGAAGCAGCTAGGTCAAGGAGGCCTGCTTCTTCCGAAGAGTCGTCTAGCAAGACGACTCGGCCTTCCAGAACTCTCCCGAGTACTTCGGTACATGGGGGAGGGAGGAGGGCTAAGGGTAAGTTGCCTAGTGGTGTTTCCTTGCAGAGTTTGCCAGTCTCGTAGCTTGCGGCTTCGGGACGGGTGGCGTTAACTGAGTCGGGATTGTCAACTCCGAAGCCCGTGGTTTCGGGGTGGGTGGCGTCAGATTCTAGTGGTTTGGATATCTAACGATTCCAATCCCCCGGTCGCTGAGACCAGAGGGGGGAGGCGGTTGTTTCCCGTACGGTAGCGTTCACTCGCTCTGATCCGTTAGGGGAGACGCGCCCCACTACTGCAGGGCAACCCACGGGCTTAGTCCATGTTGGTCTGGGTTCTCAAACCCTAGCCCCCGGCAAACGCCATATGGGGGAACGAGTACTTCCTGGGCTGTCTACATTGCCAGCTAATGGGAATGCTCGAGCTAACAATTATGGACGCTCTTCGGAGCAACAGGTGTTTTCACCTGAGTGCGTGACTACTAGTGCTCCCCTATTGCCGCTTTCTAGCGGTCCAATAGCGGGTTCACACGCCTTTAGTAGTCATCGGGCACATACCGAGTCATCTCGGTCTGCCCACGCACTGGGAGCTTTTAGCTCCCAACCCACGGCTACTGCATCTTCTTGCTTAGCCAATATGGGTGATTTGGGCGATTCTCTAGGCTTACGCCATGAGCGCTCCAATCCCTTTATGGGAAGTGAACGTCCCTCCGCGGAGGGATCGGTTCGTGTTTCCGAAGCGGCTTCGGAGATCCGAACGAATCCGATTAAGCGTTCTAAGAAAAGGGTTTCGGCTACGACTCTTGTCGAGCCAGCCAAGAAAAAGGCCAAGACGAAGGCAAAAAGTGGCAAGGCTTTGCCGGCCTCTTGCCCGTCTGGCCTGGCTAACCCAGCTAGCTCCTCTCAAGCTGACATGTTCAGCATGATGCGGGCTTTTGCTCAGAATCAGGGTTGGTCCTTTGTACCGGCTACTTCAACCCTGACTTCTGTCCCTATTCAGGGGTCTGACTTTGAGACTAATCAGCCTTTTGTGTTTGATTCGTCTTTGTCTGAGTCGGTTTCGCATGTGCCTCCTATTCCCGCGGCCCTTGGGGCGCCGCCGGGCGAGGAGACTTTCGTTGAACCATGCGGGGCTCTGCCTGCTGAGTCCTTTGTTGGCGTTCCTTTGCTGGGTCATCCCGGTCCGCCCTTGCACTGGGCGCCTTGGCGCCCGGCCCATGGCTGTTGCATCTTCTTGCTCAGCAGATATGGGTAATTGGTGCGCGTCTTTGGGTTCAATACCCTCAGCGCACTTCTCCCATAAAGGGAGGTGAGCGTCCCTCAGCGGAGGGTTCGGTTCGTGTTCCCGAAGGGCTTCGGGGATCCGAACGAAACCGAATAAACGCTCTGAAAAGCGGGTTTCGACTTAGGAGCCTAGGGAAGGGGCTAAAAGAGGCAAGGCTTTGCCTGCCTCTTGCCCATTGGGTTTAGCTAACCCTCCGGTCTCTCAAGCTGAGATGTTCGGTGTGAGATGGGCTTTGCCCAGACTCAGGGTTGGTCCCTTGTACCAGGCATCACATCCCCTGCTTTTGTCCCTCTTTTGGGTCGGACATCGAGACTAATTAGCCTTTTATGGTTTATTCTTCTTTGTCTGTGATGGGATCACATGCGCCTCCTATTCTCGCAGCCTCGGGGCTCCGTCGGGTGAGGAGGCTTATGGCGGTTCATGCGTGAATCCGACTGTTTCGGCCTTTGTTCGTGATCCTTTGTCTTGATCATTTCAGGCGGAACCAGTTTTGGAAGCGGCCTCTCAAGCTTCGGTTTCCGAATCGCTGGGGCAGGCAGAGCCTTAGTCGCTCTCCCTTTGTGGGGTAGAAGCGATTGCTTTGTTCTAAACTTTCCCTGACTTTCAGTCAGCCCGCGCGCAGGGTTCGACTTTGCTTGGGTTCAGGCAGCGGGATTCCTCCGAGGGTATTTCTCTTGCGGAGGATTTCAAGCTGGATTATGGACGCATTGAAGCGGCGCTTCTTTTAAGCGTCATGTTTGGTTTGCAGTGGTCATAGTTTTCCACTGCAGCTGCCTCGGTCATGTACCGTCGCAGAGTCTTAACAGGTCTCTGTCTTGTTTACATGCTCATCCTAAGTCGATGCGAGCCTCTGTCCGCGTCTTGGTTGGTGGCTGTCTTCGTTCCTTTCTCCCCGCTTGGGAGGCCATCTCCGGGGAAGCTTTTGTTCTCTTTGACGGACGAGACGGATTCTTCATAGATCTGTCCGCTCCGCTCCCCGGAGGGGCTATAGGAACTCGGTCACCTCACAGGCCCTAGCTCGTTCTCGTGCCTCATCAGAGATTGAATCTCTGTTGAATAAGTGGGCTATAGAAAGGGTAAGAGACTGGCTGTCTTTTTCCCTTTCTCCGACTTTTGTTATTCCCAAGCGCTCGGGAAAACTTCAGTACATTTTCGGATGGAGACTCTTGCCTCCATTCTCCTGTTGATCAAGAGGAAGGACTACGCGGTCTTGATAGTTTTCGAAGATGCGTATGTCCACTTTCCCATTCATCGTGCTTCGCGCGATCTTCTGGGGTTTTTCCTTCCTCTCAGAGACTTATCGCTTTCGCACTCTTCCCTTCGGGCTGCGCCCAGTCCCTCGGGTTCTTACTCAGGTTGTAGCCGTGCTGGCAGCCTCTCTGAGGCGACTCGGCCTTCGGCTATTTTTGCTACCTGGACGATTGGCTTCTCCTTGCGGAGTCGCGCGATCGTTTGTTGGACGAGACTCGTTTGCTCGTCTCTCTTACTCAAGACTTAGGTTTCCTAATAAATTGGGAAAAGTCAGAGTTAGTTCCCACTCGCAGCCCAGTTTTTCTGGGGGCGGTGTTAGACATACGGAATCAGTTGGCTCGGCCCAGTCGAGACAGGATTCTCACCATTGTCTCTGCGGCTCGCAAGCTCTTGCTGGCCAGAAGAGTCACGGCCAGACAGTGGCTTCAGTTTCTAGGTTATCTAGCCAGTCTAGTCGATGTTCTAGAGGACTGCCGGCTCCTCATGAGACCCTTTCAGAGACATCTCCTCGGGTTCTTCAAGCCGGGAAAAGACTCTCTTTTGGTCTGGATTCCAGTACCAGTAAGGATCAAGTCTCTTCTCTCTTGTTGGACGAGCGAGGTGTTTCTCGCGCAAGGCAGGTCCTTCACTGCCCCTCTCCCGTCGATATCGGTTTCGACGGACGCCTCTCGGTTGGGGTGGGGAGGACACTGCAACGGCAGCACGGTTGCGGGGGATTGGTCTCATCTTGGGACTCTTCCTCATATCAATGTCCTGGAGTTTATGGCGGTTCTGTTGACCTTGCTCCATTTCAGAAGTCGACTTCTCAGTCGTTCGGTTCTGATTCTCACGGACAATGTTACTGTGGCGGCATATATCAATCGGCAGGGAGGCACTCGTTCGGTTGCCCTGAATGCCCTAGCAGCTCAGCTGTGGAGGTGGTGTCGTCGCATGGCAATCACACCCGTGGCCTCTTTCATCCCCGGTCGGGAAAACCTCTTTGCGGATTTTCTGTCTCGGGGCAGGTATCTTCCATCGGAATGGACGCTCCATCCGGAGGTCTTTTGCCGCATTCGCAGTCGCCTAGGTCCACTGGAAGTGGATCTATTTGCGTCGGTGCTAAATCACCAGCTGCCGAAGTATTGCTCCCGTGTTCGCGATCAGGGAGCATGGGCTCTCGATGCTTTCTCCCTCAGCTGGGAGAACCTTCAGGGATTCGCCTTTCCTCCCTTCCAACTGATTCCGCGTGTCTTGCGGAAAATCAGGGAAGATCGGGCGCGGGTGCTTGTAATAGCTCCCTTTTGGCCCCGGAGGAATTGGTTTCCAGAACTTACGAGCCTCCTAAGGGCTCAACCGTTCGTTCTCCCGTTAAGAGCGGATCTGGTGTTGCAGCCCCTATCGGGGATTCTTCACCACAGTCCGGAGTCTCTTCATTTGACTGCTTGGCCCCTGTCGGGGAATCTGCAAGACAGTCGGGTCTCTCTGATAGAGCCGCGGACTTTTTAATGTCCAGTCGTAGGGTTTCTACTAGGGAAATTTACAATTCCTGTCTCTCTGCCTTTTTCCTTTGGTGCAAAGAGAGAAATCAAACCCCTTCTAAGGCTCCTATTGGTTCAATTGCGGATTTCTTAATCTCGTTATTTGGCAAAGGGAGATCTATCTCTACTATCCGAGGCTACCGTTCGGCGATCGGGGCCATTCATTCGGGTTTCTCAGATGGTTCGGGGATTTCCAATTCCCCGCTACTAAGTGGTTTGATTCGTTCGTTCTTTCTGAAACGACCTTCTTTTTCTAAGTTAGTGCTGTCTTGGAGTCTGCCTAAGGTCCTGGAGGCCTTGGCGAAACCTCCTTTCGAACCGTTAGGTGAAGCTTCGCTTCATCATCTTACGGTTAAGACGCTCTTTTTGGTAGCTATTGCCTCTGGGCAGAGGCGCAGTACTCTTCATGCTCTCTGTCTTACTCCTGGTCATGTTCGCTGGGAGAGAAAAGGCGTTAGATTGATTCCTAGGGCTTCTTTTATTGCCAAGAATCAGACAGCTGCCTCTGGCCCTGTTGAGATTTTCATTGTCCGCTTTCTGACTTTTCTTCGGTGCGTGAGGACAAAGTTTGGTGTCCTGTAAGGGCTCTCAAATGGTATATTGATAAGACTAAGTCTTATCGTAAGGATGATCAGTTGTTCCTGATCACTAGAGAGCCCTTTTCTCCTGCCTCTTGATTCCATCTCTAGGTGGATCGTTGAAGCTATTAGGGCCGCTGGCACAGAGGCTCTTTTATCCGACAGTAAGCCTCGTGCTCATGATACTCGTAGTGTCGGCACTTCTTGGGCTCTGTTTCAAGGTGTGGCGCTTGTTGATATTTTGAAGGCTGCTTATTGGCGTTCGCCCAATTCCTTCATTTCTTGCTACCTTAGGGATGTTCCCGCATGTGAGGCTATGTTTGCGTCAGCCACCTTGAAGGCCGCTGTGTCTTTGTTTTCTTCGCTGTAATCCTATTCCCTTCTGCTTGAAACATGCCTCCCGGTCTTTGAGTTGGCGCTGGTCTGGCATAATAGGTAGGTATATATGATTTATTGCAGTAAATTTGTAAAATCAGCACTGATTTTCTTATTTACTATATAAATCTATATACCTACCTATGACCCTCCCTCCTTCCCCTCACCTTGCAAGCAACATGTTTCTACTTGGGATTGCTCGCAAAAGAGGAAGATGGCCGTAGCGTGTTGACGCGCGTGAGTGGCGAAGGGGACAATAGGATTACGGGGGGTGCGCACAATATTGTGACTCATGTGTGTTAAATTCTCGAAGGGGTCCCGTAGTCAAGACTACAGGCATAATAGGTAGGTATATAGATTTATATAGTAAATAAGAAAATCAGTGCTGATTTTACAATTTGATTCAGTCAATTTTGTGGGTTTCTAATGATATTGGTTTCTGCTTTCAGTGTGTGACCGTACTTATACTGCTCTGAGTGGAACGCTCTCTTCACCTTACTTCCCTGATAAATATTCAGTACCAAGGTAGGCTTTTCTATCTCTCTTCTGCTCTTTCTATCTCTCTTCTGCTCTTTCTATCTCTCTTCTGCTCTTTCTATCTCTCTTCTGCTCTTTCTTATTCGTTTTATCTTCTTGACCAGTGTACTCTGTCCCTCTTTTCTTGTGTCATATTGTGCTTTCACTTTTCCTTTATCCCTTCCGAGACGGTTGACCACATTTTGTGGTTTGGCTCGATAACTTTAAATTTGTTTCAGAGCTCTATAAACATACAGCAGATACATGAGTAGAAGAGCAAAAATTTCTGCACACACTGTCTATTTTTGTTGCATGACTAGATTGAGTTTGATGCAAGGAATTTTAAGAAGCTTTAAAATCCTTTAAAGTTGGCAACATATCGTGAGGTTCAAAATCATTGTTTTTCATCGAAATTGGTAATTTTTTTCAAAAGACATTACAGCTTATTAGAACCATGTAGCACTTAAAAAGAAAAATATTGTTGCCAATTAGAACAAAATGTGATCAATTTAGGCCTTAAATAATTCCTGTCCTGAAAGGGTTATAATCTCTCGCTTGGTATACATGTAGCTCTTCCATTTCCCTTATCTCTTGATATACCCTGCTATTCTTTGTGTTTTATATAAACACTAGTTAGCTATTTAATCTGTTTCATTCGTTGTCCTTTGTTCCCATCCATATTTCTTTTTATTTCTCCAGCTCTGTACTCTTTCTCATTCCCTTGACTCACATTTTCTTCTATTCCCTTTGTATTTTAAAATTCTGTTCCTTACCAATATCTCCTTTTTCTTAGCCAACATCTCTTTTCCAACTTTCTTTCAGACTCGTGTTTATCTTGGTTATATATATTCGTGTTTTCTTTGTGTAACTTTGAATGTTCTGTGGCGAATTATCCCTGTTTTTGTAACTTAATAAATTTGGTCCCCTGAATTGAATCCTGTTCTTGGCTTTCTTCTATACCAGGTATTGTCGGCTTATGATTGATATTGAACCTGAAAAGAGGATCCTGTTGGCATTTAAGAAGTTTACTTTGGAGGGCTTGGATCTGTTTCATCCGGCAAGGACCGATGAAGATATCTGCTTGTGTGGTGTGCTGGTAGAGGTAAGTTTGTTGCCATGGTTATGTTGCTCTTCATGATGGTGATTGAATCATTTGCGTTTTATAATGCTGATATTACGTTACCATATACATAAGAATGCAGGTGACGATGATTACCGTGATGGCAATGATGGTGATGGTGATTGTGATAATGAAGATGATCATTTCATAATGGAGATGATGATGAAGATGTTGATGAAGATGAAAATGTTGATGAAGATGTTGATGAAGATGTTGAGGAAGATGTTGATGATGAAGATGTTGATGAAGATGTTGATGAAGATGTTGATGAAGATGTTGACGATGAAGATGATGATGATGAAGATGATGACGGTGATGGTGATGAAGATGATGGCAATGAAGATGATGGCAATGATGGTGATGGTGATTGTGATAATGAAGATGATCATTTCATAATGGAGATGATGAAGATGTTGATGAAGATGAAGATGTTGATGAAGATGTTGAAGATGTTGATGAAGATGTTGATGATGAAGATGTTGAAGATGATGACAATGTTGATGAAGATGATGACAATGTTGATGAAGATGATGATGAAGATGATGATCATGATGAAGATGATGACGGTGATGGTGATGAAGGTGATGATGGTGATGATGGTGGTGATGATGGTGATGATGGTGGTAATGATGGTGATGAAGATGATGGTGATGATGGTGGTAATGATGGTGATGGTGATGAAGATGACGATGTTGATGAAGATGACGGTGATGATGAAGATGATGACGGTGATGATGAAGATGATGATGATGAAGATGACGACGGTGATGGTGATGAAGATGATGGCAATGATGGTGATGGTGATTGTGATAATTAAGATGATCATTTCATAATGGAGATGTTGATGAAGATGTTGATGAAGATGTTGATGAAGATGATGACAATGTTGATGAAGATGACGATGTTGATGAAGATGATGACGGTGATGATGAAGATGATGATGATGAAGATGACGACAGTGATGGTGATGAAGATGATGGTGATGATGGTGATGATGGTAATGGTAATGGTGATGATGATGATGAAGATGAAGATGAAGATGAAGATGATGTTGGTGTTGATGATGAGGATGAAGATAATGGCAGTGGCGGATCTAGCCGGATTAGACACAATACATTCTACAGGCCCGCCTTGTTTGTGCACAATGGCGGGCCCGTAGAATGTATTGTCTTAACCAGGCTAGATCCACCACTGGATGATGGTGATGGTGAAGATGATGGTGATGATGGTAATGAAAGTGATAACGATATTGATGATGATGCTGATGGTTTTGAAGGTGATGACGATGGTGGTAGTTGTAATGAAGATGACATGATATTGTTGCTTTTATATTTAATGTAACTGTTGCCGAGAATTAAAAAGAAATATTGCTGCCAAATTATCTTAAGACGGTATTTCCATAAAACTTCACTATATTGCTAGGAAGAAGATACTCCAATACTTATGCTGAATATGTTCACCATTTTCTTTCAGATACGGGAAGAGGATGGGCGTTCAAATCGTTACTGCGGTACCAAGAAACCATTTGCTTGGGTCTCTGAGTCTGATAAAGTCACAGTGGAATTCATCACACCCTATTCTCTGGTCTTCAATCGCTTCCTTGCATCGTATACCACCATAAATAAAAAACCAAGTACGTACAATCATTCTCTTTCCCGACACCATGTTTGTCTAGAGGTAGTCTTTTTATCTCTTGTAAAGATTTTAAAAAGCTTATTCTTGTAATCTACAAATTTAAGCACTGAATGTTCACAATTTGACAAAAGATATCGGTCAAATGAATAAAAGAAAACGTGTTGGTTGAAGATGGTAGTGTTGCTTATAAAGTACATTGTCTCTATAGTATTATCCGCTTTGCTTTTAACATTTTTTTATCATTTATGTCATGTAATTGTTTGCCAATATCTTTCAGGTTGCTATTTGTTTGACCTCGCTGGCTTCGTGGAGGATAAAGACATTGGCGAGCTGCTGCATCAAGAAAATATGTTGAAGATGTTATTGGTGCTTATAAAAGTACATTGTCTCTATGATATGCATCTAAAATATTTATTCATCATTTATAACATGTAACTGTTTGCCAATATCTTTCAGGTTGTTATCAGTTCATTGACCTCACTGGCTTCGTCGAGGATGAAGACACTGGTGAGACGTTGCCTCAAGAGGGCTTCCTTCACTCGGTGAACTTCCCAAATGCCTACCCTGATAATCAGAACTGCGAGTACATCCTTCATGCCAATCCAGAACATCGCATCGTGCTGTACTTTGACGAGTTTGAGCTGGAACCTGGTCCGTCCTGCGAGGCAGACTATGTTAAGGCAAGTACTGGAGATGAAGCAGTTATAAGACATAGGCTCCAGCGAGAATAGGCCATTTCGTAATTAATACATGGTATAAATAATCTTGAAATGACCCCAATTTGTACGAGTATGTGCATCTGTTTTGATAGATACAAGTAAGATCATACAGGTGTGCGCGTGCTGTGAAAGCGTATAAAGGTCAATTGTCCAGTCCGGGGACTTAACCACTAGACACAACGCCTCTATTACTTGACCCTAAACCTGAAACCCATTTACTATCCTAATCCAAGCCCTATATATTTGAAATCAAGCCCAGAGGTTATGTAGGCGAAGGAGATTTTGGATCACTGATAAAGCCGATGCACAAATTGGCAACAGGCAGGGAACAAAAGACAGATATCTATGGATAGAACGTACATACATACAATGTAGTCTGCGCACTACAGCACTATGATGGGTTTCAATTCTGGGCTTTGTTTCATAAAACTTGTTTTTATGAAATAACTGCCAAATTCTGTAACAAATATGCTCTCAGCCAATCAGAAACAAGGATTTCAGTAGCTTATATCGGTTATTGCAACTTGTTATTGATAAAAAGTTTTATGAAACGGGGCCCAGATCAATGAGAATTTTCATGAGCAAGGGAAGATGATGTAAAGCGTTAAAGTGGAGTGGAAACTTCCTATAACAAGGACCTTGGACCATGAAAATTACCTTGCTACATCAAGAATCTTATTTTGGGGTTGAAAAAACAAAAGAACATACTAGTAAAGACCTGGTACCAGCAAAATTACTTCGTTAAATTAGGAATCTTGTTATATCGGAGCTCTTTATAATGAGTTTCCACTGTACCCGAGATGGTTTTGTTAAATTACAACAAAAAGTACTTGAATCTAAATTTGCCTGTACATAATTAAGATTGTAAATACTGCAGGACTCTTTTAAGATATCAATCAAATCAATTTAAATCTGATTTTTTTTTTTATCCGAAGATCGAGGACCTCTACAGTCGGCGATCCAATGTGTACTGCGGCAAGCATCATTCCTTCTCTTGGCTCTCGGATAGCAACGAGGTCTGGATCACCTTTAGATCCAATAACAAGCAGGTCTATGCTGGCTTTCTCCTGGCCTATGAACTCATGGATAGAGCATCGGGTAATTAAGGCTTTCATAGATATCAGTTGTTGGGACTGAACCTGGTAGTGTTAACATTACATAGATATCAGTTGGTGGGACTGAAACTAGTGTTAACCATACATAGAAAATACAGGTCTACGTACACAGGCTTTCTCCAGGCCTACGAACTCGTGGATAGAGCAGCAGGGTTATTAAGGGTTATCACTACACACTGTCAAAACCTTCTTAACGACACCCCCCCCCCCCCCCCCCCCCTCAAAAAGACCCCGAACCACTGTATTGCTGTAACTTGGCAGTGACCCTAAATTATCCCACCCCTAGACTTTTCAAGAAAAACAAAATACTGAAAATGCAGTTGATCGCTAGAAATCGATCGATTGCAGATAAGGTGATCAGATTTGAAATGGTTGAATTAAAAGAAAACACTCTTTGAGCTGGTGAAGAATTAAATCCATCAGTGTTTTATTTCTTTGACTCTCTGAAATCAACTAGACCATAAAAAGAAAGAAAAAAAAAACACCTACCCTATTTTTCAATGGCCTGTAATATGCTAATACATCAAAAAAACTGTTTGCCTTACGTAGCTTGGCGAAACTCAGTGGCGCATAAAGACATGGGAAAGATGCAAAAAGGAAAATTGTTTGTTTTGTCTGCTTCTAAAATTAGAATCGGACAAATCTGATTCTACATCCTAATATTTGGGTTCTTCCTCTATAGAATAAAATAATTTTTGAATAATTTTGTCATATGCATCTTTCCCGCATTTTTAGGGGCAACGATTTTGCTAAGCTACATGTACCTTAGTGGTCACCTATAGGTACATTAATGGAACTCTTGAAATTTAATTTGATTTATGACAAGTGTTCAAAACCTTTGTAGCACAGGAGGGGTTAATAGTGTTAATCCATTGATTTGAATGATGACTCTGTGAAACTCTTAAAAACATTGATCTTAACCCTTTGAATCCAAAACCTGAGACATTCAGGATGAAAACCATTGAAAATTTCTGTTTTAATAGTACTGATGAAATCGTCTTTATCAGGTTATTAAGCAGCATACAAATGTAATTTCTTTATTAAATTTCAGATAACATCATCGTACTAGAAGACGAGTCTGGTTTCTTTACATCGCCCGGTTACCCTCTCATCTATGATTCAGACGAGTCGGTGGAGTACGCCATCCGCACCGACCCTCGTAACCTCCTCGTTATAACCTTCCACGACTTCCAACTAGAGCGAGACGACTATAGTGCCCCGCTGCCTCTCCAGATCGTGCGCCGAAGCACGCTGAACGAGTATCAAAATCACTACGGCGACGATTATTCTGATTGTGTAGATTATGTCAAGGTACATGTGGAATATAAATTGTATTTTAAGCCAGAAAGCCTTTCCTGTTATCTTGTTCTTGATCCTCAAAGGAAAGAGACGGTATTTTGCAGGTGTACTTTATTTCTCTAGATATTCTATGAGAGGTTATATATTTGCCTGGCTTCACATTCTAGTAATAGTAAAAAGAACAACCTATTTGGCTCATGAATTGTAAGGTGCTCTGATATAATTATGCTTGGGCAGTAACAATTAACAAGGGATCGACAAGATCTGGAAGACATCCGTCGATGGCGGCGCTACATGTATTTTACTTTTGTGGTGACGCCTACTTCCGGTACGGGCGTGAGTTTTCCTATTAATCAGCTGATATACCTTAGTCAAGAATGGGTCTAAAACGCTACTGAAAAGTGACTTAAACATTGATTTAAATCATACAAAAGCGTTTTGTGGGTATGGAGTTCCATTTCAAAGCAACACTGCTGGTCGGATGAAAATAAGACTAAGACTGTATCATGTCGTACATTGACGCAAGACTTACAAGAAGTTGTGGAACAGTCGTGTGCTAAAAAAATCTTTCTCAGAACCATCCATTATGACAAGTGAAATGATGAAAAATATTGGCAAAAATTAATGAATAAAACGTGTAGCTGAAGTAAGTTGACAATCGTTCATAGATAGAAAGTCCTGTAAGCCAACAGACCGAAAGCTGGACCCACTGCTCCAACAGCGTGCGTCAGCCAATCAAATGCGTGCATTTGTTGATGCCCTCTAGCGGCTAAATAGTTTTATGTATTGTTGATCCCTCAAATTGCTCTGTTTTATTTCGTCAAAAATATACATGTATGGTTAGGGTTAGGGTTGCTATTGGGTTATCAGTTCACGTCATGGACGGACATTTCAAATATAGTTTGGTCCAAGAACTCTGGCACCTTGGAACCCTTTGAAGAACCAAATTTCTAGTAACTTTCGATGTATTTCATGGCAGTGATAGTCTTTTTATTAATTTTACGATAAAATATATTTTGTGTCACGGACGGACAAAATGTTCCCTCTTACCCGATCATGCTCAAGTTCGGTTTAGGATTAGGTATTGTGTTTGGTCAGGGTTCAAGTTTTGATTTATGGCGGATCATTTGTTGACTAAGCATGTGCCGTACAACCAATTGTAAAGGGCTAATATGATTACCGGTATTCTTGATGGGATCCCATATATGTATGCTTGATTTCTGGCCTATACTTGTAATGGGTTTTTAAAAGAAATTGAGAAGAAAAAGTTTCAATTATAGGCTAGATCTCCTGGATTCACAGCCTACATTCATTTCTCACCATGTGAATTTATCTGAATTTTCTCAACACAGATCATAGACATTTACGACAACCACACGGAGACCTACTGTGGGCGGATCCCAGTGTTTAGTTATATCTCTCGTGGCAACCAGGTCCTAATCCAGTTCAAAAGTGATTTGAACATGGACTACCGAGGCTTCAATGCGTCTTACAGGACCATATCAAGGAGAATACCGAATGGTGAGACAGTGATGATGCCAAGGGGGGGGGGGCAGTTCTGAAAATTTCTAACAAGCAAAGTGATCAGATTTTTAAATTGCCTTTTAGCTTTTTAATTTAAAAGGAGAGGCACAAGAACAAACTTTGATTGGCAGTTTTTGCCCCCCCCCCCTTTAAATCCACACCTTTGATGATGGCACAGTGCCTGTATACAAAGATTGCTCAAGGGGGATATATTGATTTTTTTTGTGATTTGTGACTGAAAATTCCTCTAAAGAATTTTTTTTTATGCCTCCGCCCACCGAAGGTGGGTGCCGGAGGCATTATGTTTTCGGGTTGTCCGACCGTCCGTCCCACTTCTCGTTACCGTGATATGTGAAGAATCATTTGAGGTAGGAACCTCAGACTTGGTACTAGTATGTATCCCCATACGAAGATGAACTGATTAGATTTTGGGGTAAGTAGGTCAAAGTTCAGAAGTCACAGGTCAATTTACATGAAATTACATGGAATTACTGGTTTTTAGCACCGTTACCGCGATATCTCAAGAACTATCTGAGGTGAGAACTTCAAACTTGGTACCAGTATGTATCCCCATAGAAATATGAACTGATTAGATTTTGGGGTAAGTAGGTCAGAGGTCACAGAGGTCAATTTACATGAAATTACATGAAATTACTGGTTTTTAGCCTCGTTACTGCGATATCTCAAGAACTGTTTGAGGTAAGAACTTCAAACTTGGTACTAGTATGTATCCCCATATGAAGATGAACTGATTAGATTTTGGGATAAGGAGGTCACAGAGGTCAATTTGCATGAAATTATATGAAATTACTGGTTTTTAGCACCGTTACCTTGATATCTCAAGAACTGTTTGAGGTAAGAACTTCAAACTTGGTACCAGTATGTATCCCCATAGAAAGAGGAACTGATTAGATTTTGGGGTAGGTAGGTCAAAGTTCAGAGGTCACAGGTCAATTTACATGAAATTACATGGAATTACTGGTTTTTAGCACCGTTACCACGATATCTCAAGAACAACTGATTATATTGCTTTATAGTCAGAGGTCAATTAGTAATATAGGATTTTAGTTTCGCAATAACCATTTGATGAATGCGCATCAACTATATTATACTTGTAGGTGATCAGGAATTATCTGAATACAAGCGGAGGCATATTGAAGATGCAGTCGTATCTTTTGCTTGTTAGAAAATGTTTTCAACAATTAGTGCTTAAAATCCTAATCCTCAAAAAACATGTGTCCAAGCAGGTGTATTGATATTGCATTTTCACTGTATGTCGTCATTCCAGACTGGGAGATATTGTACAGAGTGGCACGAGGCGGCGAGACGGAAGCCGTTGATAAGTTCCTGTTCCAGGATCGGGGCTACAACGAGTACAACCCCAATGCGAGGGGAACCACCATCACCCGTTCTCTGGCAACCTACAAACATACTGATGTGCCCTCCTGGGATACTCTTGGAATAAGAAAAGTAGGTTCAGGTTCAGAGTCACATTTCAAGCACATTTATTACCTTCTCATAAACAAAGTATAAAATTCAAATTTACATTGACCAAAGAAAGCTTGATGGAAGGAGACGAGAGTCCCAGGAAGCATATGGCTTGTGTTGGGGCCACCCTGACAATACATATTATACAGATATTATATAACAGAACCATTATTACATACAGAAAAGCACTAAAAGAAAAAAGGAAAAAAAGAAATTCTACAATATGTGTTCTTGTACAAGTTTATATATTTTTTACAGTATGAGTAATATGGAGGGAATGAATACAACCGAAAGTAAATTAAGAAAATGGGACCTGAGAAAAGACGAGTGCGGGTCAGACCCTAACGATAATATTTTTATTAAAGGTACACCCTGCAGTTACCCAACCGTCATGACTATAAACATATTTACATATAAACACAGCATACATTAGGGTATACCTTTAATTGAAAATCATGTTATCAGTGAGGTCTGAGGCCCCTAAGTGCAGGAATGATAAAGTCCAATAATTTCTGACTAAGAAATTTCATTCTAATTCATTATTTAAACCTTTTAGGCCAAAGTTGACGTCTATAAGACTGGAAACATCATAGCCACCTTCCGTTTCGATGGCCACGCCTCCAATATTAGCAGCTGGTTTACTTGTGCGAGGATGACCTACAGCGGGTACAATGACCTCAACACCCTACCTTGCGATGAACTCTTCTTTGGACTTCTAGAAGGGGCAGGAGTTGTGCAGGAGTTTGAAATCAGGTGAGATTTTTATATTTTTTTCATTAATTCTACATTCCGTACTACTTTACATTATGTTTTTGTGTTGTGAAATTAAAAATTCTATATAATTTTCTGAAAATTAATGCGTTACCCTGGCAACAGCAGATGTCATTTAAGAAAATGGCAACAAGTATATTCGAGTATAGCATCCCCAAAATAGGGGGAATAGCACACAAAGTCATCTTCTGCAATTAGAATTACTCGTTAACATAAGGTATGTACAATCGTTTTCCTGTATTGAATTCCTTGTTGGTTTGTTTTCCCTTGTGAAGAGGTGTACAAAAGGTAGTTAATATATAGGCTTAATGCTCCAGACCATTCATTATTTTGAAGATAATTTGATATTGACAATTTCATTTCATTTCATTTAGTATCGGTGCAGTGATTCTGTTATTTAATACACATCCTAGTGAGCTTCTGTGGGGAAAATTCTGATCATTTGCAAATTCCCACAGGTAACGAGCCTAATACATGTTTTTGCAGTGCGTGAGGTTTATATATGCAACGAATAGGGATTCCACCGAGTCCAGTGTGAGCAAACTGTGATTACATTGCACATAGGAGATCCCTATTGAGCATCTTTGAATTGTAATCACGCGGTTGAGAGTTTAAATCCTTCCCTCACTACAATATGCGCTGTAAAAGAAATGTTTAATGAATGTTATTATATTTCTTATTGTAGAACAATAGCGAATGAAACTTTGGGATGTGATAACGACCCCGATCATCGGGTGTGGCTGGACCTCCAGGATGTCGACTCGCCTCAAAACTGTACCTATGAGGCTCCTGAAAATAGAGAGGGGCAGGTAGAGCTCATCAACTCCATCATCTTCGTTAGCAGTGCTGTAACAGGAGGAGAAACGGCAACCGGTTTGTTTAATAGGGTGTTATTTTGGTAGTAATGTTTAAGTGATGTTATGGTGATGGTGATCATGGTGATCATGAGGTTGGTGGTGGTGATGTTGGTGATGGTGGTGGTGATGGTGGTGATGGTGGTGATGGTGGTGGTGATGGTGGTGATGGTGGTGGTGATGGTGGTCATGGTGGTGGTGGTGGTGGTGATGTTTGTGATGTTGATGATTATGGTGATGTTTGCAGTGGTGCTGATGGTGATGCTGGGCATAGTGATGGTGGCAGTGTCTTTGATGATTTTCATGGTTGTAGAGAAGAAATTGAGACGGACATGTAAATGGAAGGTACATGTATATAGCTTGTGGAATACTGATCTTGATCTAATAACCTTTGTGATGTTTGGAGAAGAAGCTTGTAAGTGGCGGAGTAGTGGAGTAGCAGACAGATTTTAGTTATGATGGTGCAATTGACGTCGGGATAATGGTGTTTGTGCCGACGGTGAAGAAATCTCTTAACATTAATTATCTGTTCTAATATATTTCCATTCCTTTTCTATGTTTATTAACTCTTAGGAGCTTACATAGCAGAGGGAGATGTATTTACTATTTGGGTACAAAGAGGTAAGACAATTATTCAGTAATATTTTTTAATTGCATTTGGAATCTACCTCCAAATATGTATTGTCAATTGGAGTTTTATCCTTGATGGGGTGTGGCCTTCTTTTATGCCTCACTTATTGTTGAGGTGTTTTTGAGTTGTTGAACCCTTGAATGGTGGAGAGGCCATACTCAACCAAAGACTAATTCCAAAAAAAAACTTTGCGATATAACTCGTTTGATGAAATGTGTACGTATGGCCACATATGAAACAGTGCAAGATAACTTGCACACAATGTACAAGCTGCACCCAATGCTAGTGTTAATCTTGTGCAATGCTACATGTACCTGTGATACAATAAAATAGCCCTTTGTTGTATCACATTTTTTATTGCACAAAATGAACTACACATTTGATTTTAATATGGTATGCAAATTTCCCAAAGCTGCTTTTTTGGCAACAAAGTGTAATAGACCTGTTCACAAATATATTCAAATGTTATGCATAATTTTAAAACAAAGGTTGTTCTTGACCTGAAAGCGTGTCAGAGGCTTGTCAGACATAGCAACAAGTAATGTATGCAAACTGGATTCCAGGTATTGTAGTTTATTCATTAGGTTAATGGAATACCTCGTTACTAGGTCTCCAGGAAAGAAACGTCCAAAATTTGAATAACTTTGTGAGCAGTTCTATTGCTCGAAGACCACATGGGATCACAATACCGGGTAGGTTTTTTTTTCTTGTGGTCAATCTACTGCGTGATATACAAATCAGAATAGACCCGTTTACTAAGTGATTCAAATTTTATGCATACTTTTGAAACAAAGGTTGTTCTTGACAACCTGAAAGCTTGCCAGAGGCTTGTCAGACATAGCAACAAGTAATGTATGCAAACTGGATTCCAAGTATTGTAGTTCATTCATTAGGTTAATGGAATACCTCGTTAGGAAAGAAACATCCATAAATTTGAATCACTTAGTAAACAGGTCTATTACTTTCAGCCAACTCTTCTTAACCCATAGCAGTTGGGAGTTTTCTTAAGGTCAAATTAAATCATTGTTTCCTCCTCAGATTGGCACCAATTATTCTTATTTTCCACTTCTACATAGTTTAAAAAGAATTAATTTACATACATAAACCAGTGTGATTGGAAATTACTAATTGCAACCAAAAATTGCCAGTTTGCACCTGAAAATAGTGATTATGATTTTTACACCGTGTTGCCAAATTAGGAACTGTAATGATCATTTACATTTTTAAAAATTCTTTAGAAGGGCACAGGACTAAAATAGCATTCTGGCTCAAAAGATATTTCAAAAACGCCTCTTAACCCCGGGGGGGGCACTCAACCTGTTTTTGGATATGGGTGTGCCGCTGCCAATCTCAAAACAGGGGGCTAAGGAGCTAAATGGTTAATTGAGGAAGCTCATTTTTGAGGGTCTAAGGAGCTAAATGGTTAATCGAGGAAGCTCATTTTTGAGGGTCTAAGGAGCGAAAGGGCTCATGGGCAGAGCTAATTTTAGCTGCTCGCGATCTCACTATACTCTGGTACACATACAGTGCATGAGCTGAGTCAGCGGTCGCAGCGCTGTTTCTAACGCTGTACATGCCGCGCCACTGCACTGACTCGATGTCGCATGCAGATTGATCTCGCCGAGTCGCCGCTAGCACTAGTAATACCGCGTTCAGTTAGGGGGCACTAGGCCGCCCAGCTCCCCCGCTGCGCTGGCCTGGGAGGCTAGGGAGCGACCGTTCCCGGACAATGGGCTGTGCACATTGATTTCTCATATTCTAGGGAGCGAGTCGGAAGCCAATCGAGGTGCGGTTAGTTAAAATCTGAAAATTGCATATCATGGGAGCGACCCGAGAAGGTTGAAAATGGGGGACGTCACAGCGGCACATACATGTGACATATATATGTGACTGCCCCCACCCGGGCTCTTAACCCGTTGACTAACGAATTCTTTAACTCTCATAGGCTTAATACAGGAGCCACCTGGTTCCCGTAGTCTAGGGGTTAATGGAGACATTGAATAGCTATGGGTTAAAATGCAATTCCATACCAGGACTTTTTTTAGCTGTAAACTTACGACTTCCACTCCGGTCAGTTATTAATGCTTATAAATCTGCAAATATTTTAGTATTTTCCCAGTTTTTATAGTCTCCCAATGTAGCAAATATATTTGGAAAATATAATTTACAAGTCCAACATGGTCATAATGTAGATTGTCCCCTACGTTTAAAGTCTTGGTAAACATACATGTATAGTCACATGAAAGTAGCACTTAGTTTTTGGTCCGCTCCAAGCTATACAAATAGTAGGGCTATCAACTTTAATCCAATCATCATGGCATCGTCTTGTATATAGTTGCGATTGATTCAAATCGATCACAACTTACAATTGTAATGTCTACTTAAGAGGTAGGAGTTGCAATCGATTTGAGTCGATCGCAACACGTTAGCCGGGGCCCAGATATGTTCAATCTTGGATGCGGTCAGTAACGTGTGGGGATCAAGACTTGTCTTAAAACCTGGCTAAAATATGGAATCAAAATTTCCCTTTTTGCCATACAATATCTCTTCCATTTTTTTATTCTATTTGTAGATTGCGATGAAAGGGTCTCTCCTGTCAGGAATAATTCAGTCGACATCGCTTCTAGTGGCCACGGTGAACTTGACTACAGCAATAACGAGTACTGCGACTTCTACATGAGCGTCCATCCGTTTGACCGTCTCTTTATTGAATTCGGGGACTTTGAGCTGGAGGAGGATGAGTGTCTGGCCAACGATTATGTTCAGGTGAGGAAAAATATGCAACCCCCTCGACGATATTACTCGTTAATCATATATAATGGGTTGGATTCTATTCTGTTTTCTTTGGGCAATCATGTACCAAAACTGTCATGCATGTATTCATGTGAAGAAAAAATATGCGTCTTTGACTCGATATCCATTTCGATGATGTTCATGCTTAGTTTCCTCAAATTGTCTCCTTCAACATATCCAAGGACTGTTGACTCCTATTTTAAAGGGAAGGTACAGTTATGGTACAGGTGAAAAATAATTTGTGAGCTTTCTCATTTTTTGATGTCAGTTTGGAAGAGTATCTTAGTAATTTCCCCTGAAAAGAACTGCTCTTGAATGGAGGTACAATATAAATGCCCTCATGTGAAATATGAAGAGAAATGCATGTAGCTGAAGTGTTCGAGCCCAACATTCATGCCCGTGTGTGTGTGTGTGTAGTCCCATATGCCCATTTCTGTGCTGTGCATGTGCTATCAGCGAGTCAATTTCTGATCATTGCAATACGGGTACACCAAGTTTTACTTTCTATATAATCAATCTTTCCAGGCAGCTTCTTCCGCAATGCAATTGCATGATCGGAACTCAACTTTATCTATAAAAAGAATTGTGCCTTTTTACTTTTTGTCTCGCCCACCGGCCGGAGGTGAAGGCGAGACTAAGGGATCCAAATGTCCGTCCGTCCGTCCGTCCGTCCGTCACAAACGTTAAAGTTTACCTGCAAGACTCTCTTATGACAGATAACTTTGCAACCATCACTCACTTTTCAACCAAACTTGGGTTTTAGAAGCACTTGGGGGACCTGCATGTTATGCTGCCATCGGAGGTCACTTCAGGTCAAACATAGTTTACCCGCAAGACTCTTATGACATAACTTTGTAAACGTCACTTTCCAAACATTAGTAATGTAGATATATGCAAGCATAACTTATGCAGATTTATGCACTTGGGGGATCTGTTGCATGGCAACAGAGATCACAATATTTCTAGTTATTGCATGTGGGCGAGACACATTATCGCTAATGCCTTGTTTTCAAATTGGGTTGGCATGAATGTCAAATCCTATCCTAGAATTTGACTGTTCAAAAAATGTTCTCCAGATAAGACTAGCTGCTTTTCTTCCCCAAAACCGAAACGGGTCCCCTCAATGTGACACTTATTTTCATGAAATGTATTTTATGCCTTGTTAAACATGCCTACCGGTATATTAGTATAATGTAACAAGTCAATGCTTGAACGCTCATACTTGTATGACAATTCTTTGCAATTTTGGTATGATAATTCTTTTATAAAAATTGATTCCACAGAAAGAGTTCAGTCTTCATGATTCAGAAATTAACAACTTCAAAAGCAAACATGTATTGTGAGGGGAATGAACATGAATCTAGTTTATAAATGTGCATATGCTTAATATTCAAAGCTAAAAAAGGAACTCTCTACCTTGAACAAACTTCTATACCACAATACACCAACCTTAAAATTCCTTTGTCCTATTTCTTCAGATTGAGAACACGGAAACGGCCTTCACACAGACCTTATGTGGGGTTCAACATCGGGTGCTGTGGACCTCGACTGCGAATGCTGCCATCTTGAGGTTCAGAAGCGACAGTGTTGTAACGTACAATGGCTGGGGTGCCACGGTGAAAGCAGAGCGTAGAAATTTGGAAGGTCAGGAACTCCATGTGTTCGTGTGTGCATGTGCATCTGCCTGTGGGCCCTTCTGAGACTATTGCGTACGGTGTTTATATGAAATTTATGCCAGTTTTGTGAATGGTTTAGATTCGCTAAACTTTCATGCTGGAAAACAACTCACACGGACGGCACTCAATTTTGCAAATCAAAGTCTTTTTTCAGCAAAATTACCTGTCTTTTACAATTTATGATAGTTTCAAGTCAGTTTCTTTGCTTTGCTGGCGTCATCGGAGTAACGTCCATATGATTCCGTAGTCAGCTATCTAATCTTTCTATAATCTTTTTTTTAATTAGAGGTATGTTTCTTATGGTGAGGTGAAAATGGTTATTATTGTCGTCGTTGCTGTCGTCATCATCATCATCATCATCATCATCAATAATAATTATGGTTACAAATGATTTGTTCATCCCAATGTGTAGATTGTTCTACCGTCACGGTGCAACCAAACGGCAACGTGACAAACCCTGAACACCCTAACTCGCTCCAAGAATACCGCTATTATGCCTGCGAGTATATCGTACACGCCCATCCTGAGGACCGCGTTACGTTCTCGTTCTCACTATTCATCTATCAGACTGAAAATCCCCCAGAGCTGCAGGTATGTGTGCACGTAGCTTTGCTGTTATAACTCATCTTCCAAATTGGCAACATTATTTTGCTGTTCCTTCCTTCAATAGATAGGAAAAATGAATATTACATCTTTCAGCAAACAAATTGCCAGTTTATAAGGATGCATGATCATCCATGAACTATTTGCCAATTTGAAGAATTTAATGCCATTTTACTGAATACAAAATTTTAAACTACATTTCAGTACGCATTAATCATTCCACACTTGTTCACCTTTCCAACAACTTTCTACATTCTTCTGTAGTTTTATCTTGGGTCAAGCTTTCAATGTTAATCAAGGGAATCATAATTGTTTTTTCTGTGTTATACTGTTGACCGAGTATTTTTTAAACTTTGTATTGAACTGCTGTATGAATATCTATAATTGATGTTTCTATGTGACTTCGGTAATGAAGGGTTAATCAGGTCTGTAATATACAAAATAGTGCTTGATCATCCGATGTGCTTGATCATCCGATGTGCTTGAACCTCCGATGTGCTTGACCATCGTACAATTGTCCCTTCAATATACTTGACCCTTCAATGAGCATGACCCTTCAATATGCTTGACCCTTCAATATGCTTGCCCCTCCAATATGTTTGCCCCTCCAATATGTTTGCCCCTCCAATATGTTTGACCCTCCAATATGTTTGACCCTCCAATATGTTTGACCCTCCAATATGTTTGCCCCTCCAATATGTTTGCCCCTCCAATATGCTTGACCCTCCAATATGCTTGACCCTCCAATATACTTGCTCATATTGCCCCTTCAATGAACTTGACCTTTCAGTATTGTTGACCATGAAATGTTTGACCCTTAATGAGCTTGACCCTTCAGTATTCTTGACCCTCCAATATGCTTGACCCTCCAATATGCTTGACCCTCCAATATGCTTGACCCTCCAGTGAGCTTGACCCTCCAGTGACCTTGACCCTTCATTATACCTGACCCTTTTAAGTATTCATGACCAGTCAAAATGCTTGACCCTTCAATATGCTTGACCTTTTAGATTGACCCAAGGAGCAGCAGAAACAACTTCATAGACGTGTCAGGTCGCCTCTTCCCCTTCTCCTGGACCTCGGATACCAACGAGCTAGCAATGACTTACCATGCCCCCCTTCCCTACCGGACCTATATACTCTTTGAGGGGGATTATCGCACCCTTGAGGCTCCTCAACCAGCCAGTGAGTACTAGTATCTTAACCCATGAAATGCTAAGCCCAAAATAACTATGGATGGGGTCTAAATGTGAAAAATATGTTTTTATGCAAAACTAAATAGGGGTTAATGCAAAATCAATTTTCAATTCTGTTATGTGATAATCCACTGCACTCTTCATAGAGTAGAAGGAAACCCTATGCAGTGGTACGCCTCAAGTTCAGTGTCTCCTTGTAGAGACTCTTTTTAGATTATCTTCTGATCAAAATTTTTGAGTCCCATTTTTAATGCAGCACCCTTTGCCGTTCTTGAATATGAAAAGTTTGAATGTAAATAATCATTAAAGTCTAACAATTATCAATGAGATTTAAAATTCATAATCATTATATTCATGTACAAATTATCAATATTTTGTTGAATTTATAGTCATTTTCATTCCATTAGAATAATTTGATAAACTTATTTTTATTTTTATTTGAATATTTATGAGTGGAAAATGTGAATAATTGGTGCCATTTTGAGGAGGAAAAGTTTATATATGTAGACTTTCAGAAAACTAACAGTTATACTAGTGGAGACCTGAACATTATAGGCAGGTATTCAGAAAGCTACTAAATTTCGTCCAGGGCACCGTTTCATGAAAATTAACAATAACTAGTTTCAATAATTGTTATAAGCTACTGAAATCCTTGAATATGATTGGCTGAGAGCAACTTTGTCATAGAAATGGGGGCAGTTGTTATTGATAACAGGTTTTATGAAACTGGGCCCTGGTTCACACCAAGACAAAGTGGGAGGAGTTTATAGTGTATTGGTTTAATGCAGCACCGAGTGTTAGTCCATCCATACCCACACAATCACCACTGTGACTACATTGAATTCCTCATTTTCAATTCCTTACTAGATTTATTTTGTTCATTTTGTGACAGTATATCTGTTATGTGGAATAAGTGGACTAAATTAAACCAGGTTTAAATAAATACAACTTTATGAATATGAGCCTTAGTTTGTGAATACATTAGCTACTTTCATACAGGACTTGTAGTTTCTAAACTGTAAGTTTAATAGCAAAATTTAAAGTTAACGAAACAATTAACAGCTCACTAACAACGACAAGGGTTTACACGGGCCCGAAACAACGATGCTCATTGTTCTGAGGTTCTGATTCTGGAACTATGAGTCTGTTCCTACGGTCTAATACTATGATATAACTGCAAGATAACTTAGTTTTGAAACTACATGCGAAACTTACAGTTCAGCTCCCATCGTGTAAACCAGACTATTAAGTGATTTCCCCCCTCACAAGGACAGGTGCCACTGATGGATCAGGAACAGTGATGGGTCCAAGTCCAATCTCTGTCTCAAACTTTCTGGCGCAAATTCACGAAAGAGGTTCATCTAACCAGTGGTTTACACCTCCATAAGTGTAGTACGCGCATGTCCTCATGTCCAATGGGCGTACAGTAATGCTCCGATATACATGTACATGTATGCTTATTTACTCTTATTTTAGTCTACGGCAGAGGTTTAAATCATGGTTTAAACCATGGATTAATATAAACCTCTTTCGTAAATTTGGGCATCTGTGTCTTGGGTGTTGGTCTTCGCCTTCGTCTTGACCCAGAGACAGACATAATGTACATGTATGAAAGGAACCTAATCATAGGTTTTTCACCTGGTCTAGGTCTCGGGGGCCCCTGGTCTTGGACCCAACTCTGATTAGTAATGATAATAATAGTAATAACAATAAGGATAAGCATAGGCTCTAAAGGTAACAACAACAACAAAAATGGTCCATCATAAAACCCTCTTAGAAATTTCCCATGATTCATCAGTCAATATTTACCACGCAGCCTGCCAACGGTTTTTGGATGCCGATCTGGGAGGAATGTTCTTGTGGCCGACGGAATCCCTCTCAACCGGTCTTCAGAACTGTTACGTGGTCGTGAGGACAGACCCAGACGAGGCTCGGAGGGTCCAGATCATCTTCAGGAATCTGAAGATGCCCCAGTCTGATTGCAATAGCTACATCAATGTAAGTAGATATCTCTCAATTATACAATAAGTAATTCTTTTTTTCTTGTGTTAACGTCACATAGCATCTTGTGTGGAAAAGGATGTCGGAAAAATACTGCGAAGATTTTAAAAATTGAAAACGCAAGATGATAAATCATACAACTTTTCTAAAGCAGTGAGAGCAAAACTGAAAGATTTTTTCCAAGAAAAATTAGAGCGCGAGACAATTTGAAATCCCCATGCCTCCCTATTGGGACTCCACACTATTTTTGGAGGTTTGAAATTTCTAGGGTAATTATGCATGATTTCCTTTTTCAAATTGTGAAATTTTGGGGTCTTTACGTAGATTTATGACACTCGCGTATCTCTGGTCTGTGTTAGTATCAAATCCTTTCAATAGGCATTTGATAAATACTCCTATAGCTTTACCCTGCAAATCACTAGTTTTGTTTTCTGTGACATTTCACAAAGTTATTACCAGTAAGCTTCAGGAACAAGACTTGTGAAAAACAATCTTAAGAGGCTGTGTACTGTGCATAATATGTGCATGTAGGTGAGAACAGTTTCAAGACGGGAGAAAGGCCTAACCTAAAACTTAAAGGGAGCGACAAGTTGCAATCTATGGGCGCTTTTACAGTTGGCTGCTCCTTTCTCTGGATCAAAGTTCAAAGCGACTTCAATTTATCGTGCGCAGCTAATAAAAGTTCGCACATTGGCCCAAATTTGAGTAAACAAGATCGCGCGTTCTATATTCCAGTATTTGAATGTCATTGGTTGGTTGCGTATGGAGGGATTCGAGTTAACGATCGCGCGAGGATTCTGGCAATAACATTCCTTCGGTTGCGCACAATTGGACCTGATTGTATCCGAATTTCTCTGAGTCAGGCCAACTGGTCAGGCCCATGGATTACGACTTGCCACTCCCTTTAAAGGATAAAGATGAGTTCTGGTCATGAGATTGAATTGTGAAAGAGACTGTCTCAAAACAATAGATTGGTTCGGAAATGTATGCAAATTTTATATATATATATACCTTTCAAACAAAGGTTCTTGACAACCTAAAAGCTTGCCGGACATAGCAACAAGTAATGTATGCAAACTGGATTCCAAGCATTGAGGCTTATTTATAAAAAGCAGGTTAATGGAATAGCTCGTCACTCGGTGCTGGAGAAGAACAGTGCATAAGTTTGAATACATTACAGAACCGGTCTACTGGGGAAAGGTTGATTATATAGCATATATGAACTGGTGTATGCTGTTAGGTTTTGGAATCACCAAAATGATAAATTGACTCAATCCTGCTGAGAGTCACGTGCACTGCACACAAAAATATGTATATGGGACTACACACAAATGTTCGGCCCGAACATTTCAGCCATTTCTTGTCATATTTTGAATGTGAGTGCATTTAAAATCAATCCTAATTAGGGGACATATATTAAGAATGAGAAAGCTCAGAAATAATTTTTTTAACCTTTCCCAGGACTCGACCTTCTCTTTAAAATGTTTTTTTGTTGTACATTTTATTTTCTTATAGACTCTTGATACCACAACAAGGCGTAATGACATGTACTGCCAGAGAATCCGTATCCCATTCGCTTGGACTTCAGATGCTAATGAGGCAAGTTCCTCTTCATCATCATCATCATCATCATCATCATCGATAACATTAATAGCATCGTCATCGATAACATTAATAGCATCATCATCATCGATAACATTAATAGCATCATCGGGATGGTCATTGTCATTACGATCATCATCAGTGTCATTACCATTAATAGCATCACAATCATCATTGTCATTACGATCAACAGTATCATTATCTTCGCCAATGTTATTACCTTCATTAATTCTTACTGTGCCAAGGGGTTATTTGGCTCGCTTCAAAAATTTTACAGAAATGTGATCAATGTGTGCTTTTCAAATGTCTGCACTTCATTTTTTATTGTGTACGAAACTTGTAGGAAATTTATTACCATTTCTTATGATACCAAACTTTATTACTTTACCTAACTTTATGCATAAGAATTATTGAAAATTACATTTGAGTTTCTTTTTGTCCATTATTTGTTGGTGTCTCAAGGGTTAACAGTAGCACTGTTATCATCACCATTATCATTTGTGTTTGTACTACATGTATTCTCTTATTGTTTACTTTGCCATTTTCTTTTTTGTCTGCAATGTTTTCTTTATCTCACCTCATTTCCTATGATAGTATTTCTTTGTCTCATATTTCCTGATTTTAATTTCTCTTGTTCTCTACATTTGGTCGACATGTGGTCTATAATAATTATCGTAGAGCATCTATATTCAAGTGCTTGGGTGACAGTCTCCAAGCAAGTTAATCTTGACAACACCTCTTCAGTAGAGTAACGAAACGAAACAATATCTTGATCAAGTGGTTGCCAGCATTTTGATTGTAGCTAGCATGTTTCTGAAAGTGAAACAAAATGCCTCTTTAATTGGACTGTGTTCAGAAGAGCTTTTTTAGAGGCACAAGGTGGATATTGAAGTGATATTTCTGTAAGCATGACATTCATCATGCTAATTTATTATCGCGTTTTACAAACTCATGCCAACAGTTTTGGTCTTAGGCTAATTGTAATCTAACATCTAAGGGCATCACAAATCATTATTCCCACACCCTTCCCCATGGCCATATTACTCCCCCTATATTTCAGACCAACAGGAAATGTTCCCCCCCCCCCTCTCTCTTTCTCTCTATCTCTCTATTCCTCTCTCTCTATCTCTCTCTTCCTCTCTTCCTCTCTCTCTTCCTCTCTTCCTCTCTCTTCCTCTCTCTTCCTCTCTCTTCCTCTCTCTTCCTCTCTCTTCCTCTCTCTTCCTCTCTCTTCCTCTCTCTTCCTCTCTCTTCCTCTCTCTTCCTCTCTCTTCCTCTCTCTTCCTCTCTCTTCCTCTCTCTTCCATCCCACACATACTAGTGCAAAAACAAACCCTCACTCTTCATATCCATCACTCTCTCCCTCACATGCTGTCACCCATCCCCCCTCTCTTAATTTCTCTCCCCTCTTAACCCACTAAATACCGTTTATACACAAGTAAACACAATGCATCATTGTATGGGGTAAGATGTAATATATCAATATTTATACATGGGTTTTACCATCTCTCATGCCAATCTTCCTACACAGCTCTAATGAGAAAATTATGTTCGTCAGCACGAGTAAAGAATGCCACAAATATAAACCTAGAGACAAAATTCTGTGAAATGACATGAAAATTGTGAAGCATGGCCATTTGATTTCTATCACCCATGTGAGCAAGAAGACGATTGGTAATACAATAAAATAGTTCAATGATTACTCACAGCAGTACTACAATTATAACACTGATGTAAGATAAATTAACAACTAGTCAGGAGTACTAAAACTATCATAGCCATCTTAAACACGTAATACATGTATGTGCTTATAGTAACTAGTGTATGTATAATACGTGCTGTGATTGGTTAGATTCGCATCACATGACGTGCAAATTTTTTTTTTAATTTTGCAAAATTAGGCCCGAGCCTAATACAGTTATAGATCAAGGGGTCTATTTACATGACTGTACTATAACAATTAGTGCTTGTTCTACATGTATTTATGCACCATGAACTCCAAATACTAAATTATCCCTCGTGAATGTCTATTTCACCTCGGCCTGCGGCCTCGGACAAAACTGAACTCGGGATAATTTAATACTGTATATGTCGTGCACATAATCCAGTATAGTGCATGATAGACCATGCACTATTTATGTAATGTAATGCAATTGAATTAAGATATGGTTTTGAGTTGTAAATCCTGCAGTGCTTTGATTGAGTAGACTGGCAAAAATAGTTAAAGACCTCAGCCTGACCGAATTTTGAAATATACACTTTATTCATCCATGGGGAGCTATATATTTTCTGAACAAATTGAAACCAACTTCATGAGATTCCGTTTCCTGTGGAATGAGTAACAGCGTCCCGAATGTTGAGCCCCGGTGGTTTTTCTGACGAGGGCCCCGTCTCTGAGGAACGCTACTTTGCGGGGGGTGAAAATTTGATGACGACATATCGTGTAGACGCACTCGGAGGTGTATACATGACATGTCGTCACACGTCTAGCGACCCCCTGCAGTTTCCTCTCTTGTTACGCAATAGGGAGGGGGCGGACCAAAAAAAATTATCTTTTTTATTTTTCATGGATAAACGGAGACAAAAATTTATGAATACCCAGGGTAATTATATTTGTTTACTAAGCTTTACGTCAATATATGGTTGTTTTGGGTCAGGCTGAGGTCTTTAATGAAAATCTGCCCGAAATGCTCAGTAACACCTCAATCACACTGCCAACTGACTCCACACAGACTGCAAACAAACCAATATTTTCCATTCGGGGGTATTTTAGCTTAGCGTAAAGATGTGTGTAAGACGCATACGACAATTATTAAAAATCAAAATTTTATTCTATAGAGGCATTACCAAAATATTAGGATGTACAATTATTATTTAACACTTTTAAACAAAATAATATGAAAACTATTATTCAGATTTGACTGATTCTGATTTTACAAGCACAGGCAAAACTAGCAATTTTCCTCTATCCGTCTTTCCTGCGCCTTTATGCGCCATTTACGTTCCGCTATTAAGCTACCTAATGTAATTATTTGTTCTGGTGTCGGTCTTGATGGAGTGATTGAGGTATAAGAATCCTACCATTACCCATATACATACTGTCACATACATGTAAATTTTCTTAGGTGCTTTCCATAATGTGAGTATGCTGTGAGGTTATTAATGAATTCTATATAAATTAATGAAATTAAAAAAAATAAACAGCAATCAGATCGTTCATGTTTTGAGGATGTTTGGAACAGAAAACTAACATCCTGTATAATAAAGCTGGAATGTGGAAAAGATTTCCAAAGTTATGTGTCTCTAGTCATGTAGTCAGATGCATTGCTGATTCTTCCAACATCGTCGATCCAATGGGCCTTTTTGAAAAGTTATTTAAGGGTTGAGGAAACCAACGGCCAATTAAAAGGACTATTAAACCTCCATATCACCTACATGTACATCAGTTTTGTCTGTTGTCCATCTGGAGAATTGTTGATCTAGTGAGCTGTCGTCTTACTCGTCTCATCTTCCGACAAGTAACCGGTGACGAACAGTGAAATCCAGTCATGTTGCAGTTGTTGACTGTGCTTCAAGTTTGAATATATTCTACAGTTTTTGCTCTCATGGATAACCTTCAGAATTTGTCACGAGCATCTCGAGAAGGCATAATGTTGGACATAATTTTGTTGAAATTATATTAGCCATTCTCAAAGTGTATATAGAATACATCTCACGTTTCCATGAAAAGGGAAATATCAAAGACGGGGTCAGCGATTTCTATGTCGATGTCTAGATGTGAAGGATCAGTGTGATATTCATCAAATCTGTTTTCTTCAGCAGTGTCATTCCCTGCGGAACATTCTGTTACACCTGCACGACTAACACTTAACATAGAACCACCAATATCAAGCCTATGTTTAGGCGATGCATTTTTTTTTGCAATTTTCTCTGAAGGAGCCATTGATGGTAAGCGATCGTACAAAATATGAATATCTTCTAAATTACTTCTATCACCTGTAGGTGGTTCTTTGCCATTGTGACCAGTTATGACCTTCGGTCTGTTAGAAGGCCCTGAGACCTCTGGAATCGTTTCGTAAATGTGGGTCGATGGACGATCTTTAGGTATCGGAGCTATTGCATCCCAAACTGTTTCTTTTGTCGAAGTGAGTTTGTATATTTTGTCACTGTATAGTGCAATAGAATCGGAACTTCCGTTTACTGCAGTGGATGGTATCTCCACTTCGCAAGCTGTACCGGCAGTATTGCAACTTTGCTGATCAGGTCTTCGAGAAACTGAAACTTGTTGGTCATATCCATCACTTCTACCTGGCGATACATGACCTAACCCAACTTCAGCTCTGCTCGAGTTACTGTGGAAACTTGTACCCTTTTTTCCTTCCCGGTAACAGTCTCTGCTATCCTTATTGCTCTTATTGCTCTTGCTGCTCTCTTTATTGTGAATATCTGGGCCAACTCTGCACTCAGAGTTGCAGTCATGCGGAACTGTGCTCTGTTTTTTGCTTACATCTGAATAAGCTCTGCTTTTCTCATTGTGGACATCTCCTAGGCCAGCTCCGCTCTCATTGCGGACACCAGGATCTCTGTTACCTCCTAGGTGTTGAGTAATTGTGTCATCTCCCAGGCTATTGTGAACTGTTCCAAGTAAAAATGTATCATCACCATCCGTTTCATAGTCGGTGAAGTAGCTGCTGTGGTTATGTGCTGGAATGGTTTTGCTGCACGGACAAGATCTTCGCAATTTGAATATTATGATGACAAGTACAATAGCAACAGTGGCATAGACTAGTGCTATACAGTACATAATCAAATGTCGTATGGCAATCACCTTTATTACAGCAGACCCCAGAGTTACATATGATTTATCAAAGCTATTTTCAAAGCCACATTCATACGTTCCAGAGTCCATTAACTCTAGTTCATATATCTGTTTGGGTTGATCAACAATCAGCCGGTACTGTCGGATGCTTGATTCTCCCTCTAGGGGAATAATGGAATTGCCCCGGCTGATGTCACGTTTATTTTCAGAATCCAGATAGTGCATCCAAATGATTTCGTTCTTGTTGTCGTCGTTAACATCACATCTTAAGGACGTTAGCTCTCCTGTAACAATGATTTTACTCTTTGGTCCATTTTCCAAAGTTGTCCCATTCGACAAATAACTGTTACTCAAGCACACTGAAATAATGAAGATTGTTTGGATATGTTCGTTATCTACAATCCATGCCATTTTGGGATTTATATTTTTGCAGTGAAACACGATCATTACGAAGGTTATGAATATGTCCACAGTATCTAGTAAATCTCCGGACTGTAGGCTTACTAACAAGGAGTAAAGTTAACACAATGTGTTCATCATTGAAAGCTTTCGATGAGCACCGTCCAGTAGCCTTTGTGTAAAGACTGGATTGATTTGTCAACAGGAAACTATCTGTGGGGACGACTTTGACAGGAATAACAAAGTAAATTTTATAATTAAACAATGTCATCTGAGGAAGGAAGGTGAATAAAACGAGTGATTTAACTAGTCAAGAAGTAATCGTCTACTGAATGATACCAAAAGGTTTCAGTTTCTGTTTTCACTCGGAAAGATGCTTGATGGATGAGTTATGCTCTTCAAAACTTCACCAAAAGAGAAAATAGAACCTATTGTGACGTAAAAAAAGGGATTCTTTTGATGTTGTTAAACAAATAATAATGGCGTAAATCATTTGGCAATGGTTCCCATTTCGAAAGAAGCCTTAGCGCCATCAGATCTGAGGCCTCGAGAAAAGTAGAGCTTTTCTTCATTATCATTTGCTCTTTGAAAGTACTAGACATACCATTAGCTATGTATCTTAAGGCAATGGCGTAATGTGGGCCGAGGCATTGAGGGGGCAGTAGCATTAGGGGGAGGGAGGGAGGCAGGCAGTCATCGGTCTTAATACAAGATGGATGAATTCAAGTTTAACAACGGTAATGAGTAGGTTGAGGGTTTTTAGCGTTTCCTCTCCCTCTTCGTTTTTTCCCCTCTTTCTTCTGTTCTAGTTTTTCAAATATTTTTGCCAGTCAGTTTGGGGGCAAGTGCTCCCCTCAGCCTGTAGCTACGCCAGTATAAAATATTCCCCAGAGGAAAAGATATTTCAGTACCCGTATGTACAGGATTATGGACCTACATTGTACAAAAAATGTGGTTATGGTAAAGCCTTTAATACGCTATTTCATACAGAGAAGGCTGATGGTATCTCTTCGATTTTCACTGGGTTTTTTCATCATCATCTTTTAGTCTGCCTTCTTTCTAAGAGTCTGACGTGTCTTAATGTATTTCTTTATTCCTCACCATAGCCATGAGAGGAATGCAATGATTACCAGCAGTAACATCACCATTTATTCATCATTATTTTTCATGATCACTTTTTCTGTCTTCCTCTGACGAAGGTTTTAATTATCAATTTTTTTCTCACAGGTTGTGATCCAGTTCTTCCATGGGCCGACCTTTGCCCTCCACCAGATCGACGGGGAGTACAGGAGCCGAAAAAGGGTTAATCCTGAAGGTAGGTCAAAGGTCATTCAGCGGACTTGTTGCAAAATGTCTGTGTTTGTTTGGATTCAGTTACATGTAGATTTACATGTACATCTAGTTCATCTCCAATATATTTTGAGTACTGCCCC
Organism: Heliocidaris erythrogramma; assembly: GCA_025617745.1. Lineage (NCBI taxonomy): Eukaryota > Metazoa > Echinodermata > Echinoidea > Camarodonta > Echinometridae > Heliocidaris > Heliocidaris erythrogramma. The sequence goes on along the minus strand of CM046864.1, from coordinate 18,802,640 downwards.
GAGGGTAAAAGTGATGCGAAGAAAACCGCAAATGATATATTTGTGCACGATAAATGGGAGAGTTGTCCACAAAAATGTCAATCGACTCACCAAATTGCCAATCTGAGATTCGCATAGATGTAGTGATCTCATTTTTCAAACATCCATAACTTTCTTAGTCCTTGTCCGATTCAAACTTTCACCATCCTGTTTTTCTTTTTTTTCTACTTTCACACAAATCCTCTTAACAAGGTTGGATTGCCCTTTAAAAAAAAGTTCCCAAACACTGATTTACAGTAGTCATTCACGTCCATGTATACCATGTATATTGGTGCCTCAGGTTTAAAGATAAAGATGAGTTCTGGTCATGCGATTACATTGTGAAAGAAACTGTCTCAAAGCATTTGGGAAAGGTTGACCATGTCTATCACAATGATTGACCCAAACTCGCCGACTCAAGCACATGCACTGCACACAGAAATGGGTATATGGGACTGCATACACAATGTGGCATTACTGTTCGGCCCGAACACTTCAGCTTTTTCTTGTCATATTTCTAATACAAGGGCATTGGAAGAGTAATCGTATTCATCGAGCACGTAGGTATTATAGTAATCGTTATCGGTAAAGACTGACCATGTCTTTTGGCGCGGCGCTCGTAGGAATTCTTATATGTACACTTGTATGTTTCGCTATTTTGTCCAGATGCAAAGGTGTTAACGGATCTGACGGGCGGGGCTTTCACCAGCCCTAACTACCCCCACCCCTACGAACCCCTAATCTGGAAGGAGTACCTCTTACACGCCCCTCCAGAACACCTTGTCATTATTGTTTTCAAGGACTTCTCAGTTGAAGGTGAGTTCTCAAACATGTTTGATGTGGTGTGTTTTCATGTACATGTGAGCTCTAGTCATGCTAAAACATTTTGAAAGAAACTCTCTGAAAGCAATTGGGAAAGGTTGATCCATGTCTACATGAGGTTTTGGAATCATCAAAATGATGAGAAATTGACCTAATCTCACTCAAAAGCACATGCACTGCACACAGAAATTGGGACTGCATACACATGTGGCATGAAGATTTGGCCTGAACACTACAGCTATTTCTCATCGTATTATAATATAAAGGGCATTTGAGGAGCAATACTTTTCAGGCGATATTTCTACTTTGATATGGGAAAGCTCGCAAACTATCACCTTTCCCAGAACTGGGCTTCTCTTTCATGCTGGTATATATACAGGATTATTTTGATAACTACAATTTTCATTGAATTGAATTGCATGAACTAATAAACTAAATATAGACCGCATCAAAACAACAACTTTGATTACTCCTTATTCTTGACTGTATAGGTGCCATAGAACCCAGTCATCTTCAGGAACCTGCAAGAAGGATTCGTCGTAGCGCGGAGGACCTCTCTGCTCACTTCAAACACATGTACAAGAGACAGACGATAGAGGAGCCAGAGACACCAGAATGCCGCTACGATTTTGTCTCTGTACGAGCAAAGAATTTTCCTGCATCCTTGAGTGATGCTGTTTGTGAGATATGGTTGTACATGTTGGAGATATGGCCTTTGTAATAGTTTAAGGATGCATTTTTTGGACATCTTGAATTTTTAATTCATGCAGTTTTTGAGATGGTGTGGGCACATAATTTCTTGCATTCTAAATTCTTTACATATAAAAATATATTAATCAAATATACCTTGCACTGAGAGGCTCCAGTTGAAATTATGGATTCTCTGAAGTGACTGTCATAGCACTATTTTCTGAGGAGTGCAGCCCCAAAGAAAATAGTATCTATGCCAGTGACCAAAGAATCCATAATTTCAACTGGTGCCTCTAAGAGTGTAGTGGTATATAAGTCAAATATACCATAGAGTAAGACTCCTTGATGGATACAAAATATAAAATAAATGTAGAATCAGAGTAGACCTACACTCAGAGGCTCATCAGTCACGCACAAACATTATCGCGATATTGTCGCGATATCGATAGCTTCAAAATATCCAGAATAACAAAAAATGACGTCAAGATATCGGTATAGCGAAAAATATATGGAGGTCTGACGTCATGAGACATCCATTTTTTTTCTTCATGGTGAAAATATTTTATGTCACATGAGACATTCTTGGCTAATCCTTGCCCGAGAATTTTATGATGTAGGATATAAATATATATATATATATATATATATATATATACATATATATACATATATATACATGTATACAAGTGCAAGAAAATAAGATGTATACAACAGCTTTGGCAACACTCGTGGAAATGAATACTATTTTGAGAAATGAAAATGAGAGAATAATGGTTACGTAGCTTAAAGTTCCCCAGGGCTGTCCTCCCTTTTGAAATATTTTTCAAAGGTTGAACAAATGTCTCCACGGGAAACGAACCCTTGTTTCTGGCTTAAAACGCCAATGCCTTAACCACTAGACCACAGAGACGGGGCAGTAGTTTCAGAGACATACATATGATTTAGTTTTCCTCTGTCCTCATCTTGCTGATAATGCCCTTGGATCAATATTTTACATTGTAAAATTAAAAGTCCAAGAGATTTTCTAAAATTCATGTCCCACATTGAAACAGTATGAAATGAATATTCAAAAAAAAAATCAACATGAAAGTATTTTCATTTTATTTACTATTTAAACACTATTGACTGGCATTGAGGGGGGATGCAACATATTTTTCCCAAATTAGATTCATATTGCACTCGTCTTTGACTCTGGCATTACGGATCTAGTGAGGGCGATATGTTGTATCTTCTGAAAGTAGGAGCCAGTCAATAATTATCATCCATCTCATACATCCAGCTCATACATCCAGAGCAAGCAAGAAGTAATATAATTCCAGTCATCTAAGCCCAGCTTTTCATTTAAATTCGCAAATCCAATTTTCCCACTGCACTGCACTGAGCCAGCAAGTGCAACTGCGCGCAATAACTGCACAGTGCCATATTGCGCGGATGTTAGACCAGGGAAAATACAAGGCTATATTCCCCTGTTTTAAAGTCCATAGACTTTCGTGAAGAGGGTAATACAAGAAATGTTACCCTCTTATCCCTGTTTGCACCAAAGACGAGGGGAATACAATATTGACAAATCCACAGCTTGGACGTCTGATACGGATAATTATTGGGCATGTCCATGCTCTAGTGCGGTTATGTGCTCAATGTAATAAATTACCTGTTCTGTTGGTGCCATAAAACCTTGATTTGTAAAGTGTTGGGCAATATCTCTGACCTGCTCAAAAAATGAATGTCTTGTCTTCACAGGTTGAAGATGTGTTGGAGAACAGAGAGACCCAGTACTGCGGGGACCAGCAACCCTTTGGTGTGGCTACGCAGGGCAATGAAGCCGTGATCCTGTTCCAAACGGACAAGACCGTGGAGAAAAGAGGATTCGACGCCCTCTATGCTTTTGAGCCAAGACCAGCTGTATCGGGTTTGTGAATTATCTCCTGTAAACTACTCATAAGATTCCACTACTTGTTTAGATGTTATTTCTATGCACTATTTACTAATTTGTTATTCATCAGCCTGCAGTGTACATACATGTATATGTGGTGATATCTTGATTTACTGATCAACGTACTAAAACAGTCTCAAGTTGTGGGAAGTGGAGGCCCGATGCTTAGTGGCAGAGCATTGGTCTCGTAACTGGGAGTACCCAGGTTCAAAACCAAGAGGATGTGCTAGTGCCCTTTGGTAAGGCATATAATCCTCATGTACCGAGTCCCTCAGAGAGGACTTAAAGCCGTCGTTCCCCTGCTTGCTCACTTACAACATACACTTGTCTTAGCAGTCGGGTAAAGTAAGTCATCGAACCAACCATCATATTGTGATCCATTGCCGTTTAGATTGTGGCCAGCTGTACACGCAGGATTTTGGCCTTCTGCAGTCTCCCGATTACCCCAGCTACTATCCAGATGGTATATACTGCCGAGACGTCATCCTGGTAGCACCAAAGGACCGCATCGTCATCACCTTCCGTTTCTTGAACATGGAAGATGATGTCACCTGTAGTAAGGACTATCTGGAGGTATGTCTTAAGTCATTGTGGATATTTGACAACATTAAAATACCAACAATTTTTTTTTTTTCATTTGTCCTATTGGTTAAATAGACCCGTTTAATAAATGTTTTTCAATAGATTCTCATTATTATCCAGTGCTGAACTTCTTTGATAGAACCTTTCAAATTGCATAAAACATTCATTTTCTTGTTTCCACAGGTGCGTGATGTAGTCACGGGAAGGGCGGAGAAGTACTGTGGACGTAAGGCTGAAGAATTCACCTGGAAGTCTGACACCAACCTTGCCTTCCTGACGTTTGTCAGTGATACCTCTAACAGTGGTCCTGGATACGACGCCAGTTACGCGACTGAGGATAGATCAGATGATCCTAGTAAGAATTAGATTAATATTTTGATGTCTTTGCCCAAGACATATTGGGCTACGGTCTGTTAAAGTGTATTTTATCAAGATCAGAGTCTGAGAATTTTTCTAAATTTGGAACTCTCTTGATTCTAGCATTGAGCAATCTGTTAGTCTCTCTGCATTTCAGCGTACGCTTAAAGGAGAATGAAACTAAACATACATTAGCTGATAATCATGCGGAAAATTGTCAGCCTGTTCAAAATATCTTAAATACTCCGATTTGATTACTCAGTATAAAGGACTACAGTCTCTCTAAAGTTTGCAGATTTCTTGCTAGATATTATCCCATGGGGGCTGCCATTTTGAAAAACTGTCATTGCGGTACATGTCCATTTACCTGTACACAATGGATGAGATGTTGCATAATGAATAACTATTGTACACCTAAAGCAACCCATGCAAAATGGCAGCCATCTTGGTACCCCCACTGTCTCGCACAGGTGATATCTTAGAGCAGTTGTAGGTCTTTGTCAGTTCTTTGAAGAATTGACAAGCCTTTGTCAGACCAAGCAACTTACAAGTGCATGCCAAATCCTGCTTAAAAGAAACGGGTGAACCAAATATCTTGACACAAATAGGTTATATGACAGGATAAAAGTATCTTCATTTGAATGTACATGACTACAAAAATGGTTTCTTATGAGAAAATCCAGTGTCATGCATTCCACAGCTGATCATGAGTGTCATGGTAGCTAGTGTATAGGTCAGCTGGTATCTCACAAATAGAATTGCTCTGACATTACTTTGTAAAGAAAATGGCAGCCCCCATGGGATAATGTCAAGCAAGGAAACTGCAACTTTTGGAGACACTGTTCTCCTTCTTAAATATTCAAATCGGAGTAATTTCAAGATATTTGTAATAGGCTGACAATTATCTACATGATTATAGGCTAATGTTTGTTGCCTTTTATTCCCCTTTAAGGTTTTTCTTCTTGATAAATATTGTGACTAGAGTATCAGTATACTATTGTAGTTATTTTGGTGTCTATTGTGAATTACTGTGTAGTTGCCTTTTATTAATGTCCTGTGTCTAACTGAATATTTTCAGATTGTCAGCTTATTACTTTGTTCCCTATGTTTTTGTACTCATCGTGTGATGTACTCTTTACATTTATCATTTCTCATATTTTCTTTCTTCTCTCCCATCTTGTTATGTATAACTCTATTCTCCCTTTTTGTATATACATGTAGCTTGTTTTGTCTTCTCTTTTTTTCTTTTTTTTTTACATACCCCATCCCTTTCATAATGTATGTATTCTTAGGTACACTGTAGCTATTAATGTATATATTCCCTTTAAATGCATTTATTTCGTTGCTCATGTATCGTACATGTACCAGCCAATTATTTTGGCGCAGAGGGGACCCTATATTTTAAAGCTTTGCTTTTACCAGGGTCTCCTTGTCTTGATTTTGTTTGCATTGTAAATGCGTAATTGAATGTAATGTTCTATGTGACTTTTGGATTTAAGAAACTAAGTGATGACTAAACCAGAAGTGCTTTTTAGAGTTTCATAGATTACTTTTGGGATATCTAAATGTAACTTGTCCTTAATGAGGGAATTTCTTTTTATTATCCGGGGGAAGGGGATGATACCGAGGCTTACATCCCGAATGGCTGTGAAGGAGGAAACCCTGGAATTTGTGGCTTGTGACAGCTTTCCATGTCCTCTTTATTTTTTGCCTTTTTTGTTTAAACTTTTGCACTAGACCGCTTTTCATCATTTTGATGGTAGCACCAAATCTGTAGAATCGTGTAATACCAAAAAAAAATATCGTAACAAATTCTGGACGATCTCCATAATATCTCCTGTGTTTTCTTGCACTGTTTATCGCTGCAGCCTGCGTGCACAACATTACAGCGCCCTATGGCACCATCCACTCGCCAAGGTTCCCTCGAGACTACGCCAATCAGCTCAAGTGTGAGTTCAACATCACGGTGGACGAAGGATTTGGTATCCAGCTCACGTTCCAGGAGTTCGACCTGGAGCCACCTGCTCCTGGAAGCACGCAGTGTGTCTATGATTATCTACAGGTAACCCTCACTTTTAACCCCTACCATGCCGTGGGCGCCAAATCCCGCACCCAAATTTGTGTTGAACATTTCGTTTAGGCTAAGAATGGCTTGACGTTATTCCTCATACAGAAACCTGCACCTTCAATATGTTTATTCCTATGCAGTTTATCTTTTGAAGAGTTTGCTCAAGAAAAAAAAAACTCATTGGCCCGTATTCTGAACTCCGGTTTAACTTAAACCGTGGTCTAAGTGTGGTTTAAACTCGGTCTAAAACTGTCCTTTGAACCATAGTTTTGGAAAATTACATTCTGAAATCCAGTTTAACTTAAACTCCAGTCTAGTATGGGTTAACTTTGTACAGAAATTTAGACTGGACTTACGGTTTTAGTCAGTTTTGATTAAAGCTCTGGTTTAACTTAGACTGGAGTTTAAGTTAAACCGGAGTTCAGAATACGGGCCATTGAAAGTAATTTTAACTCTTGAAAATTTTGACAATTGCTCAAAGATCTGTTGGCATTGAAGGGGTTAAAGACGTTAAGTTGACACTTCTGGTTCTATTTCATGGGACAGAGCCTTACATGTCGTTTTCTGAAGGTTCATAATTCCGAAGGTTCGTTTTTCCGAAGGCTTGTATCTCCGAAGGTTCGTTACTTCGAAGGTTCATAACTCCGATAATGGAAAAAGGGTTCCCAATTCCAAAAATGAAATAGGGTTCATGATTCAGAAAATGAAAAAGGGTTCGTAATTCCAAAAATAAAATAGGGTTTATATTTCCGAACATGAAAAAGGGTTCATAATTCTGAAAGATGAAAAAGGGTTCATAATTTCGAAATTTTGTAATTCTGAAAAGTTATGTAGGGCTCTATAATTGCATTTTCAGAATTACGAATCTGTACCTGGGATAATCGTTCCGAAGCTTCGTTTTTATGAAGGTTCATATATTCTGAAGGTTTGTAATTCCAAAACACAAGCTTTCCATAGTTGGGGGTTCATAATTTCTGAAAATGAAATAGGCTTCATAATTCCCAACATTTGTATTACTCCAAACGTTTGTTATTCCGAAGTATCCTAATTCTGAAAGGTTGAATTATGAATTCCGAAAAAGAAGATGGGTTCATAATCCCAAAATGAAATTGGGTTCATAATTCTGAAAATGAAATAAGGTTTATAATTCTGAAAATGAAATAGGGTTCATAATTCTGAAAATGAAATAGGGTTTATATTTCCAAACATGGAAAAGGGTCTATAATTCTGAAAGATGAAAAAGGGTTCATAATTTCGAAATTTTGTAATTCTTAATAGTTATGTAGGGCTCTATTGCATTTTCAGAAATACGAATCCTTGGCATTATGAACCTTTTTCATTATAAGAATTATGAACCCATCTTCATTTTCGGAATTATGCAGTTCATAATTCAACCCTAATTTAATTTTTCAGAATTACGATACTTGGGAATAACAAACGTTTGGAGTAATACATCAAATGTTTGGAATTATGAACCCTATTTCATTTTCAGAAATTATGAACCCCCTACTATGGGAAGCTTGTGTTTTGGAATTACAAACCTTCAGAATATATGAACCTTCAGAAAAACAGCTTCAGAAAACGATTATCCCCAGGTACAGAAAGAGTTGAATAAAGCATGCACGTATCATTACTGGAAGAGATGTACATGTATCCTGTGTACAGTGGTTTTATACGAGGACAAATTATTGAAGCATCTACACTTCTTTTGAGCTGTTACGTATGATTTGAAGTATACACATAGTAGTTGAGTGGTTAAATCACAACTGGGAATGCAAAGGTCGTGGGTTCAGACATCGGCACAGCAATTATGGTCTTGAGCAAGGTATTTTATGTACATTGCCAAGAGATTTCAACCCGTTTTCAATCCTCATTTGACAGATTATTGATCCGACGACAGTCAATGCCCAGACAGCGGAGAAGCTCTGCGGTACCAAGGACCCTTTTGAACGTCAAATCTTGTTCCACCAGGCCAGTCTAATCTTCAACAGTGATTTCATCACGTTCTACAAAGGTTTCCTGGTTGATTTCCAGCAGATCTCCCTCGAACAAAACTTTGAAAGTAAGCTGCTTTTACTTAACATGGTTGCAAGAATGAGAAAACATCTTTTTAAAGGAGAATTAACCCCTGAGTACAAATTTACTTATATTGAAAGGTGTAATATATTCCTACTTATTGGCCTAAATCATTTTCTAATAAGATATCAGAAAAGGGTATAAATAAAGATATTCCAACACCCGGTATCGTCTCCTACTCATTTACATGGGGGCTGCCATTTTCTTGCTGATTTGGATTTGTACATGAACCATTGAGAAATGTTCCGGTCAGGAAGATATTTTGCATCCAAGACCTAAATTGATTTTCTTCATTACCTAAAATCCCATATGTGACGAAAAATATAAAGTGGGTGTTTACATGATTTATAAAAATTAAATCTTTATAATGATACTTTTAAATTGTCTGGTTTTGCTTAACAAAAATCTATTTTCTTGGGTTTGCCAAACAGAGCAGAACATAATATATGCAGCATGCATTCTGACTTTTCAAGTCCCATTATCCGAAAGCAGGTGAATGCATATTTTGCCGCTATAGATGCTCAGGGAAGAAGCATCCATAAAATTTGAATTAATTTGCTCCGTCCATTGCGTCACAGTATCTAGAAAATAGATTTATATTAAGCGAATATCGATTTACAACAGAAATATATAAGGAAATCTTCAGTTTAAAAATAAATTGACATATCTATTCTATATTTTTAATCTCAAATGGGTTTTTAATTTTGAAAAAGGCAATTGGGCATTTGGATTAAGAAAATCTTCTTGTACACATAAAAAAAATGGCAGCCCCCATGTATTGCTAGCAGACGATACATATTGCTAGCAGACGATACATATTGCTAGCAGATGATAAATGTTGCTCAGAAAATCTTGATTCGTATCGATCTCGTATATTTTGACGCGAAGCCATATAGTCTAACAAGTAGGAATAAATAACACCTTTGAACACTATCGTCTTTATTGTTTGAGGTTAATTTTATTTCGTGAGTCTCGTGAAGAGACTAATTGAGAACCCGCCCCGCGCATGCGCACTCATTACGCCTTCATCGCCATGTTGAGAGAGTAACTCTCTCTTGCACTCGGAAGAATTACCCTTATTTCTTCGGATTCCAAGCGATCTCATCCCGATCTTTGTTTTCATTTCTGATTTTGACTAGCTTGTGTCAGTCTGGAACAAGTTTTTGTGAAATCTGAGCTCCAGAAAGCTTCTACGAAAGTTCGATTTTCGCCATGGATCAGAGCGGAAATTCCCCCGCAGCGGCAAAGCCAGCGGGAAAAGCAACGGACTCTGCGCCGCTACCAGCGGCCCACGATCAGTCGCATCATGGGTCTAAGCACCCTGCGACCGCTACTAGCAGTCACACGCCGCATGAATCTAAAGATTCTAAGGCGAAGCCGAAGACTGGTGGAAAGAAAAAGCCTTTAAGTTCGAGGTCAGGATCAAGCACTAACACCACTTCACATTCAAAAGCGGAGTCTAGTTCCAGTGGAAATGGAAATCAGAAGTCAAAAACTGATCAAGCCGAATACGGTGCCCGACTTTCCAAACTGGAATCTATGTTAGCGCAGGTGATTGAAGCGCTTCCTTCGCGCACTCAGTCTCAACAGCAGGGGTCTATCCCTGGCCCATCTACAGCCACAGAACTAGGGGAAGTTGATGGTTCGTTACCCCTTGCCTATGACTCGTACGAGTATGAATATCCAACCTGCGCACAGCCAGGAGATGATGGAGATTCTTATGCTGGATCTGGAGCCGAGCCTTTAATGGCTGCGCCTGATTTTGAAACTGAGCAACAGTCTAACACGGGTCCCGATATTGCCATCCCTGCGTTAGCTATGAAGTTTGCGACTCGGGCAGACGTGGGTTCACCACTAGATGATAAAGTAGCAAGCTCTACATCTTACATGATTAATCACAAGCTCGAAGAAAAAATGCTGGAAGAGACAACAGCTAAGTTCTTGCCACCTAACAACTGCCCCTTCCTCGATGCACCGAAGGTTAACCCTGTTATTTGGGATAATTTGACTCCTTCCACCAGAAGCCGAGACCTTAAGTTGGCTCGCGTGCAAAAGCTTCTCACCCGGGGATTGACAGCCTTTGCTCACACTTTGTCATCTGCTGCCATGAGTGACAACCAGCAAGATGCCTTGGCACTACTTGCCAGTGCAAACTTTGAAATGAATGCGCTACGGAAGGAGTTCATCAAACCTGAGATGAACTCGGCTTACTCCCATTTGTGCAAACCTTCAGCGCAGGTTTCTAAATTCCTCTTCGGGGATGACCTGGGAAAGCGAGTTAAAGACCTCAAAGAAGAACAGAAAGCTGCAAGCGGGGTAGTGAAGTCTGATCAGGGCAGGAGTCGGGCTCGAACCGGCTCTTCTTATCACCCATACAAGTCAAATGAGACTTTTCGTTCACGACAGTACAGATCAGCCGGCTGGTCATCGGCGTCTGGCAACCGACCACATCCCGGGGCATCTCGTCGGCCTTTTTTAGACAAGACAGTCCCCTCCAGGGGACGCCGGCCAGTACAAGCGCAGAGACTGCCAGCAGCGTCACAGGGACGTTACCAGCCTCCACCACAGAGAAAATAGCTGCCAGCATACCCCAAGCGGTAGGTAGCCTTTCAAACTTTGCATTCTGTTCTAATTTCACACCTTGAAATAACTGTTGATGCGTCACCGGTTGGAGGTCGAGTGAGGCAGCATTTCCAAGAATGGGAAAAAATTACCTCTGATCAAATTATTCTAGAAGCAGTAAAAGGGTACAAGATAGAATTTGACCCAGACCTACCCCGCCCTACGAGATCTAGGGCCGGTCGGCAATACAAACGAAATGCTTCAGAATCCATAAAAATTCAAGTAGAAATTGAAAACCTTTTGCACAAGGATGTAATAGATCTTGTACCATCATACACCGATGGTTTTGTGTCAAACATTTTCACAACGGCTAAGAAAAATGGCGGTGTCAGACTTATTCTTGACCTGTCTGACCTAAACCAAAGTGTTGTTAAACAACACTTCAAGATGGACAACATCCATACAGTGGCATGCCTCTTAACTCCCAATTGTTACATGGCCTCAGTCGACCTCCAAGACGCATATTACTCTATCTCTATACACCCTACGTTCCGAAAATACTTGCAGTTCACCTGGCAAAATCAACACTGGCAATTTAAGGCCCTTCCTAATGGACTTAGCTCGGCTCCGCGGTTGTTCACTAAGATGCTTAAACCCATCTTTGCCACCCTTCGGGAGGCAGGTCACATCGTCTTAGGATATTTGGATGATACAATTATCGTGGGAGAGAGTGAAAGCCAGGTTAAGGCTGCAATCACAGCTACTACGCAAGTATTTTCAGATTTGGGTTTCAAAGTTCACCCCAGTAAGTCTGTTTTGAGACCAGTACAAGAAATCCAATTTTTGGGCTTCATGATCAACACTACAGATATGACAATCAAACTTCCATCAGAAAAAATTCAAAAAGTACAAATGGAATGTGAGAATTTGCTCTCCCAACCTCATTCCACAGTTAGGCAAGTTGCCCATGTCATAGGCTTATTGATTTCAACCTTCCCAGCGGTCCAGTATGGCCCACTGTTTTATAGGTATCTTGAGAATTGTAAAATCAGGGCACTGAGAATTAACAGTGGACATTTTGACAGACGTATGATACTTTCGAATAAAGCCAAAGTAGAATTACAATGGTGGATAAGTCATATCCAAGATGCATTCTCCCCCATCATCAGAGAGAATCCCTCACATGAAATAAGAACTGATGCCAGTGGCAGTGGATGGGGTGCCACAGATTTGCAAAGCTCCACTGGGGGCAGATGGAATGAAGCGGAGTTAGAGAGGGCAAAAAGCAATGAAATCAATTATTTGGAGACTATGGCCATTAGCTTTGGTCTGAAATCATTCCACACCCACACAAGGAATACACATATCCTTATCAGGTCTGACAATTCAACAGCAGTGTCATACATTAACAACATGGGAGGCATTAAATCTCCCTCTTGTAATCAAGCAGCTTCAGACATTTGGAAGTGGTGCATAGAAAGAAACATTTGGATCAGTGCAGCATACCTCCCTGGCGTCCAAAACACAGAGGCTGATCATGAATCTCGTCATTTTAATGACAGAACAGAATGGATGCTCAACAAGAGAGCATTCAGAAAGATATTCCAAACCTTTGGAACACCCGAGATAGATATTTTTGCCTCAAGGCTAAATGCACAATTAGAGAGGTATGTTTCGTGGCTCCCTGATCCAGGAGCAGAAGCAGTAGATGCTTTCTCCCTAAATTGGACACACATTGACTTCTATGCATTTCCTCCCTTCTGTCTGTTGGCAAGATGTATCCAAAAAATAAAGGCTGACAAGGCCACTGGCATTCTCGTCGTCCCTAAGTGGCCAACCCAGGCATGGTTTCCCTGTCTAAATAACATTCTCATCGGGGAACCACTATTACTGCCTAGAAATGTCAACCTACTCACACAGCCCTCCTCACATGTCCCACATCCCCTCCATGACCGTCTTGATTTATTATGTTGCAGGGTATCAGGGGACCCTTCGAGAATCTGGACTTAGATGAAAGGGTCGTCGATGTCTTGACAGCATCTTGGCGGAAGACTACAAGAAAGCAGTACCAGGTGTATTGGTCTAAATGGACAAAGTTTTGCACCAGAGAGAAGACAAACCATCTTCATCCTAAAGTGAATTCTGTGTTAAGTTTCTTATCTGAACTTTTCTTTCAAGAGAATGCTAGCTACAGCACTCTAAATGCGGCAAGGAGCGCATTGTCATCGTATGTAACACTTGAAAATAGCGTCCACTCCGTGGGATCACATCCACTAGTTTGCAGATTTCTAAAAGGAACGTTTAATCTCAGACCACCAAGACCGCGTTATAATGATACGTGGGATGTGAACATAGCTCTGCAATTTTTACGTAGTTGGTCACCAGCTAGAATGTTAAATCTTAAGCAAATCACCCTAAAGTTGTGTTTGTTATTGGCCTTGATTTCTGCCCAGAGGGCTCAGACACTACACTTGTTAAATATTGATAATATCAAACTGAAGCAAAGCTCAGTGACTTTCAAAATTGATGATCTCCTGAAGCAAAGCCGGCCAGGCCATTACGGATGCAGCTTCAGCTTTCAGTCGTATCCACCTGATCGAAGACTTTGCGTGGTCCACTACCTCCAAACATATATCAGGAGGACAAAAGAAATTCGAGGACAAGAGCGAAGACTGTTTATTAGCCATACCAAGCCACACAACAAGGTGTCCTCGCAAACGATATCCAGGTGGATCAAAGAAACGCTTTCAGTAGCTGGAGTAGATACCACCAGATACAAAGCACACTCTACGCGGTCTGCTGCAGTTTCTGCTGCCAGCAGGGCGAATGTTCCAGTCTCATGTATTTTAAATCAAGCAGGCTGGTCTAGTGAAAAGACTTTCCAACTCTTCTACCATAAACCGCTTGCAGGTCATAATGACATTTTCTCACAAGCGGTGCTTCAACAATAGATAGTACAGGCATTTTGACTTCTAACCTTAACGGTTTGTAACAGCTATAGTTTACACTGTTATTGTATTTACAGTTACGCCCACCTAACTGGGCATAACTGAGTCTTGATTGATACTTGTTGCCTGATTGCTACAATTACGATATGTACAAAATGTGTCCTCTGTGCTTCAAAATCTCAATTAGTCTCTTCACGAGACTCACGAAATGAAATTGAAAGCTCAAACGATAACTTACCTGTTTGAAGTTTGAGCATAATTTTATGAGGGAGTGGAGGGAAGAGAATAATTGCCCTCCGCTACCCTCCCAGTACTAATAAAGTGTTACGTTATGACAATTATGGATGAGGTCGAATTCAGGCAAGTTATTTGACCTTTCTTGGTCATCGTCCACATTTTGTGGCTCTGAATAATGAGTGCGCATGCGCGGGGCGGGTTCTCAATTATTCTCTTCCCTCCACTCCCTCATAAAATTATGCTCAAACTTCAAACAGGTAAGTTATCGTTTGAGCTTTCAATTCTCCTTTAATTGTCCATGTGCCACCAATATTTCAAACATGTACAGTCAAACCTGTATAAGCACCTACAGTATCTAAAGGGCCTCAATTTTTTCCCCTTACAAAACAGTGTTTCTCATTGTCATTGAAACACATGTTTTATGATGAAACCTGTACATTGTATATACATGTATAGACTGCGGTTTGTCTGTGTCTCTCTTAAGCAATCTTTTTCTATTCAGGTGTGTCTGAATGTACGATGACATAATGCTTTTAAAAATGTATGAATGATTTCATATCATTGATAATCAATAAATAATTTGCATTTTATTGTTTCATAAGAGACACTGTACATTCGATTGTTATACTATATTACATGCAATCATTGGGTAATCTTTGAATAAGTATACTACCCTATAATATGTTTTGTAAATATGTATATAACAATTTTGTTTCTATACTGAGCTAAAGTAGTCTTTATACTTCTTGCATGTACTTTCAAAATTATACAATGCCATTTCAAAATAACCCATATATAAATGGTTTTTTTTCAACAGATTTTTGAAAATATCACCGTCTATACATTATGAATTAAGATGATAGGAATGTGCAACAATTTCAACATTTTCGTAAAACCAATTTTGATTACGAGGATACCATATTCTTTGTATATACATGTATATATATATATATTTATGTATGTTCTTATTTATTTTTGGTTATGAGTTTATTTTCATGATTTTGTTGGCTATTATTGTTACTTACTATTGCTATCAGGGCCTCATGGAAGACCACCAATATTGGTGATAATGAGTCACCCTGTATAAATATCAGAAATAAATAAATAAAATCTTAAATATAATTTGCTTTTACATGTATTTGACAACTACAAAAATTTGTTTTTGATGCACTATGGCACTTTGATGAAAAAGGTACATGTGTATCAAGTTATTAAAGTATTTTGCTTTTTCTTTCAGGTTGTAATGAGGAGCTTACCGGTCCGGCAGGGTACTTCTCCAGTCCTGGTTACCCAGGCAACTACCCTGACAACGCCTTCTGTGTCATTCTCATCACTGTACCTGAGGAATACCATATCATCATCACCTTCAATGACTTCAACACAGAGGGCTATACAAGCTGCCCATACGATTATGTTCAGGTAGGCACCGATCTCGGCAGAAATTGTCTCTTTAACCCTAATAGAGCCGGGTTATTTAGACCCATCTCACAGCCGGGGGGGGCTGATTCCGCCCCCCCCCTAAGATCTCGGCCGTCCAACGCGCATTCGCAACGAAAATCGGCACACACGTCGCCGACCACGTAATCTACAAAACTGTATAGTCAATTTCTCCGAAAAATGTCACAACTATTTAATTATTCTAATTTATGCATAAAATTAATGGTTTGCTCTAATTAATTAAATAAAGCCCCAAAACTGCTAATTTTTTGTATAGAGACTCTTTGTCAGATTCTAATCAAATAAACCAAAAAAAAAATTCGGTAAAATCCTTTTTTTCTTATGTATTTTATTGTTTTTTTAATTTCTTATGTATTTCTTTGTTTTTCGACTTTTTGTTTTTTATTGTTTTTTCGATGGAATTCTTCGGCGACACTATTTTAATCATAAACAACATAAAATTAATTGTTTTTAAACAGTTAAAGTAAAAATAATGAAACATTTATGAATTTTAGCTGGAAACACAATTTGCATTGGATTTGTACACAAAATCACGTTTTTGAGCAATTTTGGGTCTGACATGCACTTACGAAATGTTGCGTAACTCCGGAACCGCACGCGCGGACATCACAAATTTGGTCTCAAAAGTTGCGCAAGACTTGAAAGAAAAAAGTAGTGAAGCGGCGTGGTGACTGCTTTTCGCGATGCGAACATATTACGCGAAACGTCGAGGGGGGGGCGGAATCCCCCCCCCCCCCCGGTCCTATTAGGGTTAAGATATTAAAGGGAAGGTTGAGTGCTGGGAAAGGTGGAGCTTGTGTCGTACAACCAACAACAAATGTATTGATGGCAAGTGTGGTATGGATTACTGCAACTGTACTTGAATTTTTAGTTGTACCATTCCGAAACCATCCGGGGAGCGTTTTATCAAGCGTTTTGTCAGTGATTTTTACAGACAGCTGTTATAAGCTACTGAAATCCTTGCATCTGATTGGCTGAGAGCATATTTGTCGTTGAAAATCACTGACAAAACGCTTGATGAAATGCTTTAAAATATACAGTCAAACCTGTCTATAGCAGCCACCAAAGGGAAACGGCAAAAGTGGCCGGCGCTATAGACAGGTAGGCGGCCATTTTGAATTTTTGAACATTCACGCAACGTCACTTGTAGAGTACATGCATCCATGTCACTTGGGGAAAATAAGCTATAGATCTACAGATTAGTATAAAATTTCATATGAAATATAAAATGCCAAAATAATGAATTGTGCTTTGTTAATAAATGAGAGAAACAATACCGCACGCAGGAGATGTCTGTTGATTTTTATAGTCTAAAAACGATGTCTAATCATGCTTTTGCTTCCTTTCAAAAAATTACAGTAAGTTTATCTTTTGAATAAAATCAATCAATTTTCATTCAATAAATATTTGTCTTTCGAATGGTTTAAAAGTTTTAACTGTTTATGAGAACAGACGATAGAAGGTGCTCACGTCGACAATGGATCTCCGGTGGATGAGTTTTCCCACCGCTTTTTAGCAGGACAGGCTCGTACATGAAATCGTTATTATTGATCCTTTAAAAAATTTATTTTCAGTTTCTAAAAAATTCATAAAATTTTT
This sequence comes from Heliocidaris erythrogramma, assembly GCA_025617745.1. Classification (NCBI taxonomy): domain Eukaryota; kingdom Metazoa; phylum Echinodermata; class Echinoidea; order Camarodonta; family Echinometridae; genus Heliocidaris; species Heliocidaris erythrogramma. The sequence continues at coordinate 18,785,290 of CM046864.1, read as the reverse complement.
TTTTCAACAGATTAACCCTTTTCAATTTTTTTTGATAAATCTTTTAAAATTAAATTATTGAAGAGTACGAGCCTGTAGTATTGCGCCCGTACAGTTTATATCAATGACGATCGTGATACCGATTGTTCAGTTTTGTATGGAGGTAGCTAAGCTTAAGGGAACAATACAAGTGCAGGGGATTGCTGGTGTGATTATGTTCACGAACAATACTAGTGCTTAAGTCTTATTCAAAAGACTTTTAATCTCTAATTAGTCGGCAATGTAAAACTTTTAGATCTTTCATGAAATCGGTACTACTTCTTGGCCGTTGTAGGATCTATTCACGACCTTTGTGTGAGTGTGACTGAGCTAGGACTCAGTAAACACACCACGGCTTTATAATGGCAAAAGCTAACTTTTCGTGCATGAAGCTACGCTCGACTCGATCGGTCAGATACTGACCGTGGGATACATAATGGGTGGCCGGTGGCCGCGTTAGGCAGGTGACCGCTATATGCAGGGTCTACAACACAGTAATTTCCTGCGGGGGATTTTTTAGTGCCTGCTATAGACGGGTGGCCGCTAAGACAGGTCTGACTGTTCTGACATTCTTAAGACCTGCTGGGGAAATTGCAAAAATACAGATTGGAAATGGATTGCCTTTGATAGTAATGGAATTTTGTGTCAAACTCGGAAAGCAACAGTATTGCATTTGCATCGTTTTCATTGAATAATACTTCAGGTAGAAGATGTGAATTCTGGTCTCAGCGAGAGGTTCTGCGGACGCAAGCAATACCCCTTCTCCTGGACCTCGGAGAGTAACGCGGTCTCGGTGATCTTCAAGAGTGATGATAGGACGCCCTCGTCTGGTTTCTATGCAGCGTACGAATCGGAGCCGATTCCTTTGTCTGTCATTTCCCCAGTCACAGGTAAGCAGAAGGGTTGATTCAGGGGGCGTTTCATCCAGTGTCTTGTCCGTTATTTTTGCCGACAAATTTGCTCTCGGCCAATCAGATGCAAGGATTTCAGTAGCTTATAACAGTTAATGTTGATGAAAAAGATGGGGTATTGATGGTATTTCAGTGACTGGAAGGAAATAAAGTTTATTTGGTTCGGTTTGATTGAAATGACAGTATTGGGTAGGTAAGCTAGAACAGGTTCGATTTGATTAAAATCGGGAGAAAATTATTAAAATGAAAAGGATTACCGGTACCTGATAATGAATGTGATGGGATTTCCTCTAGCACTTGAGTCTTGGACAAAATGGACGATCAAAACCAAATACATAAATCTAACAAGATGATTATCCACCCACCAATGAACTGTACTGTCCTACCACATCTAGGGTGTGAAATCAACTATGGTGTCACTGAAATCGGTGGAGATGCCGCCATTGTGCAGTCACCAGGTTACCCAGACCTCTATCCGCTCAATGTCGACTGCTTTGTCCGCTTCACGGCTACCCAAGGCTCCCGATGTGAAGTCAACTTCATCGTCTTCAACCTGGAAGACTCCAGCACTTGCGGGTATGACTTTGTGAAGGTATGTCAGAAACCAAAGAATAGAATTAAGGCCAAGTCTAAGTTATTAAGTTGACAAGTATTATTGAATTATATTATGGAATTGGGAACAGCTATCTCCCGGACCACGTGCCATGACTCGTTAGGCAATTGTGCCTTTTCTTCTCTCGCCCCAAAACTCTGGAACAATCTTCCTGTCTACATTCGTGAGGCCTCCAACTTAGATTCTTTCAAAACACTTCTTAAAACTCTATTAGGCAATCGTCGTAAATTTATGTTTGTACTTGTTCTTCCATGTTCTTTATTTATTGTGTAAAAAATTTGTAGGAAATTTGTTACCAAAGAAATTTGTTACTGCATAGGAATTATTGAAAATTACATTAGTTTCTTTTTGTCCATTAATTTTGGTTTCTAATTTGTTTACTATTGTTTAATTGTTTAATGTTGAAATAAGGTAATATCTTTTTAAAAATCTGCAATTTTCTCTGAAAATTTCTATGGTAGCATATAATTATAATCATATTTAGAATGCTTGATTTATACTCAAAATTCTGATATACATTGACAACCAAATACCTTTGCTGTGGTCGAGCAATTGGTGAATGAAAATGGCAAGGCTATCTGTCACATATATGTGACATTGGCACTGAAAGAGTTACACTTGAATACAGGGGCATCGCTCACTTATGCACGGATGCCTTGAAGTAAATTGGCTCGTACTCAATTTTGCCAAGATTAATCAAAAGCACCCTATTATCACTCTCAGTGCCCGCGTGCGACACTAACTGGAATAGAGTACACATGGAGCCATGAAAATGTTAAAATGTTATTTTAATTCTTATCCTCTGGAAAGAAAGTTAGTGAAGAGCCCTTGCTGGAGTGGAGGAAGGCCCGTCTTTACTCTAGCATTTTCACAAAGTTCATAACCATACAAGTATCACAGATACAATGTTCTAATGTTGAAAAAGGCATTGTAGTAAAACTTGATCAATGTGTTCCTAATAAGGTGTAATGTCTTTGAAAACAGTATACATGGTAAGGGATTTTGTCAAAGTTGAAAATACATGTATTGTCAATTTCGATAAATTCAAGATTTTAAACTCTCATTATGTTGCCAATTTCAGGATTTTAAAGCTTATTCTCCTTTATAAAATTCCTGGCATCAAACGCAATATGGTCATGCCACAAAAATGGACACTGTGTGTGCAGAAATTTTTGCGCTTTCTATTCCTGCATCTGGTATAATTTTTAGGACTCTGAATCAAAAGTTATTAAGCCAAACCACAAAATGTGGTCAATTAATTGTCTTGAAAGGGATCACCAAAAATAAAACTTCCACAGGTAGATATCTTTTGGATGAGTCACAGAACCAATAATAAGCTCATGGTTCAAATGACCGTGAAATGACCCCACTTTGTATGAGCACGCGCATCTGTTTTGATGGACGTGTGACTTGTTGAACAAGTAAAATCACACCGGTGCGTAAAAAAGGGACGGCATATAAAGCTCGGTTGTACTTGGTACAAATGACCTTTATCTACACGTACGCAAATTGTAATTACGAACTGGCTCATTCCCAATGATTCAAACCATCCTGATGAGCTTGCTCAACAATTAGCCAATGAAGTTTCACAACAATATCTTTGTCAATAATAAGCCAGTTTGTAATTATATTTTGCGCATGTGCAGATAAGGGTCATTTGTACCGAGTACAATTGACCTTTATACACTGTTATTTTGTATGCACCACATTGCACCAGTAAGATTTTACATGTTAAAACAAGTCGCGCGCAGCCATCCACCAAAAGAAATGCGCGTGCATGCACAAATTTTGTTGCACTGTTGGGTAACCACCGATTTGAATTTGTTTTGCTCCTTTCTCACCTATTCCTTACATTGAGACCTTTTTCAAGTGTATGTGCTATACAAGAAATGCTCTTATTTCATGAACTTTGTAGCAAAGATGGGTAAGACTCTAGGCTATAAAGTCATGAGAGCTTGCAGCGGGCAAAAAAGATTTCCACAAACATATCACAGCAAAGTTAACATTAAGGGGGTTAATGCAGCACAAGCATTGTGATGTGAAATAACCTGTGGATAGCTACATGATAGTTACCTGTATTCGTCTGAATGCTTGAAACCATTAAATGCAGAAAGCTTCATTAATTCGCTTTTAACATTTGACTTGGTTTCATCTTTTCCAAGCTTTATTTTAAAGATTCAGGGTTATCGCTTTGGTTGCAAATGGATTTAGGTAGGTTTCAGAATGGTTAGGTGTTTGGTTCAGGGCCAAAATTAGGAATTGACTAGTGTTAGAAATTTACTACCTAGCAATTTTTGTTTAGCATAAGTTGTACAATCGACCAGCAACAGGATGATGAAACTCATTGACATTACGCTTCATAATTCATTGCATAATGTCTTTCACCTTAGATCTCCCTGTTGGGTTTGTGTGAGTCTGCCTCTCCTGAGAGTCCGGCATTTTGAATGTTGACATTTGAAGATGATTTGCGGAGTCATGAAGCTTCCACCTTTTTTTTTTTTGTACAAAATATCCATAACAAACATGGATTAGTATAATCCCTTCCTTGCCATGGTTATTAAATCCTGCCAAAGAATTCGGTGTTAATGTATTTTGGCAAAGAATGGTTCCTGCAACAAGAAATGTACCCTTCTTGTCATGTGTATTCCCATGGCATGTTTTTGTGCCCAATTTTACAATGGAACAAGCATAAACAATTTAACTCTTGAAAAGTTCAATTAAGAACAATTTTGTGGCACAGAACAGGGCTGAACATGTGCAATGTGGAAACTTATGTACATGTATGTGAACATGATTGAAAGAATATTCTTCATAAAAAATTTTGCATGGTGTAATTAACTTTCTGTCCTGTCCGTTTCAAAGGTGACAAGTATTCCAGATGGTGCAACCCAGAAGTTCTGCAGTTCTCTGGCTCCGTTCACATGGCAGGCCAACTCTGCAACGTGCGAGATCCATTTCCACAGCGACTCCTACGTTAGAGCTTCGGGCTACCACGCTGAAGTCAACGCTGTACCTCTCAATGTAAGTCATTCCAAGTAACAGGTATTGTGCTATACATGAAAGTGAACAATCAGATAGTATTAACCATTAGATGTTCTCTGTAGATTTCCATGGTGAGTGAGAATTCACAATTGAAGGTTTTCGGTAACACCATGTAGGAGCCTCTGTGAAAAGGCTGTTGATATATTCTTTCGTGAAAAATAACCCACTTATGGGGCGTTTAGAGGAATTTAGGAGAAGTAAAAGGAAAGGAAAGAGATGGAAATGGAATGAATTTAAATTTAAACACATACACAAGACTATTTTTGGTTTTGGTTTTCGGTGTTTGTACACCAAAAATGAAGTGAAATGAGAAGGGGAAAGAAGAAAAAGGAGGAAAGAGTGATCGAGATCAGGAAAAGTTCTGAGCAGGTCAGAGAAGGATAGAGTAGTTCTGAAAGAGTTTCCAAACTACGGTAATCTTTCAGTAAAAGAGTGCAAACTGCGTAAATACTCGCCGCACTGTAGTTTTCATCGAGTTAATCTCCTGACGATGAACAGAGCACACTGTTCGAAACGCGTCGAGACAGATATACTCCTTTACCGAAAGATTACCGTAGTTCGGAAAATCTTTCAGAACTACTCTACAGAGGAATACAAACAGTTCTTTTCAGAACTACTCTTTCTCTGACCTGCTCAGAACTTTTCCTGATCTCGATCACTCTTTCCTCCTTTTTCTTCTTTCCCCTTCTCATTTCACTTCATTTTTGGTGTACAAACACCGAAAACCAAAACCAAAAATAGTCTTGTGTATGTGTTTAAATTTAAATTCATTCCATTTCCATCTCTTTCCTTTCCTTTCACTTCTCTTAAATTCCTCTAAACGCCCCATAAGTGGGTTATTTTTCACGAAAGAATATATCAACAGCCTTTTCACAGAGGCTCCTACATGGTGTTACCGAAAACCTTCACTTGTGAAGTATTAGCCATGTTTGATTTGTGGTCAGTTTGGCCTTAAAAAGTGGAAATCCACCCTGATGGTTAGATAACCACTTTGATATCGAGGTGGACTTGCCTCTCATTATATTGACATTTAAATTGTGCAAATAAAACATGAATGTTGAAAGCATTTAATTAATAGATTCTCATTCAAATTATTTTTACAATGCAGATCGAAAGACCATATCAACCACCAAATGAACCTCCTGCCCCATATCGACCACCAAATGAACCATCAGCACCATATCGACCACCAAATGAGGCTCCTGCACCATACCAACCGCCAAATGAGCCTCCTGCTCAGTATCGACCGCCAAATGAGCCTCCTGCACCATACCAACCGCCAAATGAGCCTCCTGCACCATACCAACCTCCAAATGAACCTCCTGCCCAGTACCAACCACCAAATGAACCTGCTGCCTCAGATGAACCTCCAAGTGAACCACCAGCACCTGGTAAGGGCCCTTTTTAAAAACAAAATCTTTGGTCTTTCATATTTTACGAAACATAAATTTTTATTAAAATGTTTTTTTTACCACCATGGTTAGCCAATCATCAATTTACTGCGATGGTGATGCCCGGAAATCATATATACCTACCTATTATGCCAGTAGTCTTGACTACGGGACCCCTTCGAGAATTTAACACAAATGAGTCACAATATTGTGCGCACCCCCCGTAATCCTATTGTCCCCTTCGCCACTCACGCGCGTCAACACGCCACGGCCATCTTCCTCTTTCTTGCTCGCCCCCGACGAGTTAGGATGTCGAGTTACGGCGCTCCTGAAATCAGGTCTTTTTGTATCTTTTCAGCGCGCTTTTTCGCATCGTAAAAGCACTTTTCGGTACTTATATTTGTTTACTTCTTGGCAATTAGTTTTCATTTTCACGGTTAGCCCCACGTAGTTATATCTGTGTGTTTGAGGGTGTTTCCGTTTGGCACCGAGCCTTTGGGTTCGGTGTTTGTTCTTACGCACAACAAATTTTCACAGCAAAAAACCGTATCTCCCAAATTTTTGATATTTTTATCTGCACTCGGTTAAAGTATTTCATATTTTGGTTTACTTTATTGTCTGTTTTATTGCAGTGTTATGAATTCGGAAGAAGAAGCAGCTAGGTCGCGGAGACCTGCTTCTTCCGAAGAGTCGTCTAGCAAGACGACTCGGCCCTCCAGAACTCTCCCGAGTACTTCGGTACATGGGGGAGGGAGGAGGGCTGCAGGTAAGTTGCCTAGTGGTGTTTCCCTGCAGAGTTTGCCAGTCTCGGAGCTTGCGGCTTCGGGGCGGGTGGCGTTAACTGATTCTGGATTGTCAACTCCGAGGCCCGTGGCTTCGGGGTGGGTGGTGTCAGATTCTAGTGGTTTGGATATCTCGAATCCAATCCCCCGGTCGTCAAGACCAGAGGGGGGGGCGGCTGTTTCCCGCACGGTAGCGTTCACTCGCTTAAATCCGTTAGGGGAGACGCGTCCCACTACTGCAGGGCAGCCCACGGGCTTAGTCCATGTTGGTCTGGGTTCACAAACCCTAGCCCCCGGCCGATGCCATATGGGGGAACGAGTACTTCCCGGGCTGTCTACATTGCCAGCTGATGGGAATGCTCGAGCTAACAATTATGGACGCTCTTCGGAGCAACAGGTGTTTTCACCCGAGTGCGTGACTACTAGTGCTCTCCTATTGCCGCTCCCTAGCGGTTCAATAGCGGGTTCACACGCCTTTAGTAGTCAACGGGCACATACCGAGTCATCTCGGTCTGCCCCCGCACTGGGTGCTTTTAGCTCCCAACCCATGGCTATCGCATCTTTTTGCTCAGCCAATATGGGTAATTTGTGCGAGACTTTGGGTTCATACCCTCAGCGCACTACTCCCTTTGAGGGAGATGAGCGTCCCTCCGCGGAGGGTTCGGTTCGGTTCGTGTTTCCGAAGCGGCTTCGGGGATCCGAACGAATCCGAATAAGCGCTCTAAGAAAAGGGTTTCGGCTACGACTCTTGTCGAGCCAGCCAAGAAGAAGGCCAAGAAAAAGGCAAAAAGGGGCAAGGCTTTGCCGGCCTCTTGCCCGTCTGGCCTGGCTAACCCGGCTAGCTCCTCTCAAGCTGATATGTTCAGCATGATGCGGGCTTTCGCTCAGAATCAGGGTTGGTCCCTTGTAATGGGTACTTCAACCCTTGCTTCTGTCCCTATTCAGGGGTCTGACTTGAGACTAATCAGCCTTTTGTCTGAGTCGGGTTCGCATGTGCCTCCTATTCCCGCGGCCCTCGGGGCGCCGCCGGGCGAGGAGACTTTTGCTGAACCATGGGAGGCTCCGCCTGCTGCGTCCTTTGTTAGCGGTCCTTTGTCTCATTCTACTCGGGTGGAACCAGACTTAGAGGCGGCCTCTCAAGCTTCGGTTTCTGAATCGCTTGGGCAGGCGGAGCCTCAATCGCTCGCCCTGTGTGGGGTGGAAGCGATTGCTTTGTTGTCTAAATATCTCCCTGAATTTCAGTCAGCCCGCGCGCAGGGTTCGACTTCGCGTTGGTTCAGACAGCAGGATTCCTCCGAGGGTATTTCTCTTGGAGGATTTCAAGCTGGAGTATGACCGCATTGAGGCTGCGCTGTTGGTTAAGCGCCCCGTTTCGGTTAAGGGTAAGGCCTTTACCTTCGGTTCTCAGGATCAAGACAGCTTTTTCAAAGCTAAGACTCTTTCTCCAGAGATTTTAGAGGTTGGTCGTCGCTTGCGGGCGACTAATCCGCTAACCTCCGTTGCTTATAAGACGGAGGATAAGCTTTGGTTTAATGTTGAAAACCAGGTTAGGGCAGGTATGCGTTTGGCGGCTTTTCAAGGGTTTCTCTCCGACCTTAGGTCCAGGGCGGAGGAGTTGAACGTTACTGATGGTGACAAGCTGGTTATCAATGACCTGCTGCATACTCTTTTTTGTTTGCAGTGGTCGCAGCTTTCCACTGCAGCTGCTTCGGTTACGTTCCGTCGCAGGACCCTGGCTCTTTCGGCACTGGGTGTTAGAGAGTCGGGCATTCCTCAACTTCTCCGAGATGTCCCGTCTCGGGGTCCTTCGCTTTTCGGTGGTAAATTCGCTACGGTTTTTCAGAGAGAGATCGATGCGCGAAAGCAGATCTCGGATATGACTAAGCAGTTTCACACTCTAAGTCGACGCGGGCCCCTGTCCGGCGGAGGCCTGCTGGTCCCGCTTCGGGTCAGCACAGTCGTGTGTCTGGGGTCCCGCCTTCTGAGCCGCAGCCAGCTCCTTCTCGCGGGAGAGGGGGTCAGGCCGGGGCTATTCGAGAGGTTCTCGTGGTAAGGCGACGGCTTCGCATAAGGCCAAGCCTAGGTTTTGATGTTTTTCCCCGAGCGTTTGTTCTTCCAGTCATGGTAGGTGGCCGACTTCATTCCTTTCTCCCCGCTTGGGAGGCCATCTCCGGGGACGCGTTTGTTCTCTCCGTCGTGCGAGACGGATTCTTCATAGATCTTTCCGCTTCGCTCCCCGGAGGGGCTATAAGAATTCGGTCACCTCCCATGTCTGCCCTGGCTCGATCTCATGCTTCAAAGGAGATCGAGTCTCTGTTGGGAAAGAGGGCTATAGAAAGGGTAAGAGACAGGCCGTCTCTTTCCCTTTCTCCAATTTTTGGGGAAAACTTCGTTTGATACTGAACCTGAAAAGAATAAACAAATTCATTCCTCCAGTACATTTTCGGATGGAGACTCTCGCCTCCATTCTTCCGTTGATCAAGAGGAAGGACTACGCGGTCTCGATAGATCTCAAGGACGCGTATTTTCACATCCCCAGATGCGCGATCTTCTGGGGTTCTCCTTCCTCTCAGAGACTTATCGTTTTCGCGCTCTTCCCTTCGGGCTGCGCCCGGCCCCTCGGGTTTTTACTCAAGTTGTAGCTGTGCTGGCGGCCTCTCTGAGGCGACGCGGCCTTCGGCTATTTTGTTTCAGTTTCTAGGTTATCTAGCCAGTCTGGTCGATGTTCTAGAGGACTGCCGGCTCCTCATGAGACCTTTTCAGAGACATCTCCTCAGGTTTTTCAAGCCGGGAAAAGACTCTCTTTTGGTCTGGATTCCAGTACCAGTAAGGATCAAGTCTCTTCTCTCTTGTTGGACGAGCGAGGAGTTTCTCGCGCGAGGCAGGTCCTTCAGTACCCCTCTCCCGTCGATCTCGGTTTCGACGGACGCCTCTCGGTTGGGGTGGGGAGGACACTGCAACGGCAGCACGGTTGCGGGGGATTAGTCTCAATCTTGGGACTCTTCCCCATATCAATGTCCTGGAGTTTATGGCAGTTCTGTTGACCCTGCTCCATTTCAGAAGTCGACTTCTCAGTCGTTCGGTTCTGATCCTCACGGACAATGTCACTGTGGCGGCATATATCAATCGGCAGGGAGGCACTCGTTCGGCTGCCCTGAATGCCCTAGCAGCTCAGCTGTGGAGGTGGTGTCGTCGCATGGCGATCACACCCGTGGCCTCTTTCATCCCCGGTCGGGAAAACCTCATTGCGGATTTTCTGTCTCGGGGCAGGTGTCTTCCATCAGAATGGATGCTCCATCCGGAGGTCTTTTGCCGCATTCGCAGTTGCCTAGGTCCACTGGAAGTGGATCTATTTGCGTCGGTGCTAAACCACCAGCTGCCGAAGTATTGCTCCCGTGTTCGCGATCAGGGAGCATGGGCTCTCGATGCTTTCTCCCTCAGCTGGGAGAACCTTCAAGGATTCGCCTTTCCTCCCTTCCAACTGATTCCGCGAGTCTTGCGGAAAATCAGGGAAGATCGGGCTCGGGTGCTTGTGATAGCTCCCTTTTGGCCCAGGAGGAATTGGTTTCCGGAGCTAATGATTTCCAATTCCCCGCTGTTAAGTGGTTTGATTCGGTCGTTCTTTCTGAAACGACCTCCTTGTTCTAGGTTAGTGCCGTCTTGGAGTCTGCCTAAGGTCCTGGAGGCCTTGGCGAAACCTCCTTTCGAACCGTTAGGTGAAGCTTCGCTTCATCATCTTACGGTTAAGACGCTCTTTTTGGTAGCTATTGCCTCTGGGCAGAGGCGCAGTACTCTTCATGCTCTCTGCCTTACTCCTGGTCATGTTCGCTGGGAGAGAAAAGGCTTTTGATTGATTCCTAAGGCTTCTTTTATTGCCAAGAATCAGACAGCTGCCTCTGGCCCTGTTGAGATTTTTCTTTGTCCGCTTTCTGGGTTTTCGTCAGTGCGCGAGGACAAAGTTTGGTGTCCTGTTAGGGCTCTCAAATGGTATATTGATAAGACTAAGTCTTATCGTAAGGATGATCAGTTGTTCCTGATCACTAGAGAGCCTTTTTCTCCTGCTTCTCTTGATTCCATTTCTAGATGGATCGTCGAGGCTATTAGGGCTGCTGGCACAGAGGCTCTTTTATCCGACAGTAAGCCTCGTGCTCATGACACTCGTTGTGTCAGCACTTCTTGGGCTCTGTTTCAAGGTGTGGCGCTTGATGATATTTTGAAGCCTGCTTATTGGCGTTCGCCCAATTCCTTCATTTCTTGCTACCTTAGGGATGTTCCCGCAGGTGAGGCTATGTTTGCGTGAGCCACCTTGAAAGCCGCTGTGTCTCGTTTGTAATCTTCGGTGTAATCCTATTCCCTTCTGCTTGAAACATGCCTCCCGGTCTTTGAGTTGGCGCTGGTCTGGCATAATAGGTAGGTATATATGATTTATTGCAGTAAATTTGTAAAATCAGCACTGATTTTCTTATTTACTATATAAATCTATATACCTACCTATGACCCTCCCTCCTTCCCCTCACCTTGCAAGCAACATGTTTCTACTTGGGGTTGCTCGCAAAAGAGGAAGATGGCCGTGGCGTGTTGACGTGCGTGAGTGGCGAAGGGGACAATAGGATTACGGGGGGTGCGCACAATATTGTGACTCATTTGTGTTAAATTCTCGAAGGGGTCCCGTAGTCAAGACTACTGGCATAATAGGTAGGTATATAGATTTATATAGTAACTTATATCACCCCGTCCCTAAGGATATCACTGTATTGTTGAATGTCGTACATTTGTGCCTCGCCCAAGTCCACTCTTGAATTGTTTCTGTCCTTTGTTCCTCCAGCCACGGACTGCGTCCAGAGTCTTCAAGCCCAGAGAGGGGTGCAGAGCAGCTTTGCTTCCCCCAGATGGCCAGAGAGATACCCTCTCAAGGTGCAATGCTCAACCACTATCACAGCCAGTGGCAGCGGCAGGATAAGGATAGAGTTCACCCACTTTGAACTGGAGGGGGAGGAGGAAAGCTGCATGTTTGACTACATCCAGGTAGGGATCTCTCTCTCGATCTCTCTCGATCTCTCTTTGGTTGCTGTTTGTTTTTGTGGAGTTTTTTGGTCATATACATGATGCAACAATTTTGCTGTAAGGCTGGTCAAACTTGCCATTAACTACTGATCCTGCATTGTGACTTGTCCAAGGATCACTTTATGAACTGATTTTTTTAGATTAAACCTGGTAGGTTGGGGGTGGTTAGTGCAGAAATTGGAGCAATGTAGCTGCCAAGTACACTGTGCTGTTCGTGAATAACAATTTAATTGAAAATAAGCATTAATGTCTCTGAATTGGCAACATAAAGTGGAATTTATTACTATTTTCATGTCAACATTGGCAACTTCTGTTTTAACATGTTATTTGTCAACACTGTGAGAATGAAAGATGCAAATGATTGATGCCAATTTGAGGAGGGAATTCCAATTCATATTAATTCATACATCCTCATTGAAAATAAGGATTAAAGTCTCTAAATTGGCAACTTTATGTTTAATATGTTTTGATTTGTCAACAATGTGAGAGAGAAAGATACAAATAATCAGTGCCAATTTGAGGAGGCATATCCAATTCATTCAGCCCTCTAGAATTATTGCAGCATGTCTTTTCCTCACTTTCTATCCTTCATCTCCTTCTGCAGATATCAGAACTTTCCCAGAATGGGTCACCTGAGAAGGTGTGCGGCACAAAGGCCCCGTTTGTCTACGATAGCACGTCTGGCAAAGTCGTCGTCGCCTTCGTCAGCGATGCGTATGTGACGAAACAAGGCTTCTTAGCAACATTCACGCAAATCTAGGTACCCCGTAATCAGAGGAACAGCATTTTGTTTTAATTTGATTTCCTTTTGCACCATACAGATGTGCATTGGGTAATGTGAAGAAAAAAAATGCAGGGATAAGGAGCCATCATTTTTATTTATTTTAATCATTTTTTATTATTGTCGTTATGGAAACGATATGACTTTAGAATCACTCACTTAGAAACTGTATCATGTCTGTTTCGCAAACTTGCATTAGTCACCCTCTCCCCCCCAAAAAAAGAAATAAAAGATTGTAATTTTGCTTGAAAATTAATCAACATATCGTCTGTTTGGAGCCAGAAGGGCGTTAACTTTAACACAAACAACGGCCTTCTGGCTCTCAGCACATGATATTTGCCTGTGTTTAAAATAGAAGGTAGATTGATAATTGTATCTTTCTGCAATCTGTGATATTTTGTGTCGAAGGTGCTAAATTATTTTCCTGCTTTTGAATCAAGAGTCGTATTATTCAGGTCTTTTTATGTAGTTATTACGTATGTGGTCCTTCTGTACATTATAAGTTTTATTATCCCTTATGAAATATGGTCTATTCTGTCATTAAGCAGTGTTAAAGCAGTATGTTACCTGCTTCCATTTCAGAACAATTGATAATTATATGGTCTCCTTCAATCTAATTTCATACTTTTGTTGTAAATAAACATGGATTTCAATTTGTATGTAGTAATAGCAACTTAAGCAAGTGAAGTCATTTTCCTGCTTTGAAAAGACAGTATTCCTACTAATGAAAAATGAAGTTCATTTCACCAATTTTCATTTGGATTTATGATGTAATTGGCAATGAACTGCAATGATTGAATAACACTAGATCAGAATTCAATGAAGTCGAATACCATTTCACAGAATGATGGAATGTGGTCAATAAATAGCATGTAATGCAGATTGCCACCTAGTCCATTTGTACTTTTGTTCTTATTTGGTTTTTAGAAAGTATGTATTCGATATAAGTAGTTTTTCTTATTTGCAATTACCTCCCTTTTTCTCTTTCCCTTTTTTCCCTCTGCATTCCTTTTCTCCCTGTGTCCCCCCCCCCCCCCCTTCTCTCCCTCCCCCTTCTCTCCCTCCCCCCTTCTCCCCCTCCCCCCTTCTCCCCCTCCCCCCTTCTCCCCCTCCCCCCTTCTCCCCCTCCCCCCTTCTCCCCCTCCCCCCTTCTCCCCCTCCCCCCTTCTCCCCCTCCCCCCTTCTCCCCCTCCCCCCCTTCTCCCCCTCCCCCCCTTCTCCCCCTCCCCCCCTCCCCCTCCCCCCTTCTCCCCCTCCCCCTCCCCCCTTCTCCCCCTCCCCCTCCCCCCTTCTCCCCCTCCCCCTCCCCCCTTCTCCCCCTCCCCCTCCCCCCTTCTCCCTCCCCCCTTCTCCCCCTCCCCCCTTCTCCCCCTCCCCCCTCCCCCCCTCCCCCTCCCCCTCCCCCTTCTCCCCCCCCTCCCCCTTCTCCCCCCCCCTCCCCCTCCCCCTTCTCCCCCCCCCCCTCCCCCTTCTCCCCCCCCCTCCCCCTTCTCCCCCCCCCCCTCCCCCTTCTCCCCCCCCCTCCCCCTCCCCCTCCCCTATCTCTTTCTCGCTCCTTCCTCTATCTCTTTCTCGCTCCTTCCTCTATCTCTTTCTCGCTCCTTCCTCTATCTCTTTCTCGCTCCTTCCTCTATCTCTTTCTCGCTCCTTCCTCTATCTCTTTCTCGCTCCTTCCTCTATCTCTTTCTCGCTCCTTCCTCTATCTCTTTCTCGCTCCTTCCTCTATCTCTTTCTCGCTCCTTCCTCTATCTCTTTCTCGCTCCTTCCTCTATCTCTTTCTCGCTCCTTCCTCTATCTCTTTCTCGCTCCTTCCTCTATCTCTTTCTCGCTCCTTCCTCTATCTCTTTCTCGCTCCTTCCTCTATCTCTTTCTCGCTCCTTCCTCTATCTCTTTCTCGCTCCTTCCTCTATCTCTTTCTCGCTCCTTCCTCTATCTCTTTCTCGCTCCTTCCTCTATCTCTTTCTCGCTCCTTCCTCTATCTCTTTCTCGCTCCTTCCTCTATCTCTTTCTCGCTCCTTCCTCTATCTCTTTGTGCCCCCCCTCCCTTCCCCTCTAGCTCCCCTCTTCTGCCCCTCTCTGTCCTGCCTTTGATAACTAGGGTGTAGTCCAAATAGAATTGTCCTAATTATCCGAGGAGTGGTTGGCCAAATGTTAAAACTACATTAAAAGGTTGGAGGGGTGACAACATTTTCAAAATGGTAAATGAACACTTTTAACATGCTGCATCCAACCTTGAAAATTATTAGATCCAGCATGTTAAAAGTGTTAATTTACCATTTTAAAAATGTCACTCCAACTTTTTAAATGTAGATTTAACATTTGACTTTTTAGGGTGTTCATTTACTAACTATTGTCTATAGTTATGTTATTGTCATAAGTGTAACGGAATATCATAATCATAATGTTAGACCTAGACTGCCACGATAATTTTCGCATTGCGTTCAAATTCTTACACTATAAACACAAGATGAAATCTGACAACTCTTCAAACAGTCAACGTTTGCAAAAAGATTAAATTGATCACACCTCCCTATCATGATTTCGACGCTTGTCATTACTCTTCACTATTCCAACGAGTTGTAACTTAGTAATTTCTCAGTTCAATTGCTCTCTCCTCTGTCATTAAGAGGACCAACTCGAACAATACTCGACACAATGGTATCTACTGTAATCATGATAAACAAAGATGAACACGCCAGGCAAATATTCAGTGGTGTTTCGTGCACATATTTTTGAATGGGGTGTCGGCCCACTGTGCGGACAGAAATCCAATCCCCTCCCCCATGAAATAAAGGTACAGGCCTGTATTTCTCTCGACACGGCTACATGAAGTCCCCATATCTGCGAAGTTACCCGTCATAACCACTATACAGGGGTATTACATCCCGTGCCCCCTCTAACTATACGCCCCTGTAAATATTAAAAGGGTTTGGCATTGATCTACTGTCTCAATATTGAACGATTAAAGTCCATAGAGTTAATGTTCCAAATAATGGACCATTATACCTCGATATAAATCTATGTGGATACATCGTTTCGTTTTATAACATAAAATCGGTAATTTTACCCATCGCTACCTTGCCTGGATTTACTAATTAGACTCGGGTCTATCATCGAACTGATAAGTGATATTAAAAATGTCGGTATGTCGCATCACTGCACGATTGAAGTGAGCATTGTTTTCTTGATATTGGATCACACAAAAATGAAACATCGTAACTATGTGGTTCTATACAGCAGTTTGTCCCAGAAGGAAAAAGGCAGAAAAGTCTCCCCAAATAAATATTTCAAAATCTTTGAAGCAAAATTTCATACTTGTGGATCGCTGAGACTCTCTCATATAATGACGCCTAAAGATCTGGCGATATTTTACGCTTGAGTGAGCAAAGACCACTCTTATGAAAAAGGTGCAAAATCCAGACTTTTGAACCCTTCTGCAAAAGTTACCTTTGCTCACTCGAGCTTAAAATATATTGGTGTCACTTGATAGAAGAGACCCTACGCTATCCACTATGATAAAAATTTTCCCAACTGTTAACTTTTTTTCTGGGACGCACTATTACAAATTTTCCGTAGCGTCGACAACTGCTCCCAGTGGCGTAGCGCGAGTTATCTATATTGAGGGGGTACTGGAGGGATGGGGTCGGGGGCGGGGCACCGGTCTTACTCGGAAAATGAAATGCGAATTTCCAAAGCTACATGTAGGGGAGCAAAGGTGGTCCATGTAGTATTTTCGTCCTTTGCCCCTTCCCTTCTCCCTTTCTTTCTTTTCGTGGTTTTTCTTCCTTTTTTATATCACTCGATCACTCGATTAAGGGGCACGTCCGCTCTTGCCCTGTTTCTTTCTTACTCTCATCGACCCCATTCAGGCATTATAACTCGGCCTAACCCAAAACATAACCTAACTACAACCCTAAAAATTACCCTGCATTTTACCCCCCCCCCCCCCATAAAAACAAAGCAAAACAAAAAACAAAAAGAAAAAGAAAACTCGTATGGTCCGAGCAATTAATGTTGCCGAAATAAAAGTTGGGTCAATGACCACGTTCGTCAAAGCACATATGCATTTTTTTATTACCAATCCTTGAGTTAGGGCGGGGTACATGCGAGGTAATTATCTCCATATACATTTGAATTTTATTGGCACTATAGGCCTATAATGTTACGATATTAAAGTTCACATTCATAGAATTGAATTATAAGAAAGAATTAATGTTTGATGTGATTATGGCATATTTCCAACTTACAATTATAAATGAGATGACTTCTTAGGCATTGATTTTTGTGGAAAGTCGTAGGAACTAGGCTTAATCATAAACATTTTGCTTATCAAGTAATTGTAATTATATTACAATTATATTGTACAATGACTAAAATGTTGAGTTGTAAGACATTTGATAGAGGATCGCCACTAGCACCCGTCATGATGGGCGGATACCGGCGCTATACATGTCGTCGTCGTCGTCATCGTCGTTATCATTTCTAATGGGATAAATAATTCACCACATGCTAAGACAAATCTGACATAATTATCGACTTATATTGCTTTACAATACTAAACAAATAATATTCTTTAGCGCAGAAGTTTCCTTCGACGTTGTGCACATGCAGGAACTATACACGTATATAGAATAACTATTTTGAGCAAAGAACATTACTATTAATTACATATAAACATAATATATTGGTTGAAATACTGAACAAAGTATACACAGCTGGTTTTGAATTTAGTAATATAATAATCATTAATTTTTCAATTTCCATAGTTAACATTAGGAACTTTTTTCTTAATCAAATTATTCCCCAATCAACAATAATTATAACAAACACGCAATTGTAATAAATGACCAGTTTAACGTGTAGTAATATTTACAGGTTACAACGTAACCGACCAAAGCGCCTATATACAGGATTATAATTTATGTATACGTGCAGAAATAAGCAAAGGATGGATCATAGTTGGGATTCCGTTTCTTTCTCTCTCTCTCTCTCTCTCTCGCTTGCGTGTGCGTGTTTAAAAACAAGAATTTAAAGTATTCATTTCTTGGAAAATCTTTATCCAAACTATAAAAGGAATAGAAATGCATTATCTAGACAACTGAAGGGAAATTACTCTGATTCACATTGCAGCTTGAGGAGATTTTGGCAGATAAAAGAAAATAATTACCCTTTTTACAAAGCCCATAATGCATTATTTTATTACCAATCCTTATCACATCGCATGTATCACGCCCAAACTTATCGCGATATAAATTGGAATTTTATTGGCACTATGTTATAATGTTGAATGATTGAAGTACACAATGATATAAGAAAGAATTAATGCTTGATGTGATTATTGCATATTATTTTGCAACTTACGATCACAAAATAATGAGAAGACTTCTTCGACATGGATTTTTGTGGAAAGTAGCAACTATAGGCTTAATCATAAACATTTTGCGATTAAATAATTATATTGTACAATGCTACAAGTCATGCATACACTAAAAATGTTGAATTTGTGAGACATTTTTAGAGGAGCGCCATAAGCACTCGACATGGGCGGATACCGGCGCTATATACATAAAACCGTCATCATTTCTAAAGGGCAAAATGAATTTCATTTCATTTGTTTTCCATTTTCAACAGAGTATAAAAACGTAATTACATCATAATTTCATGAAACATTTTTCAACAAAATATAACGTTATTACATCATAAATAATATCATGAACCATTTTCAACAATATAAAGACAAACGTAAATACATCCTAAATAATATCATGAACAAAATGCATGTAATAACAATAATTTTCATTCGGCGTAATTTTCAAAGATAATTATAATAAATAAATGCTGAAAATGGAATAACTCTTCCATGGTAATAAAAATCTAACACATGGGCCGCGGACCGGGGGGGGGGGGTGCAACCCCATCCCAAAACTAGATACGTTTCATAAAACTTCGGAAAAAAGAATAGAAAATTGTCATTAATGAGTGAAATCAAATCAGCTACCCCCTCCCCCTTCCACTTTCAGAAACGCTCCGAGGTCCCTGTGACATAATTATTAACCTATATGTTGCTTTACAATTCTGTACAGCATATTTTTTTTCTTCGACGTAGCAGCAACTACATATAGAATAACTATTTTGAGCAAAGAACATAATTACATATACATGTATTATAAACATGAAATATTGCTTGAAATACTGAACAAAGTACACAAAACTTGTTTGGAATTTACTATTCATTTCCATAACTTTACAAAGTTTTTTCTTAATCAAATTCTTCCCAAATCAACAATGATCTAAATAACAAACACATAATTGCAATAAACTACCAGTTTAATGTAATTAAATTTAATTTAATGCAATTGTAATGATATTTACAGGACCGTTCCTTTTATTAAAGGCGCTTCACCAGTTACAACGTAACCGACCAAAGCGCCTATACAGGATTATAATTTATTTTATACGTGTAGAATGCAGAAATAAGCAAAGTATGTTTCATAGTTGGGATTACATTTCTCTCTCTCTCTCTTTCGTTTGCGTTTGTAATCCGGGCCACATTTTAAAAACAAGAATTTCAAGTAATTTCTTGGAAAATTTGGTATACAAACTATAAAAGAAATACAAATGCATTTAGCAACTGAAGGAAAAGAACTATGATTCACAGTGCAGCTTGATGAGATTTTGGCAGATAAAAGATTTATTTTTTTTTACAAAGTCTTTTCATTCATTGGTCATTTTTGAATATCATTCATTCATTTTTTATCAATTCCTTTTCAGTTTAGAAATGATAGTACTGATAACAAAATTACCAAGAATCGCTATTGAATTTCAAGATCATTTGTCTCATTTGGATGTTGTAGTTGTCTACCTTTAATATCCCATCGTATATAGCCATATCATTTGTATAATTATGTCATAATTTTTAGTATAAATTTTATAGCCAAATTTAAGTACCGGTACTCTAAACTCGACAAGTACATATCCGGTATAAGTCTTTGGGCTGCACGTTCTGCGTTTTAACAAACCGAAAATGGAATGGTAAAATTTAAACTTTGACCCAGTTTCTTTCTGGTTTAGTTGTTACGCTCTCGTACATGAAAGCCTTCTTATAGACGAGGAGATCCTTGCCGTTACAGACTATCATCTGTCCTCGATTCGTGATCAATGGCGCAATCACAGGCCTGGTTAACTGCTTGAATGCGATGGGTTCTCTCTTCTGTAATCGGCCATCGATTGCGACTTCATCGACAACTGCGATGGCGGGTGTTTCCTTGCTATCTTGGAGGTAGCAAATAGAGAGGGTGTCGTTAGCGGGATCGACGGCGCAACGAGCTTCGGCCCACTCTTTACGTTTCAACTTATTCCTGAGCTTGCCTGTGTCGCCATCGATAATGACGAACCCGTCTTCGTAGGCCTTGACAACCACGAGGCCCGATTGTGTCACCCGAATCTCGCCCCGGAGCTCCTCCCCGTTGGACAGTACAGCGGTTCGCAAGATATCCCCGGTCGACGGATGCACGAAATGGATGTCATTATTGGCCCCGCATAGGTTCCCGACCACGATAACGCCCTCCTTGTCGACGTCGATGGCGAGAGTGCACGGGGCTGCGACACAGCTCACACGGATTTCTCTCACACGTTTCCCATTTTTACCGTACACGCCAATACAACCTGACGGAGACTCGCTGGCGTAGAGTGTCCCATCAGATGTCGTTGCACAATCCATGACATCGCCTTGAAGTGGTTTCTTCGTTATCTGTTCGGTCTCGAGATTGACTTCGTAGACGAGCCCTCGAAGGGTATCGCCCACCATGACAACATCATCGTTGGCTACGCAGCAGAGACGCAGTGCTTTGATATCGGCAGGTAGCGCGATCACTTTGACAAAGTCCCATGAATTATGCTCTCTCGTATCTATGTCTCCCATACTCAAAATTTTGCTTCGTCGTTTCGACTCCGGCGAAATTAAGTTTTCCTCCTACACAAAAGCGCAAATTCACTCTAAATCAGTTTAATGGCAGCTTCAATCTCCTATACTCGGTAACTTAGCAATCTGCATGAAACAAGTCTTATCAACTAGTATAACTACGGTATATTTGTGATGCAACCGTTTTACACTGAGCCTTGTAGGCCCTATTTGTGAACGTGAAGAGTTCGCTCATGACGATGATATTAAATTTTGTTTGACCGTGTGTGTGCCTAATCTTTGTTTGCCCAATTGCACATAAAGCAAATATATCTTTTATTCGATAAAGACAAAGTTCAATTCTTGCTCTTTTGACTATCTCTTAAAATAGACTATCCAACGCCCTTTCTGTGGTGACCAAAGGACAGCGGCATCTCCAGAAACATTTTAGAGAGTGTTTAGAGACAACTGTAAAAACCCAACCGTCCTGAGAAGCTCGGCAACAGACGAGCAAGGTTTTAAAAAACACGCAAAACACCAATAAGAGAAAAACTGGGAAGAAGGGGAAGGAGGGAAAACGATTGTATTTTGCAATTTAACTAAATTTGAATAACTTAGCGACCGTTGTCATTTCCCAGAACCCCCCCCCCCCCCCCCACCCCCACCCCGCACCCCCATCCCGCACCTCCACTTAACATCTCACAATGTAACGATGGGTCTGTGGAAATATTGGTCCGGGGTGTTTCATAAAGCTGTCCGTAAGTTACGCACGACTTTACGCACGACTGGTGATCAGTTCTTGTGCTAAATGATTGAGAATCTGATTAGTATAGTAATAATAATAATAATAATACATTTATAAAGCGCAGTAACTATCCAACAATTTGTATATATTCTACTGCGCTGCATGAGTTCCTGATATGCTTGTTATTAATTGAATAGATACGCTTTGAGTTTTGATTTAAACATATTCACAGATGGGGATTTTCTGACTTCCAATGGCAAGTTATTCCAGAGTTTAGGGGCTGCACAAGCAAATGAACGATCACCCAGTGTTACTTTTGTTTTTACGAATGGAATTTGGAGAAGCAGAGTATAGCACCCAAGAACATGTTCCAGTCGTTCGTAAAGTCATTCGTAACTTTACGAACAGCTTTATGAAACAATGCACTGGCGGATCTTCACGATTTTCCCCAAAAGGGAGCCAACGTCTCCTCAGTGCTGCCGTATGGAAAAGTGGGCGTCGCGCTGCGTGGAATGGGCCTGTTCTCTTCTAACGGTGCTGTATGTCTTTTAAGACCCCCGCACACCTTACGATCGGTCTGGGATCCGATTTCAGAAGAAAATGTAATATTATATTGAAAAATCATTTTAAAACGAAAAAATAGATTTGACTGAGGTTTTCTAGTCGGTGGAATAGCCAAATCGGCTCCAAGTCGAATTGACGTCACAACAATCGTACGACTGCCTACGATTTGAAACTAATGTTGCCCTTATTCCCTGTAGAAAGCTGGCAGCTCACCAAAACCCTATATGTTTAGTATAATTCACATTACTTATCAGAACCAGAATAGGGTAGATTTCATTTGTTAAATTGCCAATATTTAATGCCATAGCGATTTATTTCACAATTCGGATCGCAGACCGATCGTAAGGTGTGCGGTGGCCTTTAGGAAAATGCAAATTAATTGCAAAAAAAAAAGAGAAAGACTTTGAAAATAATTAATATCCAATACTGTCATACGCATTTTCAATATAATCATGATGAGAGAGAGGGGGGGGGGGGATGGAGGGGGATGGAGGGGGCTTCCATGGACTCCTTGAATCCCTGTGATGTAACATCCATCATCACCACGACAGATTATGAACACCGACTAATAATTATGATTTCTCCCTTTCATTAAAGATGAAGTTGAGGTCAAAATGATTAGAAAACAATTATTATTCTTGCTGAAAGTCAGGTGCACTGCACAGTAAACACACACAGAGTGACCGCATGTGGCAAAAGGTTTGGTCCAAATTATTTCAAATATTAATCGTATTTCAAATAGGCTATGAGGGATGATTTGCAGGGGACATTTCTTCTAGACGTAAAAATATGTCTCTGAACCCTTGGAGGAAAAAGGGAAACGGAAAGATGGGTGATAATAAGCACAAAAGCCATGATCAAGTAGCAATTATCATTTTTTTATATCATGATGGAGAGAAAAGTCTTCAAAATGCCCTTAAAATGTTGTAATGTGTTTCTTCCCTATACAATCTGTGAGTTTATTATCCATTCCGGCACTGCATGCTAAAAAGCTTTTTGACTGAATCCTTTCGTGGAAATTTAAGAGATCAGGGGAGTGTTTCATCAAGTGTCTTGTCAGTGATTTTTACCGACAACTGTTATAAGCTACTGAAATCCTTGCATCTGATTGGCTGAGAGCAAATTTGTCGGCAAAAATCACTGGCAAAACACTTGATGAAACGCTCCCAGATGTTAATTTTAACCCACTGTCCGCCGGAACCGGGTGCTTCCTGTATAAAGCCTATTGAAATGAGAGAATTTAGTAGGCAACATGTTAAGACGATGAACGGGGATTACTCTTACCGATTGGTGTGAAAGGTGTCTTGAAGAAAAACAAATCTAATAAAGCTTTTTTTTCAGACAAAGGATGAGAAAGTTATATGCTGTGATTTTTTAGGGCAAGATCACTATAACTAAGATTATATGACGTCTGAAGTCATATATTATTCAAATAAAAGAGAGGCAGGGCCGACTTCGGGAAGAAAATTCATGTACAATTTCTTCTTGAATGGCATCGCACATTGTATCAGTATTATTGTCAAATATGAAATATGCCATGGTCTATCAAGCTTAACTGAAATTCTGTAGTAGTCTTGCAAAGCTCTGTTGTCCCATGAAGCTACAAACTTTGTAGCTTCATGGTTGTCCTTAACATCTTTATTGACTTCTTGTAATGTAAACTTGCCCCCCTGGGAAAGTATGTGAGTGTGTGGGGTGTAGGGTGCATAATTATGCGGTGCCTGCTTTGTAGTTTTAAGAAGCTATTAAATCTATATACTGTTGCTCTTACTGTTAATTTTTGAAGAAATAAGAATGAAAACAGGAAAAAAAATATGAAATATGCCATACTCTAAGCTTTCCACAATTGATTTCAAACTTGTACTTTTTCTTTGAATTTTTGTATGATCGTATTTGGGACAAAATTCCACTTTCTTCTACAAATTTGTTATTTATTGCTGTCTTGAAGACCTTGAGAGGGGGGGGGGGGGGTCACTCGGAGGCTGAAGTGGTACCCATGCGTGTCCGAAAAGACGTCGAATAAGGGTCGGATTTTCGACCCAAGGCGTCGACGACGTCTTTGGGGGGGGGGGGGGGGGAAGAGTATTTTCAGTTAACATTCGACATTTTTGAGAACAAGGGTTACCATTTAGCTGGTTTCTTCGACGTCTTTTAAAATTTTTTAAAAGATTTTCCAACACCGCAACACTGACGGCTTCATTCAAGTGTATATTATTTCAAATAATTATGTCGTGCAATTTAATCATGTAAAGCATTTGTCCATTTACACCATTTGGGGTACACTGTGCCATACCAATTACGCCATTAAGAGGTACATTTTACATTGTTCTACGCCATTTACGCCATTTAGGTGTTTATTTTACATAAACTTACGCCATTTACGCTATTTAGGGGTAGAATTTGACACCAAGGATTACGCCATTTGAGGTGCTCTGCGAATGACCCCCCCCCCCCCCCCCCCCCCCCCCCCCCCCCCCGGGCTTGACGAATAACCATAACATAACCAAAAGCACGGCTTACTTAAAAACAGATCAGGAAGAAATAAAAGAAAAGGAAGAGGAAATAGGAAGGAAAAAAAAGAGAAGAAAAGAAAGAAATTCTTCTTTAAAACATTTGACTGTAGATGGCGTATATCACCACAAGTTTATTTGGTATGGCGAAAAGTTCAGTGACGTCATGTAGCTTAAAACGGCATAATCTGTGTGGTCGACGTCTGGGACTGGTCTCGCATCCTTCAATGGAACATCCTCGTTCCTCTTCCGGTACGGTGACGTCGCTCTTCGGTTACCTGGAATTTCCAGGAAACTTTTTCATCGAATTTCCGGTATGGAAAACCAAGCCAGTGCCGTGTCCTTGCAGACAGCCTGCATATTTTCGCACGGCCGACACAACAGCTCCGTGTCAGATTTACTGTTCTTGTTTTATCTGCACGTCTCAAAGTGGCATTTTGGAACTGGTTGACGAAGGACAATCACAATAATAAAGTCGAGGTATGGATTGATGTTACTCGATTATGCATGTGTGGGACTGAACGCAATGAAGCCTGCCAAGCTTTTCCCAAACAACTTGCATGGGCTTGCATGCAGTGCCAGTGGCTGAGTGTGTGACGGCCTAGCCACTAAAAAGTCACTGCATCGCATCAGTGCATGTGATGTGACAAAGAGTGTGAGCTGAGCTAAGCCTAAGCAACTATCTGTGTTCTGTTGCTGTTCAGTGTTGTTGTTTACTTGTGTCATTGTGATTGATGAGTTTGCAGTGAAACTGGGGTTGCCTGGCTTGTCAAGTTTATGCCTGGGACCT
This sequence comes from Heliocidaris erythrogramma, assembly GCA_025617745.1. Lineage (NCBI taxonomy): Eukaryota > Metazoa > Echinodermata > Echinoidea > Camarodonta > Echinometridae > Heliocidaris > Heliocidaris erythrogramma. The sequence goes on along the minus strand of CM046864.1, from coordinate 18,760,179 downwards.
TGGCTTTCATGGCTTTGGCAAACCCGGAGAAGAGGGGACCAGACGCGCATGCTTTATTCAATACTGCCGTGTGTGACAATACGCCAGGCGTGCGTCTCTTGACGTATTAATAATATATAATAAACTGTTTTGTCACACACGGTATTCAATACATCATGCGCATCTGGTCCCCTATTCTCCGGGTCTGCGGGACCTTTTACGGCTCAGTAATGTTGTTAGATCCATAAACATGATAAATATGATAAATATGACAATTATCGGCATTATCATCATAATCATGATTATCATTGTCTCATTATTTATGTATTAAGCCATTATTGTAAAATAGGATTAGGACACCACTCACTCTGCTCAGAATTGGTAGATAATCATGATAATTTCATATCTACGTGTATGATGGGGTGACCATAATTCGCGCACATTCAATTTTTTATTAGAAATGTGATATTCGATACTTGATTTCTCATATTCTACAATAATTTATAAAGTTTTAAATACCAAACGGAAAGCAAAATTCTGGACTAAAACTTGATTCAACAAGAAAATTAATCGACAAAGAATTTCGGAAATATCGCGATCTCAAAACCCAGTGTCGGATCGCAACACACTGAAAAAAAAAAGGGCATAAAAACCACGAGACCTAAGTTCACGCACGTAAATTAACATCTAAGTTATCCAACGTAGCGGTCCAGCAAAGGGAAGATAATTGCATCATTTGTAAGACAAAATATCATACAATCATTTGGTATCACGTTTTACCTACAACTTTGATGACATCTTCTATCAAAATGAGGATTTTTGGACCGTTTTCGGTAACTTCATATTTTACGGAAACTGACGCAAAAAGTAGCAAAATTGCCGATATTTTGTCAATATCTTCATAATTTCTCACCCAACTTTAAAAGAAAATATAGTCCATATATATGTAATTTTAGCTTCCTCTATCTAATAGGGCTATCAGATTTTCGAAATCTTTTGTAGTTTTTTAGATATTGCCCTGTGCGCGAACTTAGGTCATGCGTGAAATATGGTCACACCACCATACATGTATTACTATTATCTTAGATCTAATCTAATCTAATGATAGACATGATAGATGTAAAGAAAGATGTGCTTGTTTTAAATGTTTGTTAGAACATCAAGAAGATTTAAAATTAGATGTTCTCTGTAGGTTTCTATTATTATGTCCATGCTGAGTCTATTCACAATTGGTGGCTTTGAGTAATACCATGTGGGAGCCTAGAGCTGTGAAAAGGTTATTGATATATTCATGAAAAGAGCCTTTTCACAGAGGCTCCCACACGGTGTTACCGAAAGCCTTAAACTGAGATTTAAAATGTTATCAACTTTTCTCTGAGAGGCTCGGTATTATCCGAGTCACTTCAGTGATCAGTAATGCCTTTGGTTTTGCTGTTGAAGGTCATAACAGATTAACAATGTTAAACTAACCTTTGAAACTTCATTGTTTGTAGGATTATTTATCATGTTTATTCATGTCATTAATGTCACTCATAGGCCCATGCCTAGTATCTCAGTGGGACTGTGCCGAACATTCACTGTTGCAGTAGTCAAAAACAGACAACAAAATTGCTCTAGCAAAATTTAATTTTCTTAACTTTGCTAGATTACCTGATTCAGGGACTCTTCAACTCTTACTATTGTACATGTACATGTACATGTATGCTACAAATTTGGGGTTTCAGAGTTGAAAGTGAAATTTTAAATAAGTATTTTCCTCTCATGTATTGTATGCATGATCTAGACTGGACCAATCCCATTGAAAACCCATTGAAGCCTATTCACCTGTAAAATCTATTGTGGAGTACAAGGTTATCTTCAGATAAAGCTTGTACATGTATTTAAGTGATTAATGTTACAGGTTGATCTATTCAGAAATATCTGTATAAAGTATACATGTACATGTACAAGATTTATCACGATACGGAACCATCACTATGTGGGGCTGTGTTCATTTCGGTCACAACCTCTATTAAAGTGGAAGAGGTAAAAACCAGTATAATTTGCAACATTTTGAGAAAATATTTCCTTACATTTTAGGATGATCGAATATCTAATTTCATGCCAGATTCTTCAATAGGATCTGTATCATCTTGATCAAATGAATATTCATGCTGTTTTTGGCCGGCAATCTTGCCCCTTTCCAGCACTATATGCTAGAGATCAGACACTTCATTATTTTTGAAGATGACATTTTTGCCACCATCCGAAACATCCTGTCCGATACATTTTATTTTTGTTCTTATACCTTTAATTATATGCCTTCAAAAGGATATTTGTAAAAATACATGTACCTTCATCCACTGACGTACTGGTTGGGGGGGGGGGGGGGGGGGCTTCGGGGCTGCACCCCCCAAAAGTTTCACGACCCCAAAAAGGGTTGAAGAAGAATAAAAAGGAGAAGGAAAAAAATACATGAAAGGTAATTTTATAAGAAAGAAGGAAAAGAAAGGAAAATCTGGGGAGCGTTTCATCAAGCGTTTTGTCAGTGATTTTTACTGACAACTGTTATAAGCTACTGAAATCCTTGAATCTGATTGGCTGAGAGCCAATTTGTCTGTCAAAATCACTGACAAAACGCTTGATGAAACGCTCCCCAGATCTCTACGTTACATGTAGTTACATGTACTCTTTATTTGTTAGATTCTATGCTATCTGACATCTAGTTCCACTCATTCACCGACTAGTTTTGCTCTATTTGTTATTCTACTGCCTTTGTTTAATCCGACCCCTAGTTCCGCTCATTCACCCTCTAGCTACATGTACATGTGTACATGTACACTCCATTTGTTATTCTATACCTTTATGTTCAGTGCGACTTCTAGCATGCATTACAAATCGCATGCCCGTGCCTTACGACGAGTACTCGCCGACCGCTAGTTCGCTCATCATTTGCTCTTTAAATTCAAAACCCCTCCCAGGATAGAGGAAGTTTGGGGGATTTTTCTAATCTGAAAATCAAGTTTTAGTTGCATTAGGTATAATTTTTTTTGTCAAGCGAACTTCAAGTTTACGGGCCTGGGTATTCACCAGCTGTTGGTCCTTTCCGACATACAATTCAATTCAATTCAATTCAATTCTTTCTTAATATTTGGCAACAAGCTAATATAAACTCAGGAAGTTTGGAATTTTAAGGCATCAAATTTTGCTGTTGTCATGTTCATTTATATTTGTATGCTAAAGTATGCTAGCTATGTGCTGCTCTCTTTTTGTGGAGAGAGGAAGTCTGCATTTGTTTATTGTTGTCTGCAGTAGTGCAGTGAACTTCGTTATAACAAACCCCTTGGGACCAAGGAAATTTCCTTGTTAGCCAAGTAAAATTGATTCCTAGTTTCTCGTCCGGATTTTTAGAAAATGAGAAGGAGGGGTACCATAGTACCAGGTACTATCATGTTATTTGATATTTTTCCAAGATGGCCACCGCGCATACGAATTCTATTAGATACGAATTCTATTAGGCACGACTTCCTGTTATATTTATATTCTTCTGGGGTCCCTTTAAACTCCCCAAATGCATCAAGTTATAATTTTAAGGGTAATAATGTTGGTGTTTTTAATTTTTTAATTTTTTACTTAACAAAAATATCGAATAACAAAAAAAGGGAGGCAGGCTAAAAAAAGGATGTGGGCGGGAACAAGAGACTAGGAATAATTTTTATTTGGCCTTATATTGAAAACCTTGTTATATCAGGGTTAGAAAACAGTAACATACAAAAGAGTGGGACCAGGAAAATTACCTTGTTATAACGAGAGTTTGTTAGAACTGTAGACTTTATTGTATGCAAGTCCATTGTCTATGGAAGTAGGAAAACGTTTACAAACAGCTAATTCATGATTAATGGACTACTACTAACTAGAAAAATTACCGCTATGACTTTTTATCCAAGGACAGTTACCACAGGACGACTACAGACAGGATAAATTGTCCCGGACAAGTTTCCCCAGATATTTACCACTCCCCTTTTTTTTCCCATGAGAAAGATTTTTGGACGACCTTATAGACTATTTAATAAATGTCTAAGAGGATGGATTTCATGTTTTACTTCTCCTGGTCTGAGCACCATGGCCTGCTCATTATTCAAGACCATTGCGTGTGACGTCAAAATTAAAGGCATTAGAAAATTAATTTTATGAAACAAGAAGGCATTCTTGCAGCATGAATGTGCTGCTGTGAGGAGAAAAATGTGACACCTTGTTGACAGCATGCCACAAGGCATGGCTGGTATCATCAAGATCAAATAATGTAGCAATTTTCCACCAAGAACTGCCTCCAGAGGAGTGACATGACTTTACGAAACAAGCAGACATCCCTCCTGGACAATTATCCCCAGACCACTTCTGTCAGGACATTTTTCCCAAAACCCCTACCCCTGAAAAATATCCCTGAGGACAGTTAGCATCTAGGATATTTACATTCTGTTATAGTTGTTCTGAACTATCTATCCGTTGGGGTCCCCATAGAAGTACATGTACATGTAATTTTCCTTTAGCGAAAATTGTCTGCGGTTAATTGTCCTAGGGGTAATTACCCTGGCAGTAATTGTCCGAGGGATTAGTTATTGCATGAGCTAATTGTTTTAGATAGTATTCACTATTCATCCACTCATTATGAGTTAGCTAGTAGAAATCATTCTGAAAATTAAATCACTGATATAGCGAACAATTGCCATATAGGCCTTTCTATTAAAGGATCTGGTCTAATAATTTTTTCCAGGGCTGTATATGAATGTATCCCATTTGCTCTGTACAACTACCAAATTCATAAATTCCCTTTTTTTCTGAAAAAAATATTGAATTAATTCATTCAAGAATGATTCAAAACATACAATGTTTTTATGAAACTATTCCTTCAACCAAGAAGATGGAAATTCATGCAATTTTCAGAAAAAGCATTTATGGGAGAGGTGGTCAAAAGTTTAATATCAAACTACAAGGATCCACTTCAACATTTAAAAAAAAAAGATACACATCATGACACTCTGGCATAACATACGTAAAGATTGTTTTGAACATGAAAGGCGTGCAAGTCGTGGTCATATGATACGTGTATCTTATTATTTACGTGAACCCAGTTGATCTTGATCTTGATGTGAAAGATTGCTCTGTGTGAATACTATTATTTACATAAACTTGTTACCAAAGTATGCATTCATATATATATTTTGATCTAATATTACCCCAATTATAAAAATAAATCTTGCCCTTTGTGTTAACACTTCCTCTTTTTTGAACGCTCCCTCGTTCTGTGCACTTTAGCTTGTGTAAATGAAGAATATTTGTGCATGAAAAATTGCCAAATGTCATATTGCATGGTTCCAACAGTTAACCCAGCTAATCTTGACTTTGTGTGAACATGCCCTCTGTAATGTAAATGCTCCCCCAGTCTGTTCAGATGATCATCTTACTGAGACATCTGAGCATGGATGTACAATGGTCACACAGTTCACAGTTGGCACAGAATCTGTCTGATCTTGACCTTGTGTGAACACGATTACCATGTGAACACGTCCTCTGTTATAATGTGAACGCTCCATTACTCTATTCACTCAAGCTTCTTGCAGAATCAATTAGTTTGAGCATGAAGGACTGCTCTGATGATTGAAAGCAAGTTGGGTTCAAAGCATTTTCTATTAATGGCAATAAAAATGACTCCTTTCTTGGAAGCAATGCCAAGTCGTGCAAAAAGGGGATTTTCCCTTTTTTCCCTCCATAACTCTTCTTTCATGCATTTGTGTAGATAATGTGAACTTAGAATACCACTTATAATATAATTGCATTGATAGTGAATAACACTGGTTGTTGTAATGCATTACTGAGTAAGTATGTGATATTGTGTTGTTGGAATTCTTTTGCTTTGCCCCACATATGTACAGTGTGCTACAATTATTTTTGTTTTGAGTTCCTGATATTTTCAGAGCGGTTTAAAAACAGAACGGTGTACGGGATATAAAAATACATACATGTAAGTGCACCTTGTAAGTATAATGTAAGCACCATGATAGAGATAAAATCATGCCAAATACTAGTATACATATGTGTACTGTATATATATTTTTTTTAATCTATCACTTCTGCTGTTTAGTGATTTTTAAAAGAATGGTTTGTTTTGGCCAAAATGAAACTCTGTTTGGTTTGTTGACAGTCAATGTTGTTATTTTATTGGAGTTGCCAAGGAAAGTCATAATCAGGAAATATTGATAAAATTCAGATGCTCTGTGCAGATACAGTGTAAATAGTTCTTTAAATTTCCAGTCAGTTAATTTTATGGCGATGTTCAAAAATGAACAAGAAGAATTGACAGTGATCTTATGACTCAGATACAATCAAACTTGCTTTTATAGCGACCACTTATCTATAAAGACCATGATTTTTGTTTCCCTTGAAATTTGTTTCTTATTCAAACGTGTACTGAAGGAACCTGTACATACATGTGTAAAGACCACCTGTTCATAAAGACTGCTTTTGTTGTCTCCCTTGAGTGGTATTTATATGTACAGGTTTCACTGCGTTTAGGATTAAGAGTCTGAACTCTGTTCATGTCTTCAACCTTAAAGACATATTTACAAGTACATTGTTATTCTTACAGTTTAATGGCCTTCTCATACATGCATATTTTTGTGCATGTGTGTGTTTTTTTTTCTTCCCTTTTCCCCCTTCGTAGGACAAGGGCAGATGCTACATTGATCTGAAATTACTTGAAAAGTGTAGTATCTCTTCAGAATATAAAACAAATTTTATTCATTGGTGTTATAGTTATAGTTTGTCAACATGTAACTACATGTACAAGATTATTATAGACAGACATGTAGGCCTACCTCAAATGACTGAAATGGGCTTCTACCCCCATATACATGTACGGTGATGTAGGGGTTACAGAACTCTTGCACTTTTCTGAACTTCAGCGAAAGGAGCAAGCAACTCCGATGACTCATCTTCAGCGAATGCTTCATGTTTTGACTTCCTTGTTTTAATGGGTTGTAATAGTGGGTGTGTCAGAGTTAGTGATCTGCCTTGGCTGCATGAGTATACTCGCATCTAGCCCGACTCTCAGACTACAGGCAGTTTGCCCCCCCCCCCCCCCCCCTTAATGAAACTGTGTTTAACAGAGTCTGAGTGTAGACTGTAAGGTATCGCTCAGAGAGAGAGAGTGAGAGTGAAAGAGAGAGCGAGAGCATGTTTTTGTTGTTCTTGATTATTTGAAACTGCAAGTTCTTCATGTACCTTAGCACTTCATGTGCTTTTAACATTATGTTTATTAAATGCTTTTAAAAGTTTACTAGGTTTTTTTTCTCTTCTTTCAGTTGGAACAAATGCATCAGTATAAAACGACCGGCACATACGTAAATTATTATCAAGCTTTTCATGGTATGTTATTCATGTATTCCTGTATGTACACTGTATGAAGAAAAAGTTTGGAAATACTGCTTGAATGACTAAATAAAATAATTTATCGCCCTCCTATGATGCAGAAAGCAATTAATTACAAAAAAGCAACAATCATCCACGTAGCATTTCCTGCTGTAAACAACAAATGGCCCGATCGTTAAACTCACAGGGTCCATTGTGATTCTCAAGAACGAATGTTTTAGTGTGTGGTTTGAATAAGGAAATGAGGATGGTTTTAATAGGCATGGTTAGAAAAGGGATCTAGTTTGCATGTGAATGTGTATACTGGGGGAGGGGGGCAGACAATGGTGTATCCAGAAATTGATAAATGGGGGTGACATCCTCTCTAGCAGGAGGGGTAAAATACATGTATACTTGTACCGCAGCAACTTTGTGTGATATATATTACAGACATACAGCAATATGTATGGGGAGGGGGGGGGGGGGGTACATGGCAGCTCCCCATGTTCTAATCAAATCAAATCAAATCAATTTTTAAAACTAAAATCCACAATTTTGGATTATCATGCTACGCTTTGAATGTACACCATATGGGGGGTAGTGGAAAAGATTAGATTTGAGTAGAGAAACTAAAAAATAAAAAAAACGGAGCTCTGGGGTAGTGTGTGAGAGAGAGAGAGAACGAAACATAGAAGGGGGGGATGTTATGGTAAGTATGGTCCTTATGATAGGGTATAAACAAGGATATAAACATCACAGAACTATTAAACTCCTTGGTATAAATGTTTGCTCCATGTATGTCCATTGAAGAGAGAGAGAGAGAGGGAGGGGGGGGACTGGCAGAGACAGGTAGTCAGACAGGGGTTATGAAGGAGAGAGATAAAGAAAAAAAAATGAAAATGGGAGAGTAGTGATAGAGAAGAAGAGAAACAATAGAGACAGACAGAGAATACAGAGAGGGAAAGAGAGAGGAGAGAGAGAGAGAGAGAGTGCGAATAGATAGTCCAGAGTCCAGACAGATAGTTGTCAACGCAGACAGTGTGTGGGTGTGGCCCTGATACCACAAAGGTGATTTTGCGGTGGATCCCATGGGTGTAAAACGGGAGAGAAAGGGAGGGGAATTAAAGAGGAAGGGGGAGGGGGATACCAGGTTGAAGTGAAGAAGGGATAGCTGGTGGATGAAAGTATAATTTATTTTAAGAGAGCTCGAGAATGGTGGCAGAGAGTGATAGTGGGAATCTTGGATGGATAGAAGAAGACAAGGATATGTTTAATATGTCAGGATTCTATTTCAATAAATTTGAATTTGAATTTGAATTTGTATACTATAGGCCTACTAGAGCTGAGAGAAATCTAATTCTAGGGTCTCAAGAGGAGCTCAGAGGGAGAAAGAAATTGTTCCCCCTCTCTTGTGAAGATGTACTCTATCATAGAAGGCATTTATGTTTAGTAGAAACAGAATAATAAAGATATAATCAAAATGAATTTGTGAAGCATGTATTATTTAATAAACTGAAAAATCTCTTGTGTTTAAAAAATTACATTTTTAATAAGGGACATTGAAAAGCAGAAGAGAGGGCGAAAAATAAATGAAATGAAAGGATGTAGACCTAAATCTAGATTGAGAGAGAGAGAGAGAGATGGACAGGGAGAGACAGTCAGACAGAGATGCATCTACATGTAAATATAATAGAAAATACAGATTAGCAGTTAAGAGAGAGAGAGAAATTGGAAATACAGAAAGACTAACAAAAAAGGGGGGGGGGGGGGTAGAAAGAAATTCACGGAGACAATTAGACAAGGAAAAACCTCAACCTAAAACCTCAAAACAACTCCAATCCTGCTCATTGTAAAGAAGAAAAAAGCCCTTCTTTGACGATAGGACAATAAAAGAGATCACGCACTTTAAAGAAGAACTGGGCGCTCTACAAGTAATTTCCTGCCAGGAGGAAGTAAGCCTGGCTTATTTCCTTTTCAGACAATCAAACCAACTGGGTACCCTGCTATGGCTGTAGTCTGCTCAAAACAGACCCCTTACCAGTCACCCTCCCCTGTAAGTGACATTATTCAAATACTCCTCCCTCCTTTTAAATGGAGCTTGTAGTTCATTGTGAGAAACCTTTTTAACTCACTCTTCCGAAGCTGACTTGTACGTATCTTCAAATCGATTCTGGAGACTGGACTGTAGCGGAGCATTACTGTTGTGTCACGGATGGATTAAGGTCTGTACGCAAAGACAACAGTAGAGTATCCACTTCCTTTTGGAGCAGAGAGAAAGACACTCTTGTCTATTTTTCCCCTTATCCCTCTTTCCATGATCTCCGTCTTTTTCTCTCTGCCCTTATTGCTATTTATGGTCTCGTGAAAATCAGACACATAGCGGTTATATCCTAGCTCCAACAAGCCCGATCGTTTTGATGCAATCTCCTAGCATAGTCGTGGTGTGATATTGTCGGATTTTGCATTTGACGTTTGGGCTGTTGACTTTGTTGGGATTCAGTCGTTGTTTGGAGTCGTCATCGCTGTCGTCATTGATGACTTTGGGGTCTTCCATGAGTCGTTTATGGTTTCATTCCTAACGTAAGCAGTACCGCTTTCCTCCCTGGAATCTGGATAGTTCAAAAAAAAATTCAGATATGTTTAAATGTTAGCCTACATACGTGTAGCACCAAATTTCCTCTTTGGATGTACCAGTCGCAATATTCACTTTGTGTTTTGCAAACCCGCATTGTGTTGGAATTATCATTACTGAGGATTTCTATCCGGGCTATCGGCCTACGCAATTTGAGATACTTTTGTGGAGTAGCCCTACGTGGTAAGTTTATTTACTTTCAGCTACATGTACATGTACATGTATGTGTATCGTAAAGTTATAACTCTAAATACATGTACATGTATGTATTTGCACATTTAAAGTCTTCAACCATACAACTGTACATTTGTATTGTATTGCGTTACAGCTATCAAATATTCAGTGCTTGGTAATTTATTACAGAACTGTTCAGTTGTTGAAGTACATTTCTTTAGAAATAACATATCTATGTGATCATTTACATTTACGTTTATCCCTCAGATAGGACTTCAAATACAGGTCTTCTGGAATTCTAGATGCTTCTGAACAGTTGCCTACTTTTGTAGTATGATTTAATTGCTACTACTGTAACAGTGGAAATTTTCACGTGATTAATTTTTCGCGATCAGCTGAGTAAAGTGAATTTTGCATGTTTTTAATTTCGCCGACGCGCTAGGCTCATGCGCAAAAGAATACATAAACAAATATATTCGCGTGTTTTTATATGCGCGAAAATTTACACACCGCGAAATATTCGTTTACATTGGAATTCAAATTCAAATTCAATTTATTGATTCAAAATCCAAAGATATAGGATCATTCCCAATATGATGTTCTCCATTGGGGGGGGGGGGGGGGGGGTGAATATTCTCACTATTTTAATTTTTTATATAATTTTACCATGATCCAACCTTTTAATATACAAGAGGCCCTTTAAAAGTATATATTTCAGTATTAATACTAATGAGTTGTCCTGGGTAATACATGTACCAATCTATCTATTTTCTATTAACCTGTGTGATAATTGCTGGTACATGTACTACTGTGATTTGGGGAAGTCTTTTTATGTTAATTGCCTTCCAAACTACATTTAATCTTGAACAGAGCCATACTAAAGCTTTTCGTCTTGCACTCATCAGAGTAAACCGCAAATATGAACAGAAAGCCGAAACCAAACAATATTCAACGCTATATTACATGTACCTCCATGGTACATGTAGTACACAACATCTCTTCTGTTTCATTTAAAGTTTTGAATCCTATTATCAAGCCTGAGATAAATTGAATGCAAGTCTGTGGGAAACATGTTTTATATATATATCACAATCAAATCATATCCAAGGGGTTATCAGTTTAAGGATATAATAATTCATGCCTTGCAAAATATCTTTCTAAAACCCCTCAGGCTTGTAAAGTATTCATCTTCTATACCCTTTTCGTATTATGGGTAGAAGTGGAGTAAGTCCAGACTTGAATAGTTGGGACATAAACCCCTGTTACACTGAAATACCAACCCGAGACCAGTCACCCGAGACTGGTTTACAAACAGCTGACCCAAATTTTGGGATCCCAGTTACACCAAAATCGTAAGGAGTCTCGGGGCGCCCCGAGACTCTTTTTTGTGCGTTTACACCGACTTACGCAAAGTTACCAAGACAGGTTTCAAGTGATACTTTCTGTTTGCGGACGTTGTGTACTTGGGCGGACTATATTTAGCGCGCGCTGTGTTTGCGATGATGCAATCATTCCACACGTGCTAGCAGTGCACAAACCAGACGCGTGGAGTTTAGCGTTTACACCAGATCCTAAGGAGTCTCGGGGTGCCCCCGAACCAGTCTCGGACCACATTGCTAGGTAGTCCGACACTGGTTTGCTCAGAAGTGGTCTCCAGTAGGGTTTCGTGCGTTTACACCGTATTTGAAACCTACCCGAGACCAGTCTCGGGGCGCCCCGAGACTCCTTAAGATTCCGGTGTAACAGGGGTCTTTAATAGCTGGGATCTAAATGCTAATATGAACCCTATCAGCATCACCCAATCTTTACCTCCAATCTTTTCTCCTGGGCTTGGTCTCAGACCACAGTGCATGTACTTGACCATAACACCAAGTGCTATCAAACCTACATGTAGGTGATACAGTTGTTGTAGAGACTATTGTACCCTTCACTTGTTAATCTAGCACTTAAACAGTTATTCTTTCCATCATCAGACACATTTGTTTTGAAGACCATTTAAGTCAATACATAATGCAATGTTCATGTAAAATAAATTGACAAGTAGTAATTAATTATAAATTTACTAAGGCACGAATGTTCCCAGAACCAAACACATGGTTGATTTCATGTCGTACTTGTTGAGTACCTACATGTATGCAGATTGTAATAACATCCGTTTTTCCGAATATTGCTATTGTTCACTTGCATGTAAGCAAAGAATGGTAAAGCATGAAAACAAAAGGTATAATTAATGATGTATTCACCCAAAATACAATGGTTTATAAAAACAGTCTGTTTTGAAGAGAAATCTAGGGAACAACATAGTGAACTTTGAGAGTTTACTGTACATGTAGGTCTACATCACTAAATGCAGGCTTAATTTTCCCCAAAGCTCTTGCGGTGCCTTGCGGTGCCTTGCGGTGCCGTACATGTCCATGTATGTTTGTAAGATCAGGTCGTTTTGATCATTTGAGAATTCCATTAAATCTAATTAAGAGACTACAATGTACTTCCTAAAAGCAAAATGGAGTGATAACAGACTTGACTCCATGAGGGAGTGAAATCAGAGTGAAAATTCACTCAAATTTTTTTGGAGAGCACTCTTAAATAACTCCTGAACAAGTGATTACCAATGTGACTCTTGGGGGAGTTAAAATACAGTTAACATTCTTTTAATTTTTTACAATTTCTTGGAGAGAGTAAGACAGAATATTGTATTTTGCAAGGACTCCTGCTTTAGTTGAAGCTACATATAGATGTGAGCATGTACATGTATATGTAGTTTAATGTAAATCATTGTTGCATTGCATTGAAAGGCAACTGAAGGGCGATGACGAGAGGACACGAGGGCTGTTTTTTTGCAGGAGGTCTGTTTGTAACGTTTTCATTTTTGTTGGGGAGGAAATAGGAAGTGGGAAATTGAGGCTGCTTCCTGTTAGGGCCGCGCCGGAGAGGAAGTGCACATTTGGTGCTTTTCACTGGCTTCCACATCAACATCGAACGGCCATGGGTTATTTTCATCGCTCTTTGTTCAGAGTGGGCCAGCGAATGGAGGGATAGAAAAGGTTGAAGGAGAGTGAAGGAGAGAGAGAGAGAGAGAAGGAGAAAACGATACTGTTTCACATGAACAATTAATGATCATACATGTAGGTTATTTTCATCGCTCTTTGTTCATAGCGGGCCAAAGAGTGGAGGGATAGGAAAGGTTGAAGGAGAGTGAAGTACAGAGAGAGAGAGAGAGAGAGGGAAAGATACAGAGACAGAGAGAGAGAGAGAAGAAGAAAACAATACTGTTCCACGTCAACAATTAATGATCATAGGTTATTTTCATCGTTCTCTCAGGACGAGTGACGGGGGTAGATTCAGGGTTGAGAAAATGGAGAAAGGGAAGGGATAAAATAGAGAAGGAGAAGCGCTTTTCACTGACTTCCAAACATCGAACGAATATGGGTTATCTTCATCGTTCTTTCTTATTAAAAGCGGGACATGTGGGTGAGGAATAGAGAGGGGAGAGAAGAGGGAGAGGGGGAGGGTGTTAATCAGTGAAGAGTGAGAGAGGGAAGAGCCATTTACCACTGGTTTCCACAGCAACATGTAAAGACCATTTTTATTGCTCTTTGTTTAGAGGGGCTGAGTGATGGAGGGATAGAGAGGGGTGAGAAGTCTAATGAAGGAGAGGAAGGGAGAGAGAGAAGGAGATGGGTTTTTTGTTACTGGCTTCCGCATCAACATTTGACGGCAATGGGTTGTTTTCATCACTCTTTGTTTTTTTAGAGCGGGCCAAGTGACAGAAGGATAGCGAGGGTTGAAGAAGAGGAAGGAAGAGAGAGAAAGAGGGAGAGAAAGACATAGTCATAGGTTCATGTACATTGTAAGAAATAGAGGGAGGGAAGGGAGGGAAGTGAGGAAGAGAGAGAGAGAGAAGTTGATCATCATTTAAACTAACATTTTACAAAGAAGGGGAAAGGGACAAAGATTTTAAAAAGAAGGAAAAGCATAATATGTTCAGCATTTTTGCTAATGTTACTAGATATGTACATGTATATGTTGCAGTAGGCCTACAGGGTGCAGACTTCTATATATTTTTAGGACCAATATATAACACATGTACATGTACATAGTCTGCAAGCACTGACCCTAATTTGACATTTTATCAGAAAATCATTGTCTTGAGAGAAGCCTAACCCAGCTGCGTACTGGTCGTGTCAATATGAGCAGCTACACGTATAGTACAGGGCCTATGGTAGTCTTACAGTGCAGACACTCTGTTACGACTGAGCAGGGTTTGTGCCTGCACACTATTAAACATTACACGTCTGTACAGTTTCAGAATAGAGTTTAGGATAGCACAATAAGATCCTTCATATGCGTCAACAAACGTACTATAAGAATAGATTATCAGTTTAATCTTGGGGAAAATATTTTGAAGTCATTATGTTTCTCATGTCTTTATGTCAAGTCAAGAGCACTGGATAACACTGCACGTTTCATTCTCTTTAATGCAATGTGTATTAACCCTACCCACCCCAAATGAGGTCCTTAGATTCCCGTTTCCTGAATTTCTTTCCCCTTTCTTTGGTATTTCTGGAAAGGAAGATATACTTTACATCCGTGTTTGGCTGTATTTCACCGGTTACCATGGCGAGAGCAATTATAGGTCGTGCATTATTAGGAGCCAACAGGAACTGTTTAACATCGTGCCTTTTCCCCTCGGAAAAAAAAGAAAAGAAAGATCATTTGAAAGGTTCCTTCTCGCGAAGCACCTGTGATTTCTCGGAAAGGAGCTATTTTTTGCTCTTTACATTAACCAGCGTTCAAGTGCATTGTGTATTTATTGTATTTACTAACCTCGTTCCGTCAGCATTCGAAACTGACTGTAGGTGAGAGATGGCTTTTTAGTTCAGCTATTAGACTGTGAAGTTCAGCGAGTGTGTTCATGAAGTTCCGAGAACAAGCTGTAGGGTTTTCTATATTTCGAGGAATTTTGTGGGAGGAGGTTTTGGTCTAGCCCTTTTCTAACTGATCAGGTAAGACAGATGTATTTACATCTATACATATACCATATTTTCTGGTATTTGTACAATTTTGACATGCTTTTTTGTAAGGGAAATCCCCTCTATTTTAAATGCTGTTATATCACCTATCATATCAATTTTAATAAAAAATAGACGCAGTACTGAGAATTTTCTTTTCAGCATGTCATTGATTTTCTTTTAGTATTGACACTGGATGGTGAGAACAATAGCAAAACCTATTGTCCTTTTTCTGGGCTGGTATTAAAACTAGTGCATGCATGTAAAGCCTACATGTATAGTTATAAATATAACCACGTCACACTGAAAGGACTGACACCATACTGACAACAGTTTAATAAGATAGTTCACAAAAAATTGTATTACCCCAAATCAGTGCAAAAAAGAAAATAAACAAATACTTTATTTTGGGGAGCTCTTTTTGCTTTTGATGTATGTGATTTTTTTTCTCCCGGCAATTCTGACAACACTACAATATATGTGTATATATTCTTGTGTGTGTGTGTGCGTGTTTGTGTATTATTATTTCTTTTTACTAGAGCTCGTTGTAAGATATCCACAGCTCTTTTCAAACTTTTTCAGAGCCTAATGATCCCCTCTCCAGTGTATTTTTTTCACTGCCCGAACGGCCAAGCATCAGTTGGTTTGAATCAGACGATTGTCGATGTGACTGAAATTCTAGTATTACAGTGGATATAGACGTTGTATGTAATTATGCAGGGGAAAAAACACTAAATGTTTTTGTACGTTGACTTAGAACTACATCTCTAGGTCAGAGAGCGGAACAGGAAAGATCCAGATAGTACAATCCCTTTGGCCATGACCTTGTTCTAACTTCTACAGAGTACCCTTTCACACTGTAAGAGAAAGAAAGAATAAATAAAGGACCATTTTACGCATCATGAGCCAAAATTATAGGAAGGATACTGGTGAAGTGATTATTGTAAAGTGCTCCGAAACTGTGTACTTAAATTGTAAATTAACGAAACTAGATGTTTTTCTAGGTTGACTTTGAACTGCATCTGTAGGTCAGAGAGGGGAAGAGGAAAGATCAGGCTAGTACTGTCCCTAGTATCATGACCTTTACTTCTTACTGAGACAGAGGACCCTTTCGCACAAGAGAAAAACAATTCTGAACCACAGGATCATTTTACACATGATCCAAAATTCTATGAAGTTTACAGTGTGCAAAGTGATTATAAGTGCTACAAAACTGTGTACCAGTACTGTAAATTTGTGACATTTTTTCTTTGGCTTGGTTTTAAAAAATTTTTATGTCCATTTTTTTCAAATTTAATAAATGCATGTACTATTAAAGTTGTCTGACAGCCTTCATGCTGTAGACAGATTTTGTGGTATTTTTCAATTTTATTGGGTCCTGTATGTTTTGCTCATTATTATTTTTTAATTAAAGGGGGGGGGGGATATTTTGCATCATACATGTGGCGTAATAGGTTTACTTAAGTTTAGTTTTGTGTTGTCTTTATAAATATAATTTTTTCAGAAGGAACTGTTACGTGTACATTATGGGGCATCAGCTGCCTATATCTGTAAAGCTTTTCTTCCCCACAATTTCAGAGCATCCAAGCTAGCCGCGATCGGGTTAAACCAAAATAACCGTAAATGGAGATTCATTTTTCCTTATCTCCTTGCCACATAGTCTACGTGTACAATGTATGTAGGCGTAGGCGTCTATATTCCGTTTGCGTTCGTGGTTGACGCCATGCTTAAGCTCCTTAACATTTGGCAGCCATTTGAAGCATAACATCCTGAAAATTACACTGAACATTTACACTGAACATTTACATGCGGATATACAATACCCATTTCTGTGTGCGGTGCATGAGCTTTGGAGCGAGTTTGGGTTTATTTCTTATCATTTTGATGATTCCAAAACCTCACAGTGTACACCAATCCTTATTGAGACATGATCAACCTTTCCCAATAGACCGCTTCGGTAATTTTATGCATACATTTCAAACAAAGGTTGTTCTTGACAAACTGAAAGCTTGCCGGGCATAGCAACAAATAATATATACATGCAAACTGGATTCCAAGCATTGAGGCTCATTTATAAAAAGCAGGTTCATGGAATAGCTTGTCACTCGGTGCCCAGAGAACATGTGCATAAATTTGTGTGCATAAATTTGTATACATATTGCTTCCAGTTTTTTTTCACAATGTAATCAATCACATGACCAGAACTCGACTTTATCTTTCATCATACATGTACCTGTATGTATACATACCTTATTGACACGATTGAGATATGATGAAAAGAAATGTGACATAGCAGGGGTGTATCCAGGATTTCTCAATAGGGGGGGAGGGGGGCGCCAGGAATTATTGATCGCCGTCATGGGGGAGAAATTTTTGCTTCTGAAGAAGGGCTGAGATGCAAAATAGTGCGATATTGTGCTATATTTTTTTTTTACGACGGCCAATAGGGGGGCGCGCGCCTGTTACGCCACTGCATAGCATCTTGAGCCGCAGAAGTAAAAAAAAACACCTCAACCATAGATTAATGGGGTAACCTCGGTAGTCATAAGACCGCTATTCATAAAGACCACATAATTCATAAGGACCGCTATCCATAACGCATGACTAAATGAATAGCGGGTTTGTATGAATAGCGATCCTTCTAAATAGCGATCAAACCATAGACAAATTACCTCGCTATTCATAAGGGCCTCCATGCATACCTATTCATAAGGATTCATTCATAATGCGTGTTAAAAATGAATAGCGGTTTTCTATGAATAGCAGCGGACCTTATTAGCAAGCGGACCCAAGATTTATTAGTTACATTGTAGTGTCAAAGTCGAAAAGAATTTGCGCTCTATACATCTGTCCATTTGATTTTTAAAAAGACATTTGTAGGCTTTAATACCATGTATATGCAATGTAAATGATAATGGTAATATAAATACCTGTACTTAACTTTATATTGCACCTTTTTCTAAATATAAATGTAAAGGGGCTGTCCCTTAATAGGCTATTACATGTACATGTACATGTATAGGGTATTAAAGGTATGAGTGTTATTGAAACCATTTCTTTCATATTTCTATATGATTGATATACCTATTGAATAGTTTATCATTTTGACCAAGAATGTACATCATGTAAGAAAAACCATCACAGCATGTACTATTTGTATTGCATTGTGAATAACTTGGGCAGTGACTATCGTCATCAAAACAAAACATGTTAATACTACAATTTTGCTTCCTTTCACATTTTTGGACTGCTTTTCAAGCATGTATTCTCAAAAAGTTTACTTTGGTGGGTGAACAGGGGGGTGTTTCTCATCAAGTGTCTTGTCTGTGATTTTTACCGACAAATTTCCTCTCAGCCAATCAGATGCAAGGATTTCAGTAGCTTATAACAGCTATTGCAACTTGTCATTGATAACAACTTTAATGAAACATGCCCCTGATCATTGTACAGTGCGCTTGTCTGCACAATGATTAGTTCAAGGAGAAGGGAAGTGGTCAGATATAATTGAATGAAGACGAGGGAAAGAGTTCTCTTTTTTCACATACTAATGACCTATGATGTGCAACTCAGGGAACCATGGTTCATTTCACAACAGAAAGGGCATTATTGTACTGGCCGGGTGAACAAATACATTTCCGTCGATCTTTTTTTATCTTCTTCTCCTTCTTTTCCGTCAATCATTTAAAAGTCAAGGGAAAGGAAAGAGCCCTACTTTGTCTATTAAACTGTACATAGAGTATGAAATTATATTATGACTCTTGCTGTGCCAAAGTACATACAACATGTAGTTTAAAGATTTTGCAAAAGTGCAAAAAAAGGTTTACTTTTCAAATGCTTGCACTTCTCTTTCCATGCCTGTTATTAGGAAGTGTTGTGCCCAAAATTTGTAGGAAATTGAGTACCCTTTCTAATTATACTATTAAAACAACTAAGTATTTGCATTCATTTTTTGAAAATTGCACCAATTCAACTTCATGTACTATACTTGTCCAGTGGATGCATTTATCATACATGATAATGAAAAAGAAATTGTTTTAAAAGCTGCACACATTCCATTACAGTCATCTGATTTTGTTCAGAAATCTTTTTTTTTTCTTCAGTGCAAATACATGTACCTGTAATCTGTAATATCAGCTATATGGAGCCAGAAGGGCGTTAACTGACTTGACTCTGTGTTTAATAACGTGTAGAGTTAATGCCTTTCTGGCACCAAACAGACGAAATACAAAGGTTGTTGCCTGCAGTCCATAAATTTAACTCCTCTACCTACATACACTCTACTTTAAATAAAGATCTTAGAAGTGATTTATATATGGAATACAATGACTTGGCAAAGCTCCAAATTTTTAAGTACAGTCTGCTTAAATAGAAATTCATTTCTTTGAATTATCCCCCCACGCTATAAAGCTGATGCAACTGATAATTTATCTCATTTTACAAAGACACAGAATATAGAAGTACTTAGGCAATTCCCAGAAAATTGTTTTCATCTAAAGTTTTATATTGCATTCTTTGAAATATTGACTTAGAGTGGGCATATCTCTCCCATTGAAGTTATTCAAGCCAAACAGTTACCGGTATGTGGACTGTGGCAGATCCAGGCAGGGGGCCACCCCTTTAATTTTTCTGTTTTGTGATTTATACCGTGGAAGGGGAGATACCCCCTCCCACACCCTCCGCTCCCTCTCCGCTGGCGCCACCCCTATTTCATATTCCTGGATCTGCCATTGTGTGAATACATGATATTTAAAATAATAATAATATGTCCATTTATATAGCGCAGCTACTATACAAATATACTCTACTGCGCTTACCGTAATACCAAGTATCACATTATTACCCCGGCTTTAGCCGAGCCGCCATGATAGCTAGGCGCTAAGGCATTCAAGAAATTCCTTCCTACCGGGTACCCATTTACTTCACCTGGGTGTAGAGTGGCAAATGTAGTTAAATGTCTTACCAAAGGACATTAGCACCGCGGCGGGATTCGAACCGCGAATTTTAAAGGGAACCTATCACCTACATGTAAAAAAATTTTGTTCTGTGTTCCATGGGTTCAGTGAACGATGATACAGCTATATTTATACATTAATTACCAAGTGTAAGCTTCAGATATTGCTGCTACAGAGAGCTATATATGTATTGAAAGTACTAGTATAGATAAAACACTCAATGAACATAAAAACAAATTCTGAGTTGACTATAGATGATGCCCCTATATACACTTGCATAGATAAGGGGAAATTGAATTGATAGAAAATGTTTTATTATAGCCAAGAAATAATAGGAAGTTGTGTGTTGGAATCATACATAGCATATTTGCTTAGTATGCGCAAAGTTTAACATACAGTACATACATGTGCATACAATACATGTAGTTTACATACGGAGGTAGTGTTTCCTAGAATTAAGCATAAAAATAGCTCATGGGGAAATGATGACAAGGTTAATATACATGTATGTATACAAGTAATTTGTTGGGGGGGGGGGGGGTGGGGTGGCTTCTTTGAAACTGCATCCTCAGTTTCATTGAAATGAATTAGTCTTTTTATCAGTACACATTAATAGTCCAATATAGAGGGGTAATATTTTCATTATATTTCATATGGTTTAATTTGTCTTGATGTGAATAGTATATATACATATACATGGATGACAAGACATAATTTTCAAAGTTGATATGAGACAATATGATTATGAACTGCAATAATATTTCAAATAAAATAGACTGGGTCTGCATTTGCAGACTAGACTGATATGGGGAAGTGTTGTATACCAGGGTTGCAAAAGAAGATTGTACATGGAGTGTGGAATAGACACTTGACTTCATGATGTACATCCATGTACAACTGTACACAATGTACCACGCACACAGAATGGCAACATGTACAAAGTAGATCTATTCATAGAGTTATTATGTATTGTACGTGGACATCTACAAGGTGTAGGGGGAATGTTAGTGATGATACATGCCAAAAGTAATGTATCTTTTACACATACACTCTACATGAGCATTGTCTATCTCCCCCTCTTCCTTGCAAGCCTTCCCAAAACCTCACTCACCCCCCCCCCTTCTCTCTAGCTCTTTCAATGTAACATCTCTCTATCTTTCTATATCAGTATACATGTATGTTTGTGTGTGTCTGTCTCCATTCCTTTTTCACTCCTACTCCATCTTCTACATGTTCTGTACGTTCCTTACCCATGCTTCATTGTTTGTCTTGGTACTGTCAAACCTGCTTTTATAGCGACTGCCTGTATAGAAAGACCACCTGTCCATAAAGACCATAATTTTTGTTTCCCTTGAAATGTGTTTCTCATGAAATGTGTTTCTCATTGAAGCATGTGTTAAAGGAACCTGTACATGTACATAAAGACCACCTGCTCATAAAGACCGCTTTTTCTTGTCTCCCATGAGTGGTCTTTATAGACACGTTTCACTGTATCAAAAAAATGTTGGAAATGCATCACAATGTTATAAAACTACATGAATATTAAATGTCCTTATAAATTAGTTCTAAAGTGCTTAGTATATACATGTATATAGCTTCTGCCAGACTTTGTTACCAGAGCACTCTACACCCCTTCACGACCTCTTTACATCTTTTCGTTTTTGTTATTTACATTGCTATCTTAAACCTTAAATACGAGGGTTCTTCTTGGAACACTTAAAAATCATTTACACAAAATCTTGAACTTTCATCCTAGATCCCTTGCTCACATGACTCATCCTAACGAGCTCACAAAACGAGATCTGTTTTTATGTGTTATACATGTGCAATGTACATCACTGTAAAATTATTTGAATTTGAAGGAAATATTAAACATGAATAGATTAATCTGCGGTCTGGCTGTAAAACTTTTGGCACACATAGAAAGACAAAATGAGGAAGTAATAAACGTTGTTGACATATTTACACTCCAGTCATGGAATGTACGAACATATAAAATTCATGTAGTCTGTTTGAAGACAGAAGGGCGTTAACTCTGTTTGAAATGATACAAGTTAACGCCCTTCTGGCTCCAAACAGACTACATGTACACATTTGCATGTTATATACTGTATATGCTGTAGCTAATTTATGATAAAGAGTAGGTTGAGTTCTGGGAAAGGTGAAAAATAATTTGTGAGCTTTCTCATTCCTTTTATGTCAGCTTGGAAGAACATCGGAGTGGAAATGTCTACCTACATGAACATGTACATGTAGGTGTATGAGAGGTGCCAACATTATTTTTCATGCTACAAATTATCAAACTTAGGGGGTGTTGCAAGAAACTTATATATGCAATCGATAGCAATTTTCAGTTACAAATTTACAACAATGGATAGATCAATTTCAACTACAGCAAATCACTTTGTACTTCCTATTGCAGGAAGCTTGATTCTTGGATCTAAAATTGACTTGCAATTGATTTACAAGTTTCTTGCAACGCCCCCTTTTTAATAGACTGCATCACAACATGAAAGATTGGCATATCACATAAGTTTGTTTTCTTGCCGTTTAAAAATAAAATATATCATTTTTGCCGCAAAAACAGCTGTCATTGAGAACTTGTAGTAGTTTCATGTCTTGCCGGTTTCTGGTTTTGGAGTTAAAAATACAGGACATACAGAAGGATATTTGATTCTCTATCCTCTTTTCTTTTTTCGTATCCTTGTTACGAGATCGACCGCATCTGGTATTTCCCTAGCACTTGATGATCTAGCAAAACCATTGGAAATGAAAACTAGAAACTGAACAAGTGCTTCGGAAATTCCACTGTGATAAATTAGTCTTTCAAGTTCTATGTGTATAGTGGGGGTTTGCACGATAGCAAAATTCTAGGTAGGATGCTATTTAAGCTCCTTCAGTGCTCAAATGGGGAATTTAAGGAATTTTCCAGGACTATATTTTTGTCAAGTTTTGCAGGAAATATTTCAATCATACGTGTAGGTGGTATTTAGTATTTACACCATTAAATTTTCCCACAAATGTTTGCTTTAATAAACAATCCTACAGATATCTGACCTGAAATTGAAAAAAAAGCAGGGCCAAAGCCTCCAATTTACCCGGCAGCCAAAACAGCATTGTACAGTGGTGTTCTTCAAATTGGCAACAATAATATTTTTCGTTTAGTGCTATGTGGTAATGTTTTTGAACGCAATATACATGGTTGGGAAGTTTATCAAAAAGTTTTAAAATTGCCAATTTTTCTTTAAAAAAAAGGATTTTGAACCTCTCAATGTGTAGGCAATTTCAGGATTTAAAAGCTTATTCTCGTTTTTTAAAATTCCTGGCATCAAACGCAATATGGTCATGCAACAAAAATAGACTACTAGTGTGTGCAGAAATTTCTGCATCTGGGGAGCGTTTCATCAAGCGTTTTGTCAGTGATTTTTACTGACAAATTTGCTCTCGGCCAGTCAGATGCAAGGATTTCAGTAGCTTAAATAACAGTTGTCAGTAAACAATCACTGACAACACGCTTGATGAAATGCTCTCCTGGTATATTATTTAGAGCTCTGAATCAAAAGTCATTGAGCCAAACCACAAAATGTGGCCAATAGTCTCGTAAGGGTTAAGACTCATGGTGCGTAAAGATGATGAAAAGGGAATAAGCATATGAAAGATTTCACGACCCCAGAAATAGTCATGTAACCATTTGTCAGGTGAGGAATTTAAGAAGACTTTATCAAGATGAATTAGGTGCTGGGATTTTCTGGGATTTTATGCTCTCAATAACCATTTTCTCGATAACTGCCTTCTTCAACTTAAAGAAGTGGCAACGCAAATAAGATCTGGTGAGAGAATTTCCAGCTTTTGCAACCTGTAATAAATGAAATGGAAGTGAAACCAGTGTCGGGAGTTCTACCACGTATTGATTTGTTTTCCCCATCAGATTTAAAGGTCCTCTCAACTTTTGATAGTGACGAAAAATTAATTCTGTGGATTTGCTCTTTCATAAAATCTTAGAAAATCTAATAAGTATTATAAAAAAAGATCTGTAATTATGAAAAAAGTTCTGCTGCATTGATTTTTTTTTTAAAGCAGAATAATGAAGAAAGAAAGATGAAAACATTAGGATCTGACTGTGATCCATCTCAGCACAACCCCCTCAGTGTCCCATATGTGCATATTTGTGTTGGTACATGAACTTTTAGTGCATTTCAGCACTTTGTGTGTAAAGCGCATAGTGAATTACATGTAAGTATCACTTATTATTTATATAGTCTGGTGTTCTTTCTATACAGGTGGTCGCTAAAGCAGTTTTGACTGTATTTGGATGAGAGTTTTTGTTTAATAGTTGCATGATTAAAACATGTTGAGTGAATTCAAATTAAAGAGAGACTTAACAATGTAATTCAGTATCTCGAATTCCTTTAAGTCACGATATTTGAAAGAGCGGTTGTCACCTGTACTCTGTATTTTAAGCACCCATCAAGGGGCGTCAAATTCTTGGAAGTAGAAGAGCTAACAGATAACCATTAAAGTGAGATTGTCAAGTAGACATTTTGAACTCGGGAGTTAACATTTTATCGGCTATCATATCTTGTCAAAGTTCAATCTTGAAGTTAATCTTAGAAACATGAACACCTACATGTATTTATATGGTTGTCATGTAAATAATTTTATTTATTGAGACTCTCTGTCAGATTTCAGTTACATGTAGGTTGCCCTGCCCTGCATGCAATTAATCACCTGACCTTGGCATATTTTTCTATATTCACTGCTCATCATCTACATGTATGTTGCTTTGTTTCATTTGAATGTTTAATAAAGTGATGAATTTAAAAAAAAATGCACTTTGGGAGAAACTGTCTGAAGGTCGATCACATTAAAGAAATCATCTTTCCAGCAAAATGTTTAACAAAGTTTGTATGAAGAGTTTCTAATAACTATATTACAGTGAAAAGTGCTGACATTAATGTACACATATGGGTCTAATGTTATACATTTTTGTCCCAATAGACCTTGTGACCTCATCTTATTTTAGTACTGATACGAATTAATCTATCAAATTTATGCGGTACATATGTAGATAACATATTTGTGTTTACTAATTTTGTATGAAGCATGCTAGATTTTGTGAGAAATGCATTTTGCATCATTACCAGATATATCGTGGACCATGATACATGTATTTTTAGCTTATCCATCTGCCCACCCACATACACATTATGTAAACAATTCTGAGAATTTTTCTCGATTACCTAGCATCATTCCTGGATGACATATTTTTTTACCCTTTGTTCAACGACCCTTCAAATAGATACAAACTTTGAGTATTTTCATTGCTGTAAATATAGAATAGAGAAGGCGGGAAGTTCATCAGGTACTCATAATAGAGAGGAGTGTCCGATTGATCAGTTCAACTTTGGGATTTGCTCGAGAAAGAGGAAATAAGCTTGGTGTTTAGATTCATTGTTGATTTCCGCAACTGTTTCTGCTATTTTCTTTGGTTTGAGTCATCAGTGAGTGGGAATGTTGCATGATTGTCTTTTCCTTGAGATTTGAAGTGTCTCTATTTTTTTTTTAAAGTGAAGAGTGTCAATTATTACCAACATATTTTGTGCTCTATGAAGAGGAAATTACATGCATATGCCTACTTGAAGACTGAAGACCAACATTATATGGTCTGACGTTAAGCCGTTAAGAGATTACTACATTAAGAAGTTAATTTTTGTTCTTTCTATGTCATTGCAGATTTAGACGAATTCCCTTTGTTCTGAAACAAGAGGAAGATGTCTTAGGAAGGGAATCTCCAGACGGCATTTCAAGAGTCTTTCAGCCACCACCCAGCTTGGAATCACCCCCTGGACCATCCAGGGCTTGTTTCGATCCCACTCCTGACACCTGTGAATTGCCCACCCATGGATCCAGCGACTACCAGGCAGGTGCAGCACCACCACTCCCCGCATCCTATGGTACCAACCAAAGACCACCACCACCACCACTCATCATCAGTTGGAGCGGAAAAGGCCAGTGATACCATGATCCTACAGACCACTTCTCCCATGCCTACCAGTAAGGGATCACTCTTCACTGCAATTCTTCTTCCCTGCCTTCTCCACTACTCCTAAATATCCTCATCTTTCGAATCTTGATATCTTCCTCAATCTTACTCTTTCCACAAGTTCTTCTCATTTTTTTCATCATATACTTCTTGTACAGCTCTATAATACTGTCATTCTATTTGTTTGGTTTACACTTTCTCCTTTCAAGAATCTCAACCGCTTGTAGAATTTTTGAAAGTTTCTGGTTTTACAATGTACTTCTCCGAAATTCATTTTGTAGATCTCATTTCTTTGTGGTTTTGAACATTCAGAGCAAATTTCATTTGAATCTGTTACAATTTATTTTTCATCATTACGAAGAACTCCTTTTACAGATTTTGATTTATATGTATCTGCTGTTCCTACTTTTTTTTTCTATCATGCCCTTTGTATCAAGACAACATTGTATTGTTCATCTTTTTACTAGACCAGGACCCTGTAAAGTGGACCAGAGAGGAGGTCCTGAACTGGTTAAAATGGTGCCAAGAGGAGTTTGCCTTGGACAACGTCAACGCCGAGAAGTTCACCATGAACGGTAAAGCCCTCTGTCTTATGCCCAAGCAGTCCTTTTGCGACCGGGCGCCAGACTGCGGTGATATCCTCTACGAGCTTCTTCAGAAATTATTCCGTAAAGGTAAGCCGGGGCCAGACAATAAGTAGGGCTCCAAGCGTAAACGATGCTCTTAACACGCTAGCTAAAGCCCAAATGGTATGTCATTAAGAAATTTGGCAAGACCCTTCTTGTTTCTGACAATCTTCTTTAATCCCCTAAAAGGAAAGTTATTGTGGAGTCTTAGGTAATGGGGATTATTTATTTGGATAAAGTATTTCACCCTGTATGTACTTGTAGATGGACTAAATGGAAACTAAAAAGGGGAAAACAATTCAAATGACAATTTTGTAGATACTAAAAAGATGAATCTGTTGCACATATTGTTCAGTTTCTGATCGTGTACGGTACTTCATGTAGGAAGTGTCACATCAAGAAAGAAATGGGTGTGTCAGTTTGAAAGTAATTACATGTATGTCCGTCTTTTTCTTTTAAAGTGTACCAATCACCAGAAAAATAATTCATGTACTGCTAGTAAGTATAAAATTAACCTCAAAGAACTTTATCTGGTATTCTATCTGGTATTCTGGGTCAACAGTTAAGGTGTATGAATTAAATTAAGGATAACATGAAGGTGTGCGCGCGGAACCGAACTCCGAGTTAGCTTCCTGGCGAGCCCTTATCTTGGCGAAAGCATACGGGTACATTGAGTAGTCTACTCACGAGTCCCTTTTAGGCTTTCAGTGTAATTAAACTTACAATATCTCTTTATAGAAGTAATATTTGAAGCCCATATTTTGAATAAACATGTAGTATAAGGACATGGAACCTCTAACACACAGAGCAAAATAATTTTTGGTGATTGGTACCCGTTTCTTACCCGTTCTTTTTTCTTACAGTACCTTTAACAAACATTGTCCTTTAAAGCTGTGGTACCATTCTTGATGCTTTCTTGAAAGCTTCTTGCTATTGATATCACAAACAAGGAAATACTGTGAACATGCAAGATTGAAAACCTGGGCCCTGTTTCACAAAAGTTGCAATATCTGTTATAAGCTACTGAAATCCTTGCACCCGATTGTCTTTAGAGCAAATCTGTCGGTAAAAATCACTGACAAGACACTTGATGAAACGCCCCCCTGGCCTTGCTGTGGCTTAGTATACGGAACACAATGCTCAACAGTAAATTGGGGACGAAAACAATGTGTAGAATACAATTAAAGGGCCCCGTTTCATAAAACTTGTTAGCAATAGCAACTGCCACATTCCTATGACAATTTTGCTCTCAGCCAATCAAATGCAACGATTTCAGTAGCTTGTAACAATGATCTGAACTTGCTATTATTGATAACAAGTTTTATGAACAGGGTCCAGGTTTGGAGAAACTGAGGAAAAGCCAGCCAAGGAATGTATGGCAATTTCTAAAAAATTCTTATGCCAATTAAGATTCATATTCACATTTTCATTTTTATTTGTTGGCAGAATGTCGTTTTTATCACCCCAATTCATCGGACCAGAGTAGACCTCCAGAGGCACAATTTAACAACAGTGGAAGAATCAGTGAGTATGTAATAAGATGTGAAATTGAGTAGGCAGCTGAAGTTGGTATATAGTTAATATTATTAGTTAATATAATTTGTGAGCTTTCTCATTCTTTTTATGTCAGTTTGGAAGAATATAAAAAAGTCCCTGAAAAGGATTGTTCTTCAAATGCCCTCATATTCTAAATATGACAAAATATAGCTGAAATGTTCGGGCCGAACATTCATGCCACTTATGTGTGCAGTCCCATATACCCATTTCTGTGTGCAGCGAGTTTGGGTCAATTTTGTATCATTTTGATGATTCCACAACCTCACAGTATAAAACTATTCTTATGTAGACATGATCAACCTTTCCCCATTGCTTTGACACAGTTTCTTTCACAATGTAATAAGCGACCAGAACTCAACTTTATCTTTAAATAAGCACAGTTTTCATTGGATAAAGTTGTTTTAATCAAAGGGTACAAATGTAACTGTAATGTATGGAAGTGCACGCTGGACAATAAAATCAGACATGACGCATGTTGGGAGAGCTGTGAAATACGGCTTCTAAGAAAAGATGATGGGAATCCTATGGACAGATTCTGTAAAGAGGGTTCTCCCATGACATTAACTACATGTATCCAGTAGCCATTTTGGTGGACAAGCAAAGTGTTCGGCAAGTGGATATGTAGAAAAAATTAGCTGCGTGTCTACACCAAAGACCCCTAATCATATTTACGCATACTCTTCTGTGTGTAATATGAAGTGCTATATCCTCAGAGTCATTTTGTTTTGTCTGTTGCTAGGGGTTTCTTGATGTCTGTTAGAACCTTTACGTAGCAAGCAATGAGGAAGTACTGAAAAGAGCTGACGTGAAGAGGAAACTGTTTAAGAGCTAAGGATTTTGTGAAGATGATATTTTTTAGGGCACTTGTTACGCAATGGATTATTTGAGAATCTGGCTTTGGCATGAAAGATAGAGAGGAAGAGCAATAGAGGAGGAAGAAGGTGCTTTGAATGGCTGGAGGAGAGAGGAGAGAAAGACGAAGGGATGGTGCTTATAAAGATGGCTAGAGTAGAGACAGAGAGTAGAAGAAGAATACGATTCCCAAAGTCTATCGATACGGCACAGAGAGAGAGAGAGAGAGAAAGAGATTAAATATTTGAAGAAACATTTTTTGTTTCATAATTATCTTTAACCTGTACTTGCAGGGTGATCAAGGCTAAAGTAATCTGATTTATAATGTACTATGAGAATGAGTTCTTGATAAGGTGAGAAGTTATCTTTCTCATTTTTTTTTTGGGTGAAAGAATAAATGTTATATTAGAAGGAATCAGTACTCCAGAAATGCTTAGAAAAATAGCTTGAGATAGCTTGAAACTTTGGACTAAATTTTGATGTCAAGTGTGTGCAGTCTCAATTACCCATATTAATTTTGCAGTGTTATTCACTGTAAGTGATTTTCAGCCAGTTCAAGGTCATTTCTTATCATTCTATCGTTTCCAAAATCTTGCAATACACAATTACTCTTCAATGAACTGCATAATAATCCTTTCTCAAGTTCTAGAGAGTTTCTTTCCCAATGCAATTTTATGACCACTACTTTCTTCTATCAGGTGCAGTGACGGAACATCAAAGTGTGCCAGGATCACCACGAGAACCGATAGGTTACCAAGGCAACCTGACGATACCTCCTTCAAACTCCAGCCCTCGTCTCCCCATGGATCTCTCTGCACAGCCAGGTATGTTATCCAGTTGATCTGTCCACTTGTTTCTTTTTCTCTGTCAAGTTCATACCTTGATCAACATAATATTTATAGGCTGAATAAGTTTTGTACCCACCCATTTATCCACAAATTTAGGCAAATTACCCTGGCTATCGACCAAACCTGATGCATACATTTTGGAAGCTCTATGTTAGCTATGTACACAATAAATTACATCAAACTCTTTGCTGATACTACTTAAAAGAGAGCCAGCTCTAAGAATTCAACATGATGGCTGAATTAAATATGAAACTGGAATTACTGTTAATTTTGTAGATCAAATGAAGATTATGTCTAGTACTACTTTAATAGATAAAACTGTTATTTTTTAATAGTGAGACATTTGTCTTTAAGATGTAGACATTTTTGTTTGAGAGGTATAAAATTTAATCATCAATAGAGAAACTAATAAACATTGGTGGTGAAAATGTTTTTCCTGCAGAAAAGTCCAACACGCCCTGCAGTGATTCAGGCCACAGTTCACCAGACATGGCCGAAGACCTCCGACTTGCTGCGACCAACAACCCTGCATCCGTTCCCCACTACCGTCGTCAGAACGCACCACCGATGATTACCCTCACGTCCTCCAACCGTAGCTCACCCCAGCGGATGTTCGAGAAGCAGCAGATGCGGCTCCTCAGCGGGAAGAACCTCCACGATAACCTAGGAGATGCGGCGATGGACTCGACCCCCGTGCCTCCATCGCCCACAAAGCGGCTTCGCATGGATTATGGGCAGCAGAGCGGGGTCCCTTCGGTATTCTCCCATACGGGGCACATTGAGCTCAGACATCGTGCCAACACAGCGGAGCGAATGGAACACAGTGTACCGCAAGGATCGCATCAGAGCCTGCATCCACACTCACACCCTCGACTGCTGGGACGGCGCAGGTTAAGTTCCGATGATGGTCTTACAACCGGAAGAACCCCATCGTCTACATATGGGGTGGAGCGGCACAGCACCGGTGCTTTGATTGGTATGGGAGGACTATACAACCATAGTAGTATACCAACTATCCCAGTACCTTGCACGGTACCTAGTCTAGCCGCAGGGTCAGCGATACTTTCGAGATTACAACAAAGGAGAAACAGCACTGGTGGGGCCGAAGGTAGGCTTTGCATTCAGTAATACTATCATTTAATTCAGTGCAATATATTGTAATACAAGAAAATTTTGCATGAATGAAACTTAGCAAAGTTTGTGAGTGGTAGAGATTTGCTGAAGTTTTACAAAGTAATTGAGTCATAAGGGACATACTACTGAATTTTCAAACGTATTAAGTTTCTTGCATCAAAAGTGGCCGTCGTTGGTGATTCGCAAAAAGTTTCATGTTGCAAGTACCTCTCTCCACCCAGGTATACGTGATAGCCTCAGTGAAAGCTCCCAGCATCCAGCTACCATCTCGTCAATGCCACGTCGACGAAGTATGGACCTGGATGATGTATTTCTCATGGACGAGGATGGCTTTGAAACTCGGAAAGCTGCAGGTAACGAAAAGGTTTTTTTCACTTTACATAGTTTGGGATTTGGGATTGTATCTTCCGCTTCTGATAATAAGTATGATATTTTGTTTTTGTATAGCGCATATCACATTGTGATATAACTTGTCTATGCACTGCCAAAGTGCATTGGAAATTATAGATCAACTGTAGCCCTGATGACCTAATGAGGCACTGCAGCATTCCTGGAATTTATCCCTACTGGTCATTTAACTCCCATGGGTGGAGTGTGGCAAATGTAGATTAATGTCTTGCAAAATGATGTTAATGCTGTGAGAGAGACACCATACCTTGTGATCCACAAAGACCTGGGTCCCATTTCATTACATGTGTTATCAATAACAAGTTGCAATAATTGATATAAGCTATTGAAATCCTTGAATCTGATTGGCTGAGAGCAAATTTGTCGTAGAAATGGGGCAGTTGTTACTGATAACAAGTTTTATGAAACAGGGCCCTGGACCACAAGACCTCTTTTCTGATAATCTAATTTTTGGTTTGTTTCAGCTGTTGTTACCTGTTAAAATACATGACATTCTGAAAAGTTTATTTTGCGTTGTCTGGTTGGGCGTTGTGGCGTGCGCCTGTAGTCCAGCTGACAGTGGAAGTTATGAACTGATTCAGCGGACCCAGGTTCGAGACTGAGTCACGTCTTTCGGATGGTGACGTTAAAGGGCGGTCCCCAGACATAAATAATCATATCTGATTCATACACGTCTGTAATAACCCAATTACACATACACACAGGGTATGTGGACCAGCAAAACATGTCGTACAAACAATAGTACAAAAGCTTGCTGATTATAATGAAAAGCCCCAACAGAAATATGCACATATGGGACTACATTTTCCAATGATGGATGGATCAACCTGATTTTGTCATCGTTCTGGATTATTACTCAGCTATTATTGACTTCCTATCCAATTTATTCACCAAATTCCAGTTTATTTTCTTGTTTGTTTGTTTGTTTGTTGTTTTTTTTTTGGGGGGGTGAGTTTTTGACAAATTCGCTTTGGACCATTACCTGAGCAGTTTAATCACAACGACCCTCTGGCCTCAACCCCAACACACACTGGCGCCGCCTACACCTTATTTTCCTCCTCCCAACTCTTGTGTGACGTCAGACGAGCTGCCTTTCTAAGTGTGGCTGGCAAATTCCCAGCTCCTCTAAAAATAGCCAAACTGCCCTTGTGAATACTGAAACCCACTCATGTACGCAGGTCTTGTGGTTTTTGTGACAAAGCACTCTTTTAGTAGTGAAAAAAAAGAACATGCAATATCACCTGAGAGATGCATGTTCTTGTAAGGATCATCTATGGACTTATGTTGTAAAGCTCATTGGAAAAAATACATGAAAGCGGTGAGCGATTTTGCTCTGGAGAAGCTCTAAAAGAGCTCTATAAAGAAATACATCAGGATTGATGCAGTGAAATCATACTGTTATCAAAAGGAGCTGTCATGGACTGAAAAGTATTTTTTACACTCACTCGTGTACATGTACACTAGAAATAAGCCCCTACAAAATCAGTTTCTCAGTTTTTCTTTGAATTAATCCGTTGACTACTGAATTAACTTATTGCCATAGGCTTAAATACAAGAACAATCCAGCTCCTGTACAAAACGGGTTAAGTTGCAAGATAGTAAGACGTTTCAAATTAACATGTGCAACAAAGTCTTCTGCATGGAAGAGAAAATGATCAGATCAGAGATGAATGCATGATTTATAACACCTGAATATGCCAATAAATTCTGTGTTAAAAGGTTCTTGCACAAATGCAAGACAGAATTTTCTTGAGATTTAGTTGCTATTTGTAAATTCCCTCCAACATCTGGACATGAATGTCTTTATTTTAATAGAAGTTACATGTATATCCAAACAATGAACAGGATAACACTATATATATGTGTTTCCTTGTAATAATAGCACTTGATATTTAATACTTTCAGTATCCTTTCACATATGGTAAAGGATATAAAAGAGAAAAGGGGGAAAGACACAAGCTGGAAAATGCAGAACAGAAGCGTGAGATATCCGGTACATTTGATTGAGGCAGAACCTGCTAAAAACCACAAAACAAGTAACCATGTGGTAATGCTATTCTAGACTTTTTTTGCAGCCATTTTGGGATGCTTGGAGTGATCTAAGATATGGATCCCACCACAGTGACAATTGCTCCGTGATCAATTCCTAACACTAATCGAAATTGCCAACTTAACCCCTGGCCCCAACAGTACGCCTAACCCGAACCGTTACCCCAGAAACCAACCTACATGTACAACCCAAACCACAACCCCTTGTCTTCAGTGAAATAAAGCTGGAAGCAAATTTATGTCATCTGAGATTTTATCAGGTTAATGACTACAATATCAAATCTATCATTTGAAAGGGTGAGCAGTGAATCACATGAAACTGAGAAGTTTATTTTACAAAGATCACAGTTCATTGAACACCTTTGTACATCCACATGTACAGGTATGTGTTTGAAATCTAAATGAATATGCAGTTTCTCAAAATAATTGTTGGGGTGTATGGGGGCTTCACAAGGTATTCTGGATTTCTGCTTTGGAGTACGTAAGTTCTTACTGGAATGCAGTTCCCTTTAATACGAGAAATCAACAATACTTGCAGCATATTCATTAAAGGTGTAAAGAGTCTGAATGACTAGACTATTCACCAATGTCATGGTAGATTACGCCAGACAGTTTTCCAGGAAGTCAGCATGATAGTCCTATTGTCCAGCTGACATATGCTCATAGAATATTATCTACTAAAATCAATCATTTATCACTTCTTTACAACTCAATGACACAGGAAAAACAGTTATGATGTAAACAATGGATAGTGTGTTTTGGAATTCTCATTATTATAATGGTAGGACTTTTTTCATGACTGAAAAAGGAGGTGCATTGTTGAAATGGAGAAATATACAGAAAATAGATATATACATGTATTTCACCGATACTGTAAAAGTGGAAATTTCCATTTGATCAATTTTCCTTGATAGGCCAAGAAAAGGAAACTCCATTTTGTTTTTTTAATTTTGCCAACATGCTAGGCTTATGGGGAAATATTTACCTAAACAAAATATATAGTGTATTTTTATTTTTGCGCCAATTTCATGCCTCGCGAAGTGCGCGAAAATTTTCCCCACACCACGAAATATTCCATGTATACAATAATCTGCTTGGAAGCCTGGCCTGATGTTTACATTATTAAATAGATTTATACCTACATCAGTGGATTGATAAATGAATGATACATGTAGGTTAAATGTAATGCAGTGATGATAAAATCAAATGAGAAGAATTACTGTATTGATGGATAGAGTTGAAATGTTAGTACAGCGGAACCTCGCTATAACAAGGACCTTTTATCAAAAGATTTGATCCCACATTACTGTATGTACTCATGGAATTACTGAAATAGACAGCTTGTAATGATAAACATCGTTGATGTATTAGGCGCTATATAAATCCAGCTTATACTACAGACTGTATGTTTTTGTATAAATTTAGCAATGTATACATGTGTGTATCAGAAGAAAATTTGCATTTTGAACGCTTCCGTGTGTGTCAGTCTCCTTGGTAATTCTGTGCTGTGAATCAATCAAATTTCCCCATCACCACTAATGTCAATTCTTGGAAATATGTGGTCAGGAATGATTAAAATAAATGCCTCTTTCCTCTTTCGGTGCACATGAAAGCTAGATATATCCCTTTGATTTGCCAAGTTTGTGGCGAGTGTTCTGAGAAAAGCAACAAATAACAATTATCGGAAATAGAATGGCGAATTAATTTGACTACCTTCTGTAGAAGGAAAGGGAAAAAGCTGGTTATTGTTTCATACTTCTATAATGGTTTATCCTGACAGTTTCTGTCATGACTTTTTACTTGAATTGTTTTGGTTGAAAGTGATACTTGTCTGTGCAATACATGCCTTGCAACATGAATTTTATTCATTAATTTCATAGAAAAATGAAAACACTCTTTATGTGACCGTTGTCTTTAAATAGCTACTCCGTTATTAATTCATTTTTACTTTTTTTCCTTTTAATATTTGTTCAATTCAATTCCATCTTTAAAAAACATTAAACAAGACAATGAATAAAAATATGCAATTCCATATAACATATTACATTTTAAATCACAAATTATTAATTCCTCTTTTATGTTCATGCCTCTTTATAAAGAATTTATTCTGTTTTCTTCACTTTAAAGTGGCATTAAACTGGCAGAATTTGAACCGCGCCATCTTACAGTGATTGCTGAATTGAAATTAAAATTTGAAAATCAATTGCATTTTATTTTGAATTTTGACAGATTGTTTGGATAATAGGCAAATATTATATTACAAAGTATTCTTTTTGACTTGGCATTGTGGAAAATTGTGTGCAGGTAGATTTTACATTTTAGAATGAGGCATGATGGGAAAACGAGAGGCACAATGTGTGTGTGTGTGTAATTGGGTTTTTACAGACGTGTATCAATCAGATATGATTATTTACGTCTGGGACCGACCTTTAACGTCACCATCCGAAAGACGTGACTCAGTCTCGAACCTGAATCAGTTTATAACTTCCACTGGTAGCTGGATTACAGGCGCACGCCACAACGCCCAGACACTTATCAAATCCTGTTGAAAGATGGCGCTATTGAGGAGCTCCAGTTTACTGTCACTTTAAATACAAACAACACTTGTGGTCAAATGTCATGATCGAAACTAGAACCAGAATTCTTTTTTTTATTGACCCTTCCGACTTTACATGATACATACATACACTCGTGCAATGATACGTACATTTAAATATTTCAAAAACATAATTTCTAAGTTTATAATTTTTTTTTTTTTACTCAAGTGCTAATCTTGCTTTTCCCGCTTTTCCCCCGTATGTACATGTACACGTTTGTTCATAATTGCTTTGAAAGGAATCTGATTAGTGTTTTAGTTGATTTTAAGCTTGCAGAAAGTAGTTCATAGTAATATATTAGTAAAATTTGTGTTGCTATAGTGTGTATTCCAAGCTTTAATTATTCATTTCAAACTTTCAAACAACATTTATTTCACATATAAAATATAAAATATAAAATAGAAAGTTTACATCATACATATATAAAATCACGTCAAGAAATATAACAAGACATAACATTCATAAAGTCAAACGTGTACTAGTTGTCACAACCACTATTAAAGTGTATAAGCTGTTATTGTACGCGAGGGTCTAATTTTTTGCGAATTTCGCATGGCATGCAATGTGCACAAAAATAAAAACACGCGAATATTTTTGTTTATGTATTCTTTGGCCCATGAGCCTAGCGTGTCAGCAGAATTAAAAACATGAAATTCACCTTACTTGGCCGAGCGCGAAAAATTAATCGTGTGAAAATTTCCACTTTTACAGTATACATGTACATGTACATTGGTACACTAGTGGTTCATTCACCTGCATGTAACTCGCAAGATTGAGGAGCCAAATCCTATCCTTGCCCACTGTGTATGCACTTAGACAAGGCATTTAATCCACAGTTGTCTCTCTCAACCCAGGTGTGAAATGGGTACGTGACAGGATTTGTTCCTCTGTTGTGCACTGATGATGGTTTCCAGAGCCGGTGATAATTTCCCAAGCACTCCGGAAGCTCATGGAGAAATTGTACCATAGTGTGATTCATATAAAGGCACATTATGCATTATCATTATCTGTTTTCATCTTTTCTTAGAAACAGGTGGCGACTGTCGTCTTCTGTGGGATTTCTTGGTCCAGCTCCTGAAGAACAAGACCTACACACCGTACATCCGATGGGAGGACCGGAGGGAGAGGGTCTTTCGGATCCTGGACCCGGTCCAGATCGCCAACCTCTGGGGCCTACAGAAGAACAGGACCAACATGACCTACGAGAAGCTGTCCAGGGCGTTACGCTACTACTACAAGATGGGGATCCTCCAGAAGGAACAGGGTCAGAAGCTGACCTACAGGTGTGTACAGTAGTCCCACTCATAAAAAACAGTGTTGGAGTTTAAATTTGTTACCCTTTGGGCCCTGTTTCATAAAACTTGTCATTAATAACAGCTGCCCCATTTCTATGACAAATTTGCTCTCAGCCAATCAGATTCAAGGATTTTAGTAGCTTATAACAATTATTATAACTTGTTATTGATAACAAGTTCTATGAAACTGAGCCCTGATTATCTACAATAAGGCCAATCAGGCTCAATACTACGGAATTCCAAGGACAACCACCCTCTTTCAACTTTACAATGACCACCAGATTTCATAATTGTTTTTTTGAGATAATGTGACTTCTTATTTCTGATGATTTACTGAGAGTGGCCCCCTTGACAGAACAATATGAAAGTGTCCATACATGTTTTTCAAGGTTCAGATATTTCCGTGCTCATTATCAGATCTCCTTATTTATTGCCACTCGTTTCATCAAAAGTTGTGAGGAGTTAACCTACATGTAGTCTCACCGCCAATTCAATCTGAACTGACCAATAACTGCCAAAATCTTGTCCATTCGAGGTAGTAGTGTTTTTTTTGTTTGGTCCAGTGTCTGTCTTGTGTCTTTTTGGTGTGTCTGGTGTAATTCTTTCTTGAATAAGTTGTACCATCATGTTTCTTTTTGGCACCTACATATATAGGTTTCTACAAGATCCCAAGGATATCGCCAACAGTCAGCGCTTTTCGAAGATGGCCCGTAACAAGGACAATGCAGAACATGCCGAGGTCACAGGATCATCGACTTCACCGATACATCACTTCTCATCAACATCGTCGACCTCGCCACAAATCCCATCTTCTTCCCCACTGACAGTAGCATCGGCATTGCCAATGACATCGATGCGGTCATCGGCCATGATGTCATCATCGATGTCGCCGTCAGTGATATCCTCAGATGTCGGCCAAGGCAGGGTCTATGCTCTATCAACTCCAGTCCCAGCCACCTCAGACCGCCTCTATCCTGACCCTGAAGACGCATGTCAAAGTTCATCAATAGGTCAAAGGTCATCTGTTCACATGACCTCATCGTCAACGACCTCTTCCCCATCTCCTCCTGCAGCTGTTGACGATCCAGTTGCTATAGCGACGCATCAGTTGGAAGGTGTGTCTATGATGGCCCTCACGTCGTCATGGCAAGGAAGCAACTCAGGGGCATCCAGTACCAATGTTCAGGGGTTAAAGGTCAAAGAGGAGCCCAGAAGTAGA
The DNA here is from genome assembly GCA_025617745.1 of Heliocidaris erythrogramma. Lineage (NCBI taxonomy): Eukaryota > Metazoa > Echinodermata > Echinoidea > Camarodonta > Echinometridae > Heliocidaris > Heliocidaris erythrogramma. The sequence continues at coordinate 18,721,416 of CM046864.1, read as the reverse complement.
CCACACTCGCCAGCAATGGACAGCTAGAGCAAACACGGAACATTGTATCTGAATAATTATAGACTGTTAACCATTTACATCAACACTTAATGAAATAAAGCAAATACAGCTCAGTTATGATCACTGTATCTGCATGTACATGTACTGTACATGTGATTCCTGTTGCCTCTGACGCTACCACTATCAAGGGATTTAGGACAAATATATAAATTGAATTGATAATCAGATTCTCTTACTGTTGAACATTCAAATTACCCAGAATCTCTTTGTTTCAAGGGTTTGATATACACCGTTATTGGACCATCTCAGAAAACGTTGAAAAAATTTCGCACTTTAATGCACCACGTCAGGAGTTGACAATGTAGGATTCAACTAATCTTTCTTTTTTTTTTGCATCAAGCCCAGTTTTCCTTCAATTTGATTTGTGCCGGACCTACCATTGTGCCAGAACATCCAACCAAGGCCAAAATATCATGTGTTTATAAATCAAGAATTGTGTTGCTTTCATTTCATATTCAGAGTAAAACTACTGCCGAGAATTAAGAGCACATGTGGTAGGTGAGATAAGAATTAGTTTGGCAGATATTGTTTTGAGCACCTAAAATATTGTGTTATAATTACACATTTACACACTACTGCTGTATATATATATATTTTTTTGCAATTTGTGCATTTTTTTGATCAGCAGTTATGTGCACCTCTTCTAGTGCTGCAATTAAACTTTGTGTCGTAATTTTGTAAAAGTTTTTCTTATTGATCTCATTTTACAACTTAGGCATTTTACGGCTTTGCCATAAGGTGTGTAGCAAATACACAGAATTAAACCAGACTTAAACTTGCTTTTAACAATATAGACACAAATTCTTGCTTTTTCTATTCTTGACAAACGGTGAATGGAAAAAGGAAAGAATTATATCGATAAGGTAAACTTTTATTAAATAATGGAATTCTTACTTCCATTCACTTCCAACTTTCATTACATGAATATTTATGAGTGGGACCGAACACAGTAAAAATGCAGACATAAGCTGTGTATCATGTAAGTTAACGAGCTTTCTCGTACTAATATCAACACATTGTAAAACAGCAATATCCTAGAGTAGAAACTGAATACTTTACCATTCAACATATTCAAGGCAACATTTAAGAACAAATTAAAATAATTGCAATCGTACATGTACATGTACATGTAGAGTTCTTCTGTATGTGTGTAACTGCAAGTTGCAACAATATACAGCTATTTTGCATTTTAGGACGTGAATTTCCAGATTTTAAGATTTTATATTTATTGTATTCTAAATATACACTCAGAGAATATTATTGTTGTAACCAAAGATTTGTGTATATTGTTAGTTGCCTTCATGTATATTATATGAAAATTAATGAAAGCTACATGTACCTGGTATGTTTAATACCGGGATATCATTAGTGTTCTAAAGGTAGTTGCAACACTTGATTACTGGGGTTAAATGTTGCAGATGTTTGAGAAAGGATCCCTGAAATCATCACGATGGTTTAGAAATAAGTGTGATAAGTTATCTCACCTCTTCCCTAATACCTGTCTCTGTTTCTCTGGTCTCTATGTGCATGTAAATGTACATGTATCTATCGTGGTTCGGAGGTTGATTACATTTTTCCATGCAGCTCTGTTTTGTGCCATTCTAGTTACACTTTTGCATTGTTTTTGCACACCAGTTAGTTCTCGGGTTCCCTCTTATTCTAGTACCTTCTCTCCCCTCCAACACATATCTGATGTCTTTTGAAGTGACCAAAGTATGTAAAATAGGTCTCACATCCCTCAGTTGTTCCTCTCCCTCTTCCTCTTCCTCCCCTCTCTTCTCCTCTCTCACCCATCTCTCACCTGTCTCTAACCCGTCTCTAACCCCTCTCTCCCACCCCTCTCTTCCCCTCTCTCTCTTCCCCTCTCTCTCTTCCCCTCTCTTCCCCTCTCTCACCTCTCTCTCAGCTCTCTCTCAGCCTCTCTAACCCCTCTCTAACCCCTCTCTAACCCCTCTCTAACCCCTCTCTAAACCCTCTCTTACCCCTCTCTAAACCCTCTCTTACCCCTCTCTTCCCCTCTCTAACCTGTCTCTAACCCGTCTTTAACCCCTCTCTCACCCCTTTCTTCCCCTCTCTCACCCCTCTCTAACCCCTCTCTCACCCCTCTCTAACCCCTCTCACCCCTCTCCAACCCCTCTCTAACCCGTCTCTCACCCCTTTCTTCCCCTCTCTCACCCCTCTCTAACCCCTCTCTAACCCCTCTCAAAGCCCTCTCTTACCCCTCTCTAAACCCTCTCTTACCCCTCTCTCACCCCTCTCTAACCCCTCTCACCCCTCTCTAACCCCTCTCACCCCTCTCTAACCCCTCTCACCCCTCTCCAACCCCTCTCTAACCCGTCTCTCACCCCTTTCTTCCCCTCTCTCACCCCTCTCTAACCCCTCTCTAACCCCTCTCAAAGCCCTCTCTTACCCCTCTCTAAACCCTCTCTTACCCCTCTCTCACCCCTCTCTAACCCCTCTCACCCCTCTCTAACCCCTCTCACCCCTCTCTAACCCCTCTCACCCCTCTCCAACCCCTCTCTAACCCGTCTCTCACCCCTTTCTTCCCCTCTCTCACCCCTCTCTAACCCCTCTCTAACCCCTCTCAAAGCCCTCTCTCACCCCTCTCTAACCCCTCTCTAACGCCTTTCTAACCCCTTTCTAACCCCTCTCTTCCCCTCTCTATATGGCCATAGCTGCTATCTACATTACATTTCATTTATTCTTTGTGTACTAGACTATAATGATGCATGCAAACACTCTTGTCGTTAATCTAAATGTACCAGCATGCTGTACCTCTTTATACTCGTTTTTGAAACAGGTATAGTGAGTTTTTTGTGTGTTTGTGACAATATTGAATCAATGAAATTCACCTTAATTCACAAATTTATCATTACGAATGTTGTATTTTGTACATAAATACTATTTTTCAGGGTGCAATATGCAAGTGAACGTAGATTTAGAAAATACTGTGGACACCTGGGCCCTGTTTCATAACACTTGTTAACAATAACAAGTTGCAATAAGCTACTGAAATTCTTGTATCTGATTGGCTGAGGGCAAATTTGACATGGAAATGCGGCAGTTGTTAGTGATAACAAGTTTTTTATGAAATGGGGCCCTGATTTATAAATGTACAGGCAGGAATGCATAAATGTGATTATCAAATAGGCACCTGGAGTATACATGTATAAGCAGCTGCAATCATTTATTTTTTAACATAAACTGCAGCAGTACAGAGTTTTCTTATTGCCTCAATTAATCACTTTTCCCTCCTCAAATTGGCAGCAATTATTCTTATTTTCCACTACCACGTTGTTTGAAAAAATAGAAATTGTTTTTAATGATAATAATAATAATAATGGTGGCTTCTTGTATAGCGCTCGGGTCCATCATGATGTGACACTTATGGCACTCCAACATTATTAACCTGGTCATGGCCGAGCGGCCAAATGTATTTACACCTGGGTGGAGAGTGGCAAATGTGGATTAATGTTTTTGCTAAAGGACGTTAGTGCCAGGCTGGGATTCGAACCCTCAACCCTTTGATGGAGAGTCAAGTGAATGAACCACTATACCACTATACCACGACACCTCCACATCAAAAGAACTTTGTTAAAAGAACAAAATGAATGTAAATAAAAATTGCATTAATAACAGAATAATTGCCAATTTGCACATGAAAACAGGGATTATATATTTTACGTGTTGCCAATTTATAGACTTGTTTTAGAGACGCTCAAAGGAGAAAGTGTACTGCTGTACATGTACCTGAGCATAGCTGAAAAAAAATCTGTTAAAATTGTTTAAAAAGTGATCAAAATTCCTTGTAGGGCAAGTCCAATCTATTTTGTCTCATACAATACTGACCACAGCTCAGATTTCAATTATACAGTCGAACCTCGTTATGTCAAACTCCTTTAGACCAAGGAAATCACCTCTTTATATCGAAACCTTGTTATATTAGGGCTAAAAACTCCACAAAGAATACAAAGAAGTAGGACCGGCAAAATTACCTTGTTATAATGAGAGTTTGTTATAGCAGTGTTCTTTGTAACGAGGTTCCGACTGTATCTGGGGGGGGGGGGGCGTTTTATCAAGTGTCTTGTCAGTGATTTTTACGGACAAATATATTTCAAATTGCAACATTTTGGAAATCACACACCTTCAAAGTACACACATTGCATATATGGGATTACATGTAGGTGTAATATTGGTAAGCTTGATTTACCCCCCCCCCTATTGTTATAATCCATTGAATTATGATCCCATTTTTCTTTGTCTAAGGGGTTTGGAAGCTGGAAGCTGGAAGAGGGATTGGGGTTGAAAGAAGGGTCCAAGTATTTTCTTACATTTAACCCCATGACTACTGAATTGTGTAATTCCCTTAGGCTTAATACAAGAACGACCAGGTTCCCATAGGTGATGGGTTAATGTAATTTGGCAAGAACTTGTCACCATCGAGCTGATCATAAATGATCCTTGGTTATCCAATATTCACGTTGTAGAAAACACTGTTTTTACACAGTCGGTGATATTTATGGGAACATTATAACCTCCAGATTATAGGGGCAATGCAAATATACACTTTGTAAAATGCACTTGTTTTTTTTTTTTAATACCCATAGTGATATTTAAGGAACCATTATTTTGTAACCTACAGAGATGACAGAGATGCAGAACTGAAATAGACTGTAAATGACAACAGGATATACAGTAAAACCTGTCTATAAAGACCGCTCAAGGGAGAGTAGAAAAGCGGTCTTTGTGAGCAGGTGGTCTTTATGAGCAGGAGGTCTTTATGCGCAGGTGGTTTTAATGATACGTTTCACCGAGAAACACCTTTCAAGGGAAACTGAAATTGTAGTCTTTATAGACAGATGGTCTTTCTATACAGGTGTTCACTAAAGCAGATTTTACCATATATGTATATATACACAATGAAACCTGTATGTAAGGACCGCTCAAGGGAGATAAGAAAAGCAGTCTTTATGAGCAGGTGGTCTTGATAATACATGTACCAATGAGAAACACTGTTAAAGGGAGACCATAATTGTGGTCTTTATAGACAGGTGGTCTTTCTATACAAGTGGTCGCTAAAGTGGGGTTTTTTGACTGTAGATTGCCATACGGGTTGTGCCAGTAAATGCATATGCACATGCACAGATGGACAATGTGAAGAGAAGTTTTGAATATATTAAAAATGTGTCTGGACCTGCTGTCGAGTGGATCATGGAAGATGGCAGGTCAGATTTTGCACTGAAATGGGAATCGGTCTCTTGACATTGCATTCTGTTGTGTTGTTATTTGTGTTAATCCATTCAAGACAGCAATTTTGAAGGGCTTAAGAAGCCTGGGCCCGTATTCTATATACTAATTTTTTTTTTCTATTTTTTTTTTGCTTGTCAGAGAATTATGGAGGGAAACTGGACCCCCATAATCCCCCTCCCCCCCCGAGCGAATTTTGGAGGTCTGGCGAAAAAAAAAATTGTCGACACAGTGTGAGTGTGTGCAGATTACTTTACTTTTTCTGCTCATGAATCAGGGGAGCATTTCATCAAGTGTTTTGTCAGTGATTTTTACGGACAAATTTGCTCTCTGCCAATCAGATGCAAGGATTTCAGTAGCTTATAACAGTTGTCGGTAAAAATCACTGACAAAACGCTTGATGAAACGCTCCCCTGGTCTATTTTGTAGGGCTATAAATGAAAAGTTTCTGTGCCAAACCGCAAGATGTGGGTGATTGTCCTGGACAAGTTATTGAAAGAGGAACAAGGATGTGAAAAAGAGAGATGGGCTTTAGATGTGGGAAAAAAGGGGAGAGAGAGAGAGAGAGCTGACGGAGATGGTTTGGACGTCACATGTGGAAGAGAACGAAAGAAAATGACGGATGCTGCCAAGTTGACAGAAAGTTCACTAGATCAAAAAAATACCTGTGCTTTTGAATCTTCGTTCTTGTCAACATTCCATTTTTTTTTTTTTACTGCATTAGTTCCAAAAAGCCCAAACCCTTTGTGTTGTGAACCACCCAACCTGTCAGACACCTTCTGTCCTGTGAACTCTTGGCAAAGTTGGAAATTTCCTTCCCCCTCCCTAAAAAACAAGTTTTCAGTTGGGCACGCAGACGGAGAAGACTGAGAATGTTGAAATAGATTTATGGTGATCATCATGGTTATGAACGTGATACATGTAATTATGGTGACGACATTAATGGAGATGATTTTTTGTCTCTCTCTCTCTCTCTCATTTTGATTACCTCTCATCACCCCCCCCCCCCATATTTTTATCCATATCTCCTTCTCCCTCTTTTCTTTCCTCATCTCTCCCTTTCTCTCCCACCCTTTTTGAATTTTACCCCTTTTTCCCCTTGACCCTTTTAATACCCTTTCTCTCCCTCTCTCTCTCTCCCTTTCTCTCCTACCCATTTTCTATTTTACCCCTTCTTTCTCTCTCCCTTTCTCTTAGCCTTTCTCCTCCCTATTATCCTCTTTCAATCTATCTCTCCCCTCTCTCTCCCTCTCTCCCTTTACTATTCTCTCTCTCCTCTCTGTCACTCACTTTTTTACCCATCGGGCTCTATCATTCACTTTTTTTTTCATCAATCCTTCCTCCCCCCCCTTCTTTCTCTCATTCAATGCCAATTAGATCCATGAAAGCCCAAAATAAACTTTCGTGCAGAGTATTTTCATTTTCATTGTGAGAATATCCTGTTCCTGTTGCGTTCAGCCTCCCGGATTATCATGATCTTTCACTCTAAACGGCTACAAAATCCTGTTCACTGTTCATAAAAATAGCAATTTCCAATTCAGAGTACTTGATATTAAACTCCTCGGCCATTAACCTCAGGGGAGAAAGGTTGAAAGAGGGTAATAGAGAGAGGTTGGAAGAGGGTAATAGAGAGAGAGAGAAAGGTTGGAAGAGGGTAATAGAGAGAGAGAAAGGTTGGAAGAGGGTAATAGAGAGAGGTTGGAAGAGGGTAATAGAGAGAGAGAAAGGTTGGAAGAGAGTAATAGAGAGGAGAAAGGGTAAAAGAGAGAAAGGTTGGAAGAGGGCAATAGAGAGGAGAAAGGTTGGAAGAGGGTTGTAGAGAGGAGAAAGTGTAAGAGAGAGAGGGTATTAAGAGAGACTTCAACTTCCTTCCACAAAATGACACAATCATTCGCATGACCCAGAAATGAGACACATATATAGAAATGGAAATTTCATCACACTACATTTTTGTATTCATTTGAAGAGACAAGAGTGTAAGATTCTGTGCCTAAACCGTATACATGAATATATACAGAATGAAAAGTGCACTTTGTTTACATTGAAATACATGTAGGTAGTATCATATACCAAACCTATGCCATATAATGCACTTACTATAAATATACACATGTAAATAACATACATTTACAAATGAGTTGTCTATAACTGATGTTGTATATAGCGAAATCACATTTAAAGAGTACTGAGAATTTCAGGTGCAATAAGTTGCATCATTGCGAACTCGTATGAAAAGGCTTCAATATTTGTCATACAGTATGGGAAAACTTTGTATTTGACAATCTATGCAAGTAATTTGTCGCTTACATACATGTACATGTAAATGGATAGTAGAAAACAAACGTGTACAAATACTGACATGTAGGCAAAAGACGTTTTTCTTTGATACATGATGCTCTCACAAGACCAACACTTAGTTTCACATATGTATATGATACTCAAAATACGAACATTTATATTCTGTATCAATCCCCTACATTTTCAATACTAGCAATATGCATTGCCACTTTTTCAATTACAATTCATCAACACATTTCAACAATGCATTAATTTACTCACTACATGTAACACACACATAAAGAATCCATGCGTAATAATTTTGTTCATTAAGCATTCATATGCACAGTACACACACAATACTCCTTATTCGTACCAGTATGAAAAAATACAGTCGAACCTGGTTATTACAAATTCCTCGGGAGCAAGAAAATTGCCTCTTTAGATTGTAACCTAGTTATATCAGGGCTAAAAAACAATAGAATAATATAAATACCTCCATTTATATGGCACCTTTCCAGTTAGTAACTGATTGATGCAAAGAAATGGGACCGGTAAAATTACCTTGTTATAACGGGAGTTGCTGAAACAGTGTTCTTTATAACGAGCTTCCACTATTTTTGGATAATATCCTTGATATTGCCCTATGATCTGTCCAAAGCGAAACAGATTCATTCCAAATACTATAAAAGGAGTCAATAAAATCTCCCCTCGGCCTATTCAAAGCTATTGGAGATAGTACACATCACAGTATACATATGTACTCTGGGTTGTTTAACCTACAGCTATATACAGTGAAACCTGTCTATAAAGACCACTCAAGGGAGACAAGAAAAGCGGTCTTTATGAGCAGGTGGTCTTTATGGACAGGTTCCTTTAATACATGTTTCAATGAGAAACATTGTTCAAGGGAAACAAAAATTGTGGTCTTCATAGACAGGTGGTCTTTCTATACAGGTGGCGGCTAAAGCAGGTTTGACTGAATTTGTAAATACAGACGTGATGAAAATAATCTCTGCATTTACACGTATGATTTCCTTACACACATGCAGAGTAGATGTATTTAACCTTCTACTAATACTTGTTTTCATAATAGTTATCATGGCACATTATTTTTTTTTTTTACAAGCTACGAGTTTCTGAAAAAGGTTTTGTTAAGATTAATTCCGACTACATTATTGCGTATTATCTTCATCTTCAGCCTTCCCCTTTTCGTACATTTGTGCTAACGCTACGATTTCATACATGTATATGTATAAAATGTGTTAAAAGTTAAATGAAACTTACTGCCATGTATATGAACAATCATCATTAGTTTCTACAATTCCATTATTTCTAACAGACCTAAGCAAATTTAATTTGGGAGCGGGTGTATGGCAGCAAGATAGGCAAGACATTTGGAGAAAAAAAAAGTGATAAATTTCTTTTTTTAAATCATTCAAAATGATATACATGTAACGTTTGGCACTTAAAACAAATTGGAATATTTCTGTCCAGTATAACATATCATTTTCATTGCAGAATATTTCGGAAAGTAATCTAAGACCCAAAGCCTTGTCACTTTCGGACTCTAATCTCAGCCATCAACATACCATTGTACAATATGGGCTTAATGCCTTTTAATCAACTATCTATCCATTACCTTTTTCATATTCTTAATCTCCTTTTCTCCTTTCTTGTCCCTTCATCATACAGGTGTACCTTGGTTATTGTGCTTCATCATTTCTAATTTCTATATGTATATGAAAAAAAACATAACAAAACTGTAATCTATCACCACATTCCCCTCATATATTTCAGAACATAATTCAAAAATTATTTTTAAAAAACTACACCTAAGATCCACAGCAAAACTGGCAATCAGTGCATTGTAAAGGCAACAATTTAGAATAAGAGTCAACCTTACTTAAAGACTTATGGGGTGTTGCAAGAAAGTTGCAATCGATTGCAAATTGTAAAGCAAATTAGAACAACCATTCTGAATGGTTCAGGGTCTGCCCATTCAAGAATATGCGCTTGCAACAATGATTTTGATTGGTCAGTACCGATCAGTTGCAACTTGCAATCAATCGCAACTTTCTTGCAACACCCCATTAGACTGTTTAATTGCACATGCTATTACTCCTCTCTTGTGGTTCTCCGGGTTTGATTCGGGGTTATGAGATGAGGAAGAAGACCTCGTTCTCCCCAATCATCCATTGCCTCGTAGTTTGAATGACAAGGCACACATATGCATACGCTTGCAATACGCACCGTGAGCTTGAAAAGTTCTGATAAATCTCTCTTTTTGGTTCAGTTTGAGTTTTCTTTTCTAAATTTTGCGGTTTACCTAGTAAATGTAGTTAATATTACTCGCAAAATCTTTTCGACTTTTCATTACTTTTGGTGGATTAAAATATTAATAAACAAACTAATAAACGACCAATGTCTCCCTAAATCCAACAGTAAATCGATTCGACCATTCACTTTGTACAGCAATGCTGAGCGTAGAGCTGAGCTGAGAGTTTGTCCGAGTACACTTAGGGCCGTGGCTATAAATACATTATTTATACATTATACAGGCCTATTTGTGCAGACCTCGCCGTAGAAGCCCTTAATTTGCCACAAGTACATGCCAATCTTCTCTGTCATTAGTCTATGTCTGTACAAAGAGAATACATAATATTGAAATGAGTTGTACTTAAAAACCTTGTTAAAAGCAGTATGAAATCAATATCAAATAAAAATCAACGTCCCCACCTCCAATAAATGCGTGAAAGTCATGCAATTTTATACTTGTCTCAACAACAAAAAAATCACATTGAAATCAAAATAAAATTTGATGCAACATGACACAATCCCATAGTTAATAAAAAAAATTTAAAAATGACAATTTCTATGATGTAAGGTTCTTTTCTATGTACAACTGGCACTTGCGCTATTGCCATGGTAACGAAAGTAACAACAAATCTTGCATACTTTTCAACAATTATCAGCCTGTGATAAGAATAGATGCAATATTTTGACGAATCCAGTACTGCAGTGAGTAGCCTAAAGTCCACAGCAGAGAGTAAACAATGAATATTTCGCAGTGTTGAAATTTTTGTGCATTTTGTGCTGCATGAAATGCGTGCGAAAATAAAAACACACAAATATTTCTGCTTATGTATTCTTTTGCCCATGGGCCTAGCGCGTTGGTGCAATTAAAAACAAGTGAAATTCACCTTCCGTGGCCGAACGCGAAAAATTAATCGTGCGAAAATTTCTACTTTCACAGTACAAGCAAACGAGTAAATAGGAACATTTACTAATAACCAACTAATCTACAGACATATACCTCCGCTGTACATCTTTAGCTTGCAGAAAAGACCTATTTTGAAAAAAAAATGAGAGAAAATACACCAATCAATAGTTTACCTACTCCACACTTCATACTCTTTTGGGGCCCAATCAAACATAAGAACATATTGTATGAGAAATGCCATAAAGGAAACAAATGGAAGAACCCATAAATAGCAAAACAGGCATGCATAGGATAATTATGGTATTAAAAGATTGGGAAGGAAGTTTTGAATTCTGGAGCAACAGAACTTGATGTACTGCATATGATGTTCAGAGGATGCGCGATCGCTCAGTGGTAGAGTAGTGGTCTCGTAACTGGAAGACCCGGGTTCGAAACCGAGTGGATGCGCAAGTGCACTGTGGTAAGGCATTAATCCTCATTTACCAAGTCCCTCGGAGAGGACTTAAAGGCGTCGGTCACCTGGTTGCTTACTTACAAGCATACAAATGCTTTCCTAGCACTCAGGTCAAATAAAAACCATCAAACTAAAACCAAACCAAACTTTTGACTTTTGACACAAGCAGAACTTACTCACTAATTATACAGTTATTTGAGCATGAAAAGCTGCAAATGTATATTTCTTACTGTAATAGTGGCTAACAGAAAAGCATTATAACCATAAAGAATCTTTGTCTAAATTATTTGTTCATTTCGCTGTTTTTCACCAATTTTTGTCTTAATGGATCAAAATGGAAAATTATGATGTACATGCATATGTTGCACCTTTTCAAAGCGACTTCTTCATGATTTTGAGTTGAACATGATTATAGGATGTATAAAAAGCATAAATATTTAAAACCACAATCCATATTGCAAGATTATACAAGATTTTTTGTATCACACTGAATTGTTCAGAATATATTTGCACTTTGCTAACTACACGTAGGGCTATATGAGGTAGAAGAAATACAGCATTGATGAATATACTGATTTACTGTAATTCCTTTCCAAAATGAATAAATCTTGTTTTTTCTTTATATTGAACTGGAAATATTTGGGAGCTATCATAAATGAGTTGTACTGATGTTATGATTATTGCCAAAAAAAATTACATTTCATTTCTCTTGATAATTAAGAAGATTTTAAGTCGATCCCCCCCCCCTGAATATAAGTTGCTCACAGTAACCTATTTTCCAACACTTACATGTATAGTACAGGCTATGTGCCAGCAGAAAATACCGATACATGTAGATTCCGTGGCTTAAAACTAAAAACACCAATTTTAGAGACTGGACCCTGGCTTTACAGGGTTAACACAGTCTTGTGAGTGTGTACAAGCCCATATCCAAGCTACATGTATGATCTATGAGAGAGAGATAGCCTAACATAGGACTACATTATACCTATAGTTAGTGAAATAGCTCGTCTAATTGATCACATTTTGTGGTTTGGTTCAATAACTTTTTCAGAGCTCTAGAAAATAATACCAGATGCATGAGTAGAAAGAGCAAAAATTTCTGCACACACTATGTCCATTTTTGTTGCATGATCATATTGCGTTTGGTTCCAAGAATTTTGAAAACAAGAATAAGCTTTGAAATCCTTAAATTGGCAATGCACTGAGAGGTTAAAATTTTTTCAACTTTTCGACAAAATTTCTAACCATGTTTATTGTTTTCAAAGACATTACACCTTATTACATGTAGAACCATGTAGCACTAAAAGAACAATATCATTGTTGCCAATTTGAAGAGCGAAATGTGATAAATTTATCCCTTAAATAATTCCTGTCCTGAAAGGGTTAACTAGTGAAGCGTCTATCTAGGGCTAGTAAATCCTAAATCTATATACATACATACACATGTAGTGTTGGTACATAGAAGTCACTACATTAATGTGTAGGCAGTACTCGTCATGGGATAATAAATATAGAGGAACACCACAGAATAATCTACCTATGGGACTACAGGGCACGATGGTTACCTAAACCATACTCTATTTGATCTTCTTGTTTTCTGCTATACTCTTCTCTTTCCCGCGGCCGTTCTGCACGCCTTCCCCTTTCACGCCGTTCTTCTCCGAGGCACGAACAAGCTTGAGCTGCGCCTTGGGGAGACGTTCTCCCTTGATGTAGGCGTGGATGTAGAAGTTTGCGAAGAGGAGGAACATGGAGGTTGCGTAACCGATCAGGCCGTATTGCATCCATAGAGGGAACTGGCACTGGACGTAGAGGGAGTTGATTGCGTGGGCCATGCCTAGGCAGAACTGGACCTACGGATGCCATGGAGGAATAAGATGAAAGATATCGATTACCATGTTGCCACAAATGACCCAAAATTTTTTTTTTTTTTTCTTTGAACATTGAGATAATGTACAGTTATAGTTAGTAGTAGACTTATTGCATCACATTTCAAGTCTCCCTAAATACATTGTAGCTCTACTTTCCCCCTTTTGGTGCAGTTACATAATGATTTCAAAAGAATCACTCTACACCTACAGGTAGGAAGCTATTCTGTATTTTTAAAAATTTTTGTTGTTGATATTTTGATTATGATCATGAAACCATAATTATGATAAGCCATTAATTGAATATTACGCATAGGTGGCTGCATAGTATGCATATAATTTATATCATCTGTGCAAACACTAATCAAAAGGCACAGCTGGAATTTGTTATGGAAATCAAAAATCCTTTCAATAAAAAGAAAGAAAAAGAGAGTTTTAGAGTACCAGCCTAAGATTTTTAACCAGGAGGAAAAAAGGACTAATACTACTACTACTAATAGGTTTTGGTTACCCAGGGTAGCCTCATCAGTACTAAATAATGTTCTCCCTGAGGGCCCTGCATATCATTACACCGACTTGACATAGAAAAGACTAATATCCTAGTCCAAATTACCCAGTTTGTTTAAATGATTTTATAAGTAGACGAATCAGTACGCCTCTGACAATGTAATCAATATTACACCCTTTGCAAACCGTGTTACAGGTAGGAAATTTACTGGTATAAGATCCTATATGTACTTGTATACTTACAAATTGCAAGATGGTGAGATACTTTTTCCACCAGAGATACTTGTGGAACTGTGGTCCCATGGCAGCAAGGCAGTAGTAACTGTACATCACGACATGAATGAAGGAGTTGAGAATTGCTCCAAATAAGGCTGTCAAAGGAAAAGAGAGATATGGTACGTGAGAGGAAAGATGTAGTTTGTCAATCTGATAATAGTATAATTACTCATATTTATTAATGGAATAAAGAAAGTTTGTGATGGATGGACATGCAAATAAAGAGATATGGTTTAGGACGATGAATTCAATCAAGCAGGGCTAACAGATAAATGTACAGTTCTCCAGATAGCCTACATAAGTCAGATATATTTGAAATGGATGGCAGAAATATATAATTATATAGAAATTACACATATAGAATCCCTCCTCTTGTAAATTCCTTATATATTGATACTGGTAATCAATCTGGTAGGTTAGGAAACGACTTGTAGAGAGTTGTCTGGGATTGGCAAGCAAAATTTGCATAATGAGCTACCAACTGCAGTGAAGTCATATATTTAATCTTCTCCAGAATGTACTTCTAAAACAATATTGACTCTCATCAACACCTAACAAAATGGTCAACACTATTATCATAACTATGTCTGCTACCACTAAATATCTTTTCTACCATTACCATTATCATTACCACCACTACTGCAAACATCATCACCAATATAATCATTATAATCATAATCATCTTTATCAATACCACCATAGCTGTCGTCAGCTGCAGCATTAACATCTCCATCATCATCATCAACATCACCATCATAATCACCACCACCATCATCATCATCATCATAATCAGCACCACCACTAATAAAATGTGTAGCACACTGGAGTTCTCACAAGGACAAATATGTCATCTTTTAAGCTCCTCCTCCTCCTCCCCCTTCTTCTCCCCCCCCCCCCCCCTCTCCATCATCATCCCTTCTCCTCCTACTCCTCCTCAACATCAGTAATACCTTCATCAAATCTTCATAATACCTTCACCATTTGATTCCAATCCACAAATGTGGAAGCATGATGTTAAACACGGAGGAACATCACCATAATCATTATCATCACTATCACCACTATCATCACCACCAACACCATCATCACCACCACCACCTCCACTTCCTATCATCATAACCACCATCATCATCACCACCACCTCCCATCATCACCACCACCACCAGCACTTCCAACCACCATCATCACCGCCACTTCCCATCATCATCATCACAACCACCACCACCATCACCATCATCACCACCACACGACCACCACCATCACCACCACCACTTCCCATCATCGTCATCATCGTCACCTCCACTATCACCACCACCACTTCCCATCATTATCATCACCATCACCACTTGCCACCATCACCACCATCACCAATCCCAACCCACCTTGTCCACCAGCTACCCATTTGATTCCAATCCACCATAGTACAAACATGGAAGCATGATGATAAACGTGGAGGAATGTAACCTGGTTGTTTCTCTTCCTCAGTATAAAGAACGTGGTATCCAGCATCTCAAAGAACTTTGAGAAGTAGAACCACCATAGTACCTTAGCGATCTAAATAGCAGAAGATAGCAAAATATAACAAGAATTAAAAGCAACATTTATAATTACATGTACACACATATCCAACTCATGTGATACTCAACTGCGCAAAGTAGGCAAGTAGACTCAGCAAGTAGAGCGTGTGCCCGTTGAACCAAAGATCATGAGGTCGAAACATGACGCCCCTTCCCTGTCCCATAGGCACGTACACAGGCTAGGGTACAGAGGACAACACTCTATCCCTTGGATAGGATGTTAAATGGAGCATATCCCAATCAGTTATTCCAGGAGAATCCTACGACTCCCAGGTACGAGTGATGCCAATTTTATAGAAATGGGCAAGTCCATGATACATGTATGTGCCATACGTTACTGAGTACTATTGAATTGGATTATGGAATTGTTCACATAAATTGACATTAAAAAAATATCATTTTACTTGATATTTTGTTTGATCCAGGCTCTTGGAGGGTTTTCAGCTTAGAAACCAACATCAGATCATCTTAGATGTGGTCTGTCATGTATGGGACATAATACCTTGGACTAACCCAAATGATAATGAAAATAATACTATTACACAGGCTTTAGCCAAGTTGCCCTAGGGTGCTGAAAGCATTTATGGAATGAGCCTGATCAGTTTCGGACGGACACTTGACAAATTTGGAAAGTTTGAAGGCCTGTAGAAAATAATAATTTTCTTGAAGACAGCTGTTTTATGTTTCATTGTGAAGGGCATCACTAAAAGAGTTCAAACTTGATCAATTTTGGTTGCCTACTAATATTATAATCCATAAAATATTCAATGTCACAAACGGACAAAATGCCTACTCTTAACCCTTTCGAGACAACTGGCCACATTTTGTGTTTTGGCTCAACAACTGTTGATTTAGAGCTCTAAAAATATAACAGATACATGAGTAGAAAGAGCAAAAAATTCTGCACACACTATGTCCATTTTTGTTGCATGACCATATTGCATTTAATGCCAGGAAATTTAAAAACAAGAATAAGCTTCAAAATCCTTAAACTGGCAACACATTGAGAGGTTCAAAATCATTGTTTTTCATAAAAATTGGCAATTTTTTCAACGTTTTGACAAAATCCCTAACCATGTTGTTTTCAAAGACATTACACCTTATTAGATCCATGTAGTACTAAAAGAAAAATATCATTGTTGCCAATTTGAAGAACAGAATGTGATCAATTTAGCCTTTACATAATAATTCCTGTCCTGAAAGGGTTAACCGATCAGGCTCAATCACTCTCTACCAAGAATCCATTTACTACACCTGGGTAGAGAGCATCAAAAAGATAAAATGAGGTATATGTACATTTACATGTTCCAAATGGAATAGTTACATTTGAGCCGTGTATGACATGAAATTATCAATGACCTATCTAGAAAGAACAGACGGAATTATCTGAATACTAGCATGAACTCAATGCCTATGGAAACACTAGGGCCCTGTTTCAGAAAACTTGTTATCACTAACAGCCAAAGTTCTATAACGAATTTGCTTTTAGCCAATCGGATGCAAGGATTTCAGTAGCTTATAACAGTTATTGCAACTTGTTATTGATAACCAGCTTTATGAAACAGGGCCCAGCTGTATTAAAGGGATTGATTAACTTTGTGAAAAATTGTGAAATCAGCTCAAATGCCAGTGAATTGTGTGCAATCCTCTAACTACATATATAATTAAGGATATGTGAAAGTATGAGAGAAAATTAAACCAGTTTACTATCCTAAAAAAGAGAAAATCGCGAGCGATCGCTTGCGCAAATCGCTTGGCTTCTTCGCTGCGGGGTAGTCACAAAAACCAAGCACCAGCGCTTGGCGATTTAGAGTTCGGTGGTACACTATCCCGACATCAATGTTCAATCGTAAATATCTTGATATATAAACGACCGATCAGCTTATAAAACTCGGGCGATTCATGTCTGACCTAAAGGTTTGCAATTATGATTACAGCATTAGCTGGAACAGTGATTTTTTTTTCCAATCCTGGGCAAAGTTTAATAATCAATCCCTTTAATTTCTTTTTTTGTGTTTTCCAATTCTTATGGGAATGCGAGAATTCAGTGGTTAATGGGTTAAAAATTCATAAGAATATCTTACCCGATGTTCATATTCATCGTAGCTATGGACGACTTGTTGACAGCTTAAACTATAACCTGCCTTGTACCAACAGTATATACCCTGTAATGATAAATGAGAAGTTTATTGATTTGAATAATTATGATGTTGAGAAATTGAAGTTACATCCCAAGACAGCCTGTCAGTGAGCGTTTTAGATGCAAAGTTGTTATCTACAAAGCATGTCAAAGCAATAAACAGTTTGAACAAAAAAATAACCATAGAATAAATTAAAGAAGAGAATATATTAAAGAAGATAAAAAACAATGATAGAGCAATTAGCAGAGTCACCACATTAAGTTTGGATAGTAAATAGAGATTTTTCTTTAAAGTAGATAACCGGAGAAATGTCCCATAAAATAATAAATAGGACAAATTATACATTTTTGGAAAGCTAATCCCCCAAAGAATATGATGAAATTAAATTTTAGAGATGTAAGCTTGTTCAAAAAAATTATCAGGACTTTTTTTCAAGACCCTTGACACGGTCTCAGATGAGCCACGAAAGCGAGAATTCTTGCACTAGAAAAATGACGTCATTCTCGGGACAGGTAGCTTACGGTATACGACTTGACTGTACTGTAGCTGTATGAATCGTATATGTGTGTGTGGCTGCTGAAGTGATTCACCCAGTAATTGATGGAATGACAGTGTGATTCCAGGTTCTAACATCTGAATCAGGGCCAAAATCAGACATTTTGTCTACAAGATTTTCAAAGATTGGAAGAAATCAGTAATACCTCGAACCGTGATCGTTATGTGCGCGCGCTATATTGATGTGATCGTGAGCTTGCTAGAAGCAAGCAAGTGTGTCCCGAGTATTACGTCACATTTCCAAGGTTGAAAAAGAAACTGCTCGCAGGGCGAAAATATGAAAATATTTTGGAACACATTTGAAACAGAATAATATTAATTTATGATTACCTATATGGATTTCGAATGTTGATGGAATGTTTTAGGGCATCTTCCCCTTTCCGTTGATACCAAATTTATTGCATTTTGATTTGTTTGTACATCTCCGAGTAACACCTTTAAAAAGATGTCTGATTTCCTCTTATTTTTCTGTCTACAGAGAATTTAGTGAGCCTCTCATGTTAAAAATTATGTTCTCTTTAAATCTTGACCAAATGATACCGGGCAATTAACCGGGCATGTTGGCTCAGTTGGTTAGAGCGCCCGCCTCATGAAGGGAGGTCGTGGGTTCAAACCCAGGCCGAGTCATACCAACGACTTCAAAAATGGGACCTTCTGCCTTCTAGCCAGGCGCTCGGCATATTAGAATGGAGAAAGGTAATAAGATATTATGTTATGCAGGGCCTGCTGGAAGAGCAGTTTGATAACTGAAGTGGCTACCCTGGGTAAATAAAACATTATTATTGATCAGCCTTAGAGTCAACACAACAAAATATTACATTTTACTACACTTTAAAAAAATGTAAATTGAGCAACCATAATTATTTTCTACTACATTTGCACAAAGAAAAGAATCATCAAAGGTTGGGATACCTCGCCGACAATGTAGGAGGACAGGACAACACAGGCAAAGTTGTAGAGGACCATTAAGTTTTTGAGTTCCAACGGTTTTTGGTTTTCCATCATCTTCGGCCCCACTCTGATCATAACAAGATACAAAGCAGTGATGACGAGAGTTGGGATTGGAGTCTGCATGAATAGCCAGTCTTTCACTCTAGGGTCTGAAAGATGAACAGAAATGTTACACATTAATATCAGGCATGATAGTGGCCTACCAAAAAAAAATCTACATTTCCGGGGTCCAGGGGCGGAGCCCTTGGTGGGGGTCAGGGGGCAAAGCCCCCTTGGAGCCCCTGCACTTTTGCTCTTTCATGAGCACATTTAAAGGTGTCTAGAAGGCCTTTTTTTTGGAAATTTTTATATAACTGTAAAGGCAAATCACTGGGTAGTTTCCAACTTACATTAGGTTGGATGGCTTAGATCCCTTTACTACTAAGATAACAACAGTTCGGAAAAGACCGATGTCGAGATCGATATCGCCGAGGTACACGTGCACGTACGTACATGTACGATGTAAATCCACATGATGATAGAGCAAGTACAAAACAGCTGAGCCGCGTGCCTGGGCAGGCGGCAGCTGCTGACCTGGGCTGAATATATAGCGTCGCGAGTAAACAAACGCATGCTGTTCCGTTTACGTTTATGTTACGTTGCTATCGATAAAATTCGGCCAAAATAAAATCTACCCCAGTCACCACCTTGCTTCATGTACACGTGCGCACCACACCATGCAATGCTACACAAAACGAATCACTTGCAGGCGAGCCAGCACAAAAAAACAACGCTTACATACAGGTACAACCGACATACGAATCGCCCCAAATCTCATATCAACCACAAATTATTCGACCACAACAAAATCGGTTTTTTAAAACAGGATCGTTTATTACAATCGGGGAAAAATGCCCAAAAATCGAGATCATTGTCAGGAAAAGAAAAAAAATCGGAATTCCGATTTAAATCGGAAGAATATCATGCCTGTAATATAGGTATTTTTAGGTCATTCTGAAGGCAGTTTACCTAAATCTGTCTCCCTGTACCCATGACAAGATACAAGGCAGCAATAATAAGGTTGGGACTGGACTCTGCATAAATAACCAGTCTTTCACTCTAGAGTTTCCGTTCATGAGGGCTTGAATAATGGCAATGAGATATTGACAATTAACTTTTTTTTTCTATTTAGAGGACAAGAAATTTGGGGGCAAATTGCACCACCAGTCTGCAAACCCCCCCCCCCCCTTTTTTTTTGATGGCCTGGAGTACATAAAGGTGCAAAACTCGTAAGATATGAGTGCAATTTCACACCAGGTCACTGTTTCATAAAACTTGTTCAATAACATTAAGTTAACAACAGTTATAAGCTACTGAAATACTTAAATCTGATTGGCTGAGAGACAATTTGTCATAGAAATGTGGCAGTTCTTAATGATATTTAAAAAGTTTTATGAAATGGAGCCCTGGTCCCTTCTTCCTATAACTTGTTATCAATAACAACAACTTACAATAATTGATGTAGTGAAATCATTGACTTTTGACTGGCTATAGAAACCAAGACACTTATAGAATTCTGGCAGTTTTAAATGATGTTTTACGAAAATTTGTCATAGAAATGTGGCAGTTGTTAATGATATTTAAAAAGTTTTATGAAATGGAGCCCTGGTCCCTTCTTCCTATAACTTGTTATCAATAACAACTTACAATAACTGATGTAGGGAAATCGTTGACTTTGACTGGCTATAGAAACTAAGACACTTAATAGAATTGTGGCAGTTTTAAATGATGTTTTACGAAACAGGACTTGGAAGTTGTTAAAAGCAGGCATACCGTACATTACATCAATGTACAGTGCCTCTATCATACTTACCACTGAATGTGAGTGTATAAAGGTAGAAGTTATAGGTGTCGTTGATCTTGTCTATCACAGCGTCCATCTTGGTTTGGCAGTGTGGGCACCCTGGGATGAACAATGTTGAATAATCTGGGAAAGGAAATAACGAGGACACATGAATCTTTAAAGAGGTTGAGTTCTGGGAAAGGTGAAAAATAATTTGTGAGCTTTCTCATTCTTTTTATGTCAGTTTGGAAGAACATCAAAGAAGGAATGTCCTCTGAAAAGGATTGCTCTTCAAATGCCCTCATATTCGCAATATGACGAGAAATAGCGGACATGTTCGGGCCGATTAGCTCAATATCTCATCATTTTGATGTTTCCAAAACTTTACACTATACACCAATTCTTATGTAGACATGATCAACCTTTCCCAATTGCTTTGAAACAGTTTCTTTCGCAATGAAATCGCATGACTAGAACTCAATTTTTTCTTTAAATGAAGGGCTATTATTTAAGTTGTGGGGAATTTCCTTTTGGCAATGTATGATGTGCGATGTCATACATGGAGAACTCTCTCATCTGGTGTCTACATACTGTACAAAAAATTATCCCAAGTACTCCCTTTGAGTACTTTAATGATTAAACAGACTTTCTATCCATGACAAAGTATGGGTAACATATTTGCACATGTCCTCCCTTGAAAACAGAAGAAGTTTATGTGTCGTCATAAGAGTACAGAAAGGGATAGGCCTAATTTCTGAATAAACTACAATTACAAATGAGATACTTCTCCATGGATGACATCACACACCATGACCGATCAAAATACATGTAAGTGCTCTCAACATTTAAAGTTCTGAACTTCCTTATTCCCAGTCAGTTATATCGGAAAGAGAGACCCGAGGGTTACAGTGATTCATACCCCTTTCACATCAAGCTTTCAGGCCCGTAACTAGGGGGGGTTCAGGGGGTTCGAACGAACCCCCCCGTTGTCAGGATCTGGCGAGCAGAGGTCCGCTTAAAAAAAATAAATAAAAAAAAAAAGAAGCGAGGGGAGAGATGATGGAAAGGGAAAAATAAAGTGATAAAATATCGGTCTTTCCATCTATTTAATACATTTTATTTTGATTTTGTCCCGTAACTTCCTAATCTGGCAAATCTATAATTAATCAATGTCGTCTTTCACCATTCATTTTCGAATTTTGTACATTATGCCATGTTGCAGTCGATTTTCTTTCAAAGCGTCATTCAAAGCGTCATTCAAAGAATTATTCAAATTCGTTTGTAGTATCGCCCCCAAACTGGCGAGCAGAAATCTGCTTCAACAACAACAACAAAAAGAATCATTAGGCGAAAAAAATTATCCAAAGTGACATCAGAATAGTGATTTTTTTAGGTTAAATTATTAAAAACATTTCCATACCAACTAGCTTCGATAGGGGAGAGGCGCACAAGGGGGTCACGTGAAAGGGGAGAGAGGAAGGAAAGTGGAAAATAATGTGAGATAATAACGTTTCCAGCCGGGTTTCCTTCAATTTGAACACTTGCTATTGTCCTGCATCTTAATAATAAGGCCTAGACAATATACGTCTTTGGCCATTCATTTTCGGAATTTATTGTTCATTTTGCTATCGATTTTGTCAAAGACTGAAAGAGTATAAAGAGTTATTCAAATCGTCACCCGCTCGTTGTAAGGTCTTGTCTATGTGACGAATTTGAATGACAATTTCTTGAAATCGACTTCCCAAAGATGGATTTTGCATCGGATTGCCAGGTCGGACGAATTCGAATAAAATCTGACGAAAATGAATGAGATATGGAAAAAAGAGAGGGGTATTTAATGTCTCTGTTCACTTTAAAATGAAAAATTTTCCCGCTCTCAAATTGCATGGAGTACTCCTGGCGGACCCGGTCTAGTCATTCAGGCCCTTAAATTATGGCCATCTAATACAGCCTGTTCAACCGGTGTGGCAGAAATAACAAGATGCACCAATATAACACTTGGGGTGTTTTGGAAACATTTGGGAGATAGTAAAGTGCGTTTTCGTCGCTCGCTTCGCTCATTCACCAAACTCTGAAACGAGATAGTTTCAGGCAGCGAGAATATTTCCATAGTACATGTATATGTTATTGTAATATGTCCATGAATATTCAATGTTATGACAATTTTCGGGCACGTCACTGCCTTATCGCCAGAAATTAGGGTTACCTTACTTTCTATATGGAAATGAGCAACAAATTAAAGTGCATTTTCTTCGCTCGCTTCGCTCACTCGCAAATCTTAGAAATGAGCTAGTTTCAGGCAGCGAGGTCCATGAATATTTCCATAGGATGTTATTGCAATATTCAGGCACGTCGTTGCCCTATCGCCATGACACCCAAATACTTGTTAGGTCCACTTTCTTTATTGAAATGCGCAACAGCAAAGTAAAGTGCATTTTTCCTCGCTCGCTTCGCTCGCTCGCAAACCTTATAAACGAGATGTTTCATGCAGCGAGGTCCATAAATATTCAATGTTATGACAATTTTCGGCACGTCACTGCCCTATCACCATGGCGCCCAGATATTAGGGTTGATTTTCTATAAAAGAACAACAGCAAAGTGCCCCCCCCCCGTTCGCTTCACTTCCTAAAACTTTATTAATATGAATGATTCCTACATGTGGCAGCTAGATGACCGGAGATATAGCTTTACATTTCACCTATTGGTGACTAATGAAATAAAATTTTGCCATTTAAAAGTACATTTTATCTTTCTCTCGCTCGCTTTGCTCGCTCGCAGTATTTGGAATCCAACACAGTGGTATTCGGGCTTCACATTTGACCCACCCCCTGTCAAATTTTGACTACGCTCATGCCCATATCCTTGTAGGGGCACACCCCCTGACCCGACACCCCTACTCGGTTGCTTCGCTCCCTCAGAAAGGTCCACTTTTTCCAATGTTGAACCCCCCCGCAAAAATCCTAGTTACGGGCCTGAGCTTTGGTCCGGACCAAAAAGTTAGTGCGGACCAAAATTTGGTCCGGACCAAGTCGAGGTGTTTCAGGTCCGGACCAAATTTGGTGTGAAAAGCACAAAGAATTTGGTCCGGACCAAATGCATGACCCGCGCGCCTTCACGTACGTGATCTCTACTTCTGCTTCCGGCTGGGTCAGCTGCTAGTTCTGCGTTATGTACTAGTCTATGCAATTTGTACACTAACAGTCTTCGGCGAGAATGACTACGCCGGCGACTCCCTTCTTCTTGAGCAAGAGCAAACAGCACTCTCTTCCTTTTCACTTCTCTACGGAAGGATTGATCTAAAGCAGTCATAACTTGTCTGCATCGCACAGTGTTTAGTAAAAGCACTGAAAAAATCAACTCGAGTAAACTTTTCATGATGAAGAAGAACACAATCAAAACAGTCCACTTTCACATACGATCATGTACGTACGTGATCGTGAGCGAGCAAGGGTTTCGCGCGAAGCTAGCTAGCTAGCCAGTTCCAAATGTCGCGCGCTACATGAGGGGGGTAAGTGGTTTCCGTGGCAACTGCGACGGATATGTTTGGTCCGGCCCAGGTCCGGCCTAAATCTTCACGGCAGTGAAAACAGTTGCGACGGACATAATTTGGTCCAGACCTGGTGCGGACCAAATTTGGACGGCAGTGGGAAAAGGGTATCAGTTCGCTTTTCCCCTCCCAGGCATGGGTGACGCCCAATACTTAATAATAATAATTCATTGATTTATCTCAAACACTTTCACTAATATATTTTTCTGAGTTTTCTGCTTTCGGGCAAGCCATTTTTTTTTTAATTAAAGGGTTAATTCCCATTTGAATGAAATAACTCTAAAAAACATGATTTTTCTCTATATAATCATTTTTGTATTTCTAGACTCTGTCCAGTCGAAATAAAATAGTTTAAAATTAGATGGAAAATAGAAAGAAAATAGACCCAGAAAATATATTTTCTTACTATTCCTTTGCTTTAAAAAATAGTGAGAAAATATTTCAGGAATATAATGGAAATAGTGATAAAAATAGGTTTAAAATATATTACCCTATATGTTTTGGAACAAAAAATAGACAAAAAATAGTTGAAAAATAGTTGAAAAATAAACGAAAAATAGACCAAGAAAAATTATTTTCTCGTCCATAATAGGGACAAAATAGTCCAGAAATAAACAAATTAACATAAGGATAAAAATACATAAAAATAGACAAAAAATAGAGATGAAAAATAGTTGAAAAATAGACCAAGAAAAATTACATATTTCTTAAAATATATTTTTTGACTATTTTTATCATACATGTATGTTCTGTCACTAATTTACAATTTTTTTTTTTTAAATACATTTAATAAACACCTGAGAAGAAACAAAAATACTTTTCCCAAAAGATAAATTGGCTTTGAATAAGATTTGAATGCTATTTTCAAAGAATGATGGGAGCTAGGCTGTAGGCTATGCACATGTGGTCCAGAATACGTACCACACACAAGAACTAGTACATGGGACTGCAACCATAATTATGCTCTCATTTTGCATATTAAGAAATGCCTCATTTTCACACATTCTTTTCACTTTCACACGCTTCACACTAAAGGAAGATGAATAGAGAACATGAAAGAAAGTGATGTCTGCACACTTACACTAACTTGTAAGAAATTTACAGTAAAATATCCATATAGCTGTCAACAGCATGTACACTATCTCTACACAGCCTCCAAATGAATTTGAAATATTCAGCCCTGCAACCTGATTGCTGGCTCATGTATGAATTAGTCCAGCTTCAGACTTTGCTATCCCGTTAATGTTTTTAAAAAATGGATATTATTCGAGTGTGAGGTTAGACAGGTTGATTCAGTAAGAAATAAACAGATAGGTCATTAAAATAACTTATTCTATCATTTTCACAGGAGGATGATTAAATTCAAAATTTCCCAAGCTTGAATTTGGTATAGTTTCCGAGACTACACAAATTGCGTGAAAATTCATTTTTTCACTAATTTTCTTCTATTTTTTCTCTATTTTTATATCTTCTTCAGCTTCGAATATGGCGAAAAGAACGAGTTGAAAAAAAAGAAGGAAAATAGTCTTCTGATTTACGAGTGTGTAAAAAATAACAGAAAAATAGTCCAAGGGTTTTACTTGTTTGTTTCAAGAAAAAATAGAGTAAAAATATTCTATTTTCCCCCTATGTTATCAGGACAAGTAAAAAAAAAAAATAGAAGGAAAATAGTCTTCTGATTTACGAGTGTGTAAAAAATAGCAGAAAAATAGTCCAAGGGTTTTACTTGTTTGTAGGAAATAGGGGAAAAATAGAGTAAAAATATTCTATTTTCCCCCTATTTTATCAGGACAAATAGTAAAAAAAATAGCCATGTTTTCAAGAAAATAGAAAGAAAATAGGGGGAAAATAGAGATAAAATATATTTTCACTCATTGAAAAATAACTCCTTAAAGTCCAGGTTCATAAAACCATTGAAAAAATACAAACTGCAAGTGCAAAAGTATATGAAGTGTGGCATGATAATCATATGACAATGACAAGTACTTTAATAAATAATCAAACAGAGCCATTTGTCAAATCAAGGCCATGAAATCATCATGTCCAAATATAGAGTACTTTGGTTAAGTACTACTTATCATATTTAGATAATCATCTATACAAGTACCGTACATCTTGTATGATCTTAATATTTGCAGGATAAATCATCCAGGGTCAAATTCTTTGTCCTGCTTAAGATGTGGCATGAATCAAGGAAGTTTACAGTGATTTTAAAAGGAAACATAATCAAATCAAGCTTGCAAAATGTGGATAGCAAGTATATTAACCAGTGTTCACTGTTGTAACTGGCAACCGAAAATCCTGGTCTGGTTTAGCCCGTTAACTTTGAAAAATCCTTAGCGGATAATGGACCTATCCGGTAACTCAAAAACACAATTATACATGTATCTAACATCAAAATTTTGACACCAATAAATGTCTGTTCTTACCTTAGAGCGATTTGTTTCACATACTACAATATCACTCTTGGTAGACATGTACATGTATATGTATATACCGGTACACACATATGTAATAGAAATAATTCACTTTCTGAGTGATAAAAGATGTCAAAAAGTGAATTTTCACAAATATTTTCTACCAGACTTCTGTAACCAAGTTGACTCGATTTCAATTCCAGGCTGGTCCATGTCTGGCTCAGCTCAAAACCTTCGGTCTGGCAAGTCTGAGACCGGCTCTGGTTTCGAGCTACAGCTCATTAGGATTAAAGGGAGGGTTGAGTCCAGGTAATCATATGAATTAAGACTCATCATCATATTCGAATGTGGAGGAACATCACGTGGCAGTAACATACAACACCAGAAGGATGTTTGTGAATACTATCATATTTATATAACATTAACTATAATAATTCTACCTCTTTGGCCAAGAGATTTTGGTCACACACATGTACATGTATGTTAGCATAGTCTCATATGCCCACATCTGTATGCAGTGCTTTTAATATATGCGATAAAAAACAACATTAGGTCATTAGTCTCGACTATACATGTAGTTACACAATGAATATTATTACTGGTACCTGCACATAACTATCATGTTGCTCATTGCTTACATGTATTTTGCCATGAGATTTCTTAGTGTATCACTGACCTTTAAAAGTACACACCATATGCACAGTATAAAACACTACTTATGTAGACGTGATCAACCTTTCCCAATCGCTTTGAGACAGTTTCTTTCACAATGTAATCGTATGACAAGAACTCAACTTTACCTTTTAATACTTTATAATAAACTATCATTAGTGGGGATATGAATTTGATTTGGTTGTATGTACACAGCATCAACAATAAAACGGTCAAATTCCTTCTACATAAATGTACATGTAGGTAAATTATTCATGTATTGTGCAGCCTTCTACGTCAACCCTTTAAAGGGATACGCCACCAGGCGGCCGTGGGGAGAGTCAGTATTGCGTAAGCCCCATTCACTCGTACACAAAGTTTGTGCATCAAACGCGTCCGTTGGACTACTAGGATTACTTTTCGGACTGCACGAAGCCGACCTAATCTCGCACGAGTGCTCGAGCTCAAGCGGAGCGTGCATGTTGCGCGGCGAACAGCCTGTTCGAAGTTTGTGCCCCGTGGGGCAACGGCATGATCAGGTAACGATCACGGTGCCCTCTCGGGGCATAAAAAGTCCACAATCTGCGGTTGAGTATCCCTCTAAGGGAGAACATGAAAGTGACCTTGGTTACTTTTCTGTGGGTGTGATTGGATCATTGTGAATTTGTGAACTTGTCAATTCCTATATTCTTTCCAGGTGGCAGTTTACTTTTAAAGGATCTGTATTTGCTTAACTTACAAGAGTAAAGCAAACATTACCTTAGAGGGTGGCAGGGTTCAATAAATAGAGAAAGGGAAAGAAGTCTGGTTTATTACTGAAAAGCTTAATGTTGTATTTTTTAAAAAAAAATTAAAGAGAACTTAACAGAAAATGAACAGGTAGACGCAGCAGCAGCAGACTACATGTATTTGACATTTTATATTGAACAAGAAGGATAATAAGTAAGCGGGAGGAGAGAGAGAGAGAGAGTGAAGATAGGAATAAAGAATGGGAAAGAGAGAAGGACAGCCTGAGAAAGAGAGAGAGAGCGGAAGGACAGGAGAAAAAGTTAGAGAGATAGAGAGAGAGAGAGATAGAGATAGAGAGATAGAGAGATAGAGATAGAGAGATAGAGATAGAGAGATAGAGATAGAGAGATAGAGATAGAGAGAGAGAGAGAGAGGGGGGGAGAGCTAGAGAGAGATAGAGATATAGAGAGAGATAGAAATAAATTACACAAGAGGGACTTAAGCAGAGAGAGTGTCTGTCTGTACATGTACATCATATTTATAACAATCATAATAATCCAACATTTATAAAGTGCTTAATATGTTTCTAAATGTTTCATGAAATACACTTAACTTTCTTCCTGCTATAATGCTATTCCATCCGGTTTGAATAAAAGTGTCGCACAAAAGTAGATGGAAGATATGTAGTACAAATAAGGACATTACATGTATCATAACCTGAAGTGCTGCTTCTAATATTGAAAATGAAACAATTTTAAAGAAAAGAATATCCACTTATCAGTCACTCTTGAAATATAAGAAAAACTAGTTTACCGTATTAAGTCTTGCAAAATAGACACATAAATTTGCCCTTGACAATATTATATGGAGTTCTTATCACCATGCAAGCTCCTTTTCAATCAGCTCTTGACACAAAAAGGAGGGGGTTTCACTTCAATATGTTGAATTGAATTCTATTCATGAACGATGCCTTTGTTGAGATTCAGTTTAGTAGCATATAAGGCCAAGTATGTTTCTCGTCCGGGTTTTTGAAAAAAATGAAAAAGAGGGGTTTTTATTTTTATTTTTTTATTTTTCAAGATGGCCGCCATCTGAGATTTTTGTCAATTCCATATGTTTTCCCAATCACACGAAACATCAAAATAATGAAGACACTATAAGACCTGAACATATTTACAATTGCTTTTAATAGTGTTAGCACCATATCAAATTCAGTTTATAGTCCAAAACAGAAAATTGACATCGCCAGCTGTAGCTATAGCAACCGCACGATCGCGATCGCGATCGCGATCGCATGAACATACATATGTACATGTATATATACACGACTGCTGCAGGCACTGTGAGCGCACTATATTTAGTATACATTATTTTTACTATATATATATATATAAGTTAATTTATGTCGATCTACGACTTCTAATTAGTAATAAACGTGCAGGGTGAGGTACTTCATACTTTTGACCATAGACCGAGGGCCTAGGCTAGTGGTTAAAGCCAGCGGAGAGGTACTCGACTACGATGACTATGGGAGGCTTCCGTCTGTCTTGGAGGAAAGCCTCGAAAGTCTAAAAATGTTATAAAACTCATCCAAACAGACAGATTTTTCTGTCTAGTCTATACATGTAGCTAGCTCGTACGTACGCACGCTGAGCGAGTAGAATGAATGTTTCCCGACGGATTTTTGGGATTTTTCGACGTTTTTAAAATATTTTTTTTCTCTTTTTTTTTAAATAAAAAATAAAAAATAAATTGAGGCGGCCTCAAAAATTGAAGAGGTCGGGGATGAGAAACATATATATTTTACTTCGCCTAACAGGGAAAAAAAATTATGCATACATTTTGTTTGTATCCTTACTCACAAACCAAAATAGTATCTTAGATTTTATGGGCGACGAGCCAAGCATGTTCACGGATAGCGACTGCGATTTCTGACGTCACGGCTCGAGAGGTCATTGGAGAACCAAAATACGACCGTGCGTGCCGCCGATCGCGAGAAAGGTCATACCCGTCCGTCAGCCGCTCGGAACATGTACAAAACGAATGTAAATCGCGCGTGCTGCAAAGCTTTCTTGTCTCCGTATTGTCTTTCGCGTTATTGATTCTTGCATCGTCAACGAGTATTCACATCTCTTTTTCCGTTATTCATTAAATTATGGATCAGGAATCAGAAATATCCATTGATGAAATACGGCTTTGGACAGTTCGTGCCCTGAAAGACTTTCTTCCGGAGCAGAAATCTGAAGGTTTCTGGCCGAAAAGATGAGTTGGTGGCCCTGGTTTATGCGGCCAAGATTATGCCAGCTCTCGCACCACCGGCGACCAGCGCAGCCGAAGTTGAGGCGGAGAAGAGTAAAGAATACGCCGATCTCCTGAATACCCCAACTGGAACAATACCGGACCCCAGAAGCCTGGAAAACTGGGAATCAGAGGATAAAGGTGTGAAGAAGTGGCCCCCAACGATGGTATTTGATATTGGCAATTATTTGAACAATATCGATGATGTAGATTTAAAGACCAGATTGATGCAGGATTACAAGGACCAGAAAGCTTATTCATACTTCGCGTCTGGTTGGATGGGGGATGTCGAGTACCACAAAATAAGTCCGGATAGTGTATATTGTGCACTAAGAGCGGACTGCATTCCATCCCAGCGGATCCGCAATGTTCCATGGAAGGTGTGGGTGAGAATTGAAAAGAGGAGTGGGAAAATTCACAGTGCTTTCTGTACATGCTTTGCCGGGTGAGTGTTTGTGATTCTTTGAATGAAGTCGTTCTGTAAATGTTGCAGTGATGTACATGTAGATGTCAGGGAAAGTGTACAAGCGCTTCGATTATTTTAGCGTCCCCGGATCATACCCGGGTCGCTATACACACCCTTCCTTGACTTTTGTATTTTCTTGTATTCTCTCATTCCTGCGTTGTGACCCGATGAGTGCAGGTCGAAAAGCTTCGTCACTATGAATTTGTTAAATGTTATCTGAAAGAGTAAATGTAACAAATGCACCTGTATACATGATATAAAATGTTTATCATTGGGAACAAACACAACTGGTTGTCTAGTAAGTCTGTGTAGTTTCATTTGGTGAATGAGCATTTGAAAATTATTGCTGCGGGAAAATCTTCAACCAAAGACCAGCACACAGATTTCTCCTCCCTTAAATTCAACAATACATGAACTTCCATGAACTTTAAGTTGTACCGCATACTCTTACTGTTGAAAAAAGGATTTAACAAAATATACTTACATCCAGCATTGTTCTTCCATTTTAATTTCTATTTCTGCAGGTGCAGCTCAAGTTGCAACCACATTGCTGCCCTACTTTTCAAAGCAGATTTTGCTTGGCGACGCAACACGGATTGAACAACCCTGCCTGTACATCAGTGCCCTGTGAATGGTCAGCTTTTAGTGGACGACGTGATTTTCAGCCCCAACGGATCAGCGATCTGGTGTGGAGAAAACCGCAGTTCTCTAAGCAAGGTATGTACATGTACATGTGTTCATGAATGTATTTCATAAAGAATTTATTAAAGGTCTCACAAATCATCAATGCAGTAGAACATGTATTTTTTTGTCATAATAACTTTTAATTTCTGGAGATATTGAAATTCAGAATTTATAGTACACTGTTCATAGTGCAATATTGATCATGAATTTTAAGAAATGTGAAAATAGATATTTATATATGTACATGTATTTAATATTTAAAAATAAAGTTTCTTGTATTTCAAGCACTAATTTTTGCTGTATTTCAAATTTATTTCTCTTTATTGAAATGCAGGACCTTCCCAGGACAGCAAAGGATCAACCCCAGAGCTCGACAGCTATTTTCCCCACTTGCTGTCAGGTCAACTTCAAATCCGACATCAACGAAGACGCTGACACAAGCTCTATACCCACTCTTCCGTGACGCGGCTGTGTTCCAGTCCATCAACATTGAAACGCCACAAGAGGGTCCTCAGAGTCAAGCAGACATTTATGAAGATGTGAATGTTGTCCAGGAAGAAAGTGTAGTCGCCAAAAGTATCCCACTGCCCCTTGATTCTTTGGCTGCTGTTTCGTCTGAGCACGAATTTATTCAGGCTTTACCAACCTACTCTGAAAAAGTTGTAAAGGATCTCGAGCAGGCAACTCTTGGGCAAGCCAGCAACAAGGAGTGGCTGAGGCAACGGAGGGGGAGAGTGACCGGGTCAGTTGCTCACGCCGTGATGACTAAGCAGCGGTCCCGAGATGCGACTGTGAAACGTCTCGACACAACTGCACTCGTGAAGAGGATCATGGGATATCAAAGTGTTGATTCGTCGTTGCCAGCTCTCAAGTATGGACGTGAGATGGAGGACGAGGCAAGGAGAGCGTACATCAAGGCAAACAGAGCGAGTCATCGTCACTTCGAAGTTTCTGATTGCGGACTCTTTGTTTTGGCAGACAAAATACATCTTGGGGCAAGCCCAGATGGTTTGATAAAGTGCTCCTGCTGTGAGATGGGTGTACTGGAGATCAAGTGTCCTCATAGCATTGCTCACACCAAGCCTTCAGAGGACAACTTGCCATATTTAACTTCCGGTGATGGTACTGGTGTCCGCAGCTTGAAAAAGTCACACCCCTACTACAGCCAGGTGCAACATCAGATGGGTGTGACTGGTGCAAGATGGTGCCATTTCTTCATTTATACTCGCCATGGCCATGTAACAATCAAGGTCGAGTTTGACAAGGACAGGTGGTACGAGTTAGTTGACTGTTGTACACGCTTCTTCCATGAATGCCTTGTGAAAGAAATCGTTCACAAAGAACTATATTTGTACAGAATTTACATTAATGTCACTTTTCTCCGTAACTTAGAAGTGATGACTCGCTCTGTTTGCCCTGTATTTTACATCTATTTATCTTCCTTGATAATTGTTTTCTTTCCATGATGCTCATTGTATAGTTTTAATTTTTCCATGACTTTCTCTTACATCTACTCTCATGTTCACTCTTATCTCTTTCCCGACTTGTCCCCTCTCTATTCTTTCCTTCACCTGTTTTCCCCCTCACTCTGTGCCTATGATATCTCTTGATACAATTATTGTATTATTTATTTTGTATTACTGTATGCATCATTTCTATATTATCGTTTAAATTGTAATTTTTGAGTTTTATGATAGTACAAATTCCATACAATTCAGTCCTTGGGCTGCCATGTGTGGTTTTTTTTTAATAGATACAGGCCACGGGGAAGACTGCTTTAAGAAATAATGCCAGTACATGTAGATACACTTTAGACGGTCAGTTCTGCAAACATTCCTGTTGTAAGTTCTCTCTCACAGAATAATGACAGAGTAAGAAAATTAGTTCTGTATTTATGAATAATACATGTATGGTGGTGTGACCTTATTTCGCGAGTGTCTTTACTTCGCGCACCAACACTTAATATGCTTCAACAGGGGAACGGTACGCGATGCATATGTGGGACTGAGACACCGTAATCTTCGAACAAGATCAATCATCTAAATGCCAAAAATGCGTCAAAAAAAACTATGCTACAAAATATTGAATTTTATGAATTAAAATTTCTATTTTTTTTTACTGAAAATGACATTATTAAACGAAATAACGTCCAAAAAATACTATAAAATTGCAAATTCTTACACAAAATCAGGGCTGGGTTTCGTCTGCGACTTATTCCGTGTATTTCAATGAGTCTTACCGTTTCCGTAGCTAAGCAAAGTTTTCCCGCCCCCCCCTTCCCACCAGCATCATCCATTCAGTTGTTACAGCAATAAACAATATCACTAGTAGTATAGTACTGATAACACAGTAACCAATATATATGAAAGAAAAAAAACCATGATATTGGGCAAGCATATTCTTTAAATGCAAACTTCATTTCAAAATAATCGGTATTATCTATTTCGAGGTACCATCGTATTTGTCCGGTTATGTTGACAAATATGAGGTGCCTTTCGAATGTTTTGACACAAGATACCGACCACAAGAGGGCAGCAAATATGCTGCGTGAAGTAAGGTCACACATTGAAAGAGACGTCGGGTTCGGTAAGCCTTGCGAATTTATCGAAATTATATTGAATTTTGATGTGTAGTCCACTTTCTAAATCGTAAAATATGATTACATAGGAAATTCTCGTTCTTTTGAGGTATAGAACATGCTATTTAGTCATCTAATTGTCTTGGAATCTCAGAGAAAATGAAAATGTGCGTGAAATATGGTCACCCCATCATACACAGTATTTTAATTCTCATTCCATCCAGGTTCAGTTTATACTACATGTATGTAGTCATGTTGAAAAATGGTATATTTCCAGGATACTTATCAATTTAATTACATGTACCTGACTTTGTTTGAAGTTGAAGAACATTGAAAACCTTCCATGTAATTATGCTATGTTTGTCTCTTAAACATACAATTTTAGACTTTTGATAATAATTACAATTGCATTTCATGTTTTACAAATTGTACCTACAAGTACATTGAGTAATTTGATAAGTGCGCAATGATCTTGCATGCATATTATCCAGTTCTTGTAGTTTTCACTTTCAGGCTGTATATTGAAAAATAAAAATAAAACATCAAATGATATGGGAATAAATGAATCCCACAATGTAAAATCTTACAATGAGTTTCTAAGTTTTTATTATTGGATAAACGTAAGGATACTCATGGTGATGATGTAACTGCTGATTTAGAATTTGAATGATGCAATGATGCTGCTAGTGATGACCATGAAATGATGGTAATAGTGAATGGAAAAGTGATATTAATTATGATTATGAAGTTACTGTGATAGTGATACTGGATCATGTTATTTATACACAATAACTCAACAAATTACAAGTATCTATACGTACATGTACAATACCGCTTAAATGTTTCGGCACACCACGCCATGAAGGCATTGAGCATGGTCCATTAACGAGATGGTGCGGTTCACCAGGCAAAACTGATGCCAAAACATTTAAGCGGTAGTGTATAGTATAAAGTAATAGAATCAAATACAGTGGAAACTTTATAAAGAGGTCTGATATACATGTACATTGAAACCTGATATCACAAGGTATTGCTGGTCACAGCTCTTTGTAACAGGACCTCGTTATAACAAGTTTCCACTTTACCTGTACAAGTAACATTTTTTTTCATGAAATAATTATTCTGGGAAACACTAAACATTCTCAATGAATGAAGTTTTACCGCCTCCCATGCAACGCTACATACACTGAAGCTACAATTACATGTAAGTGGTTTGCAATCTTAAAGGAGTGTATCTCTCCAACAGTGGTGTAGATTACTGGTAGGATTTTTAGGGGTTTCAATTTAATTCTTTTTCTGTTTATTTAATTATTTTTTTTTAGGGGCAGAGTTCAATGATATCATTTCGTTTATGTCACTACATGACCACTGAAAAGACTATATAAGGTTGTTGAATAATGGGATCCCTCAACTGTTCATCCTACTTAACTAATGGTTAACAAGTGCGGCGCAAACAACAATAATATCGATTAATGGCATTAGAGTCACTGGTAAGGTCTCCTTCAAGATCCCAAACCACGTTCATCCTGCCTATGGCACGTTCGACATGAATACGTGCATTGGCAATTTGCTTGGTATTTGCCACAGCTGTTGGAGTTTGTTGCTCTCTCCCTTTACTTGCTGGGGGAATATGGAGAGTTACATGGCGTAGCAGGAGATCCTCTTTAATTTATGAATCCACGGTCAGCGAGAATAACATCTCCTGGGTCGATGAGGTCCAGGAAACCTGATTCATTGGTAATATGGACATCAGATGTCCTTCTTCCCCATGCTTTGGAGAGGAAAGATATTGATCCATTGGGAGCAATTGCTACAAGAAACTTTGCCGTGTTATGGTGTTTGTAGTCTGATCAAGTTGCAGCTTCATTCAGGAGATTTCTTGGCCGTTCTATGAAAACCTCTGTACAGTCAATTGTGCATCTGAGGTTTTTGTATTTTATTTTAGAGATTTTGGGATAAGTGAACGGGTTTGGATTTGGTCAGGCCACACAACCAAGTGTTTCAACTCTTGAGCTAAAAACTTAACCCATGTATTGACGATGTGAGAGGCTGTTGATGAAGATACATTGAAGAGCGATGCCAGAAATCTGATTGTTAGAGCAAGGCAGAGTTTAAGGAGAACAAGTATGAACTCCTCCATTGATTTCAGTAATCTGGCTGGGCCTGGTTTCTGAGGAGTACCTTTGGTCATTCTCACTGGTGTTGATTTTGGTGAAGTCCCTATCTTGACACCTCTCCAGTACCTCATTTTTTCCACCTTGGGTTTCAAGTTGGCTACAGGGCAATTCCATAAAGTCGGACGTACATTTCAGACACTTGAATGAGTCACAGTAGGAAAAGTGAATACAATCTATCAATTTTTATTTGACCAATATGTAACATCTAATGGGTAAAAAGCAATTACAGATATAAAAGAGGCACCATCACTATAACGACCTTGTACTAATTAAAAAACATTGCCAGGTCGGACGTACGAAGAAAAGTGGGTTTTTCTGACATTCTAATTTCATCTGGAAATCTCTGTGAAGTGTGTGGTTTTGTTCTTAAAATTCATTCATAACTCTTTCAATTAGATGTTAAATGATAAGAAATAGTAAGAAAAATGTCTTGTTTCCACTTTCAAATAATAAATATTTATGTTTCTTCTCAGTGTCGGACGTACAATGTCGGACGTACAGGACTGCCATGTCGGACGTACATGTATAAATGTGTATTTGATACATACATTTTGCCAGTAATTAAGTGTTAATTATTATGATTACTGATTAAATTTGTCTTACATCACAAATGAATTACCCTACATGTAGAAATAGAGCACACTCTAAAAGATGAACACTTTTTTTTTCTAGCTTCATATATATGTATGAACACCATTCCAAGTAAACCCAGAACTCCTTTCTCATATCTTACTTCAATAAAACAACACTAAAACAGGAGATACATGTATCTAACAAAATAATACACTGTACGTATAAACCTAGATAGACTGACATTTTGTAATAAACAGGCCTACCCTTATTAGCTCTGGAATCCCTTTCCCCTTCAAATTAAATAAATGGAAAAATGAAGATGCCAATAAACTCTTAATACTGTGAGGCTTGATAGCATTTATAATAGTTTATTAAAACTGTATACTCTTTAGCAGTATATTTTGTAAGTGAAATATGTACATGTACTGGTACATTTCATAACTACATATTGTCTCATCATAATTCAACAGAAATGTATTGTAAAGTTCTTATTCATTAAACCTGTAATTTTTCATGTCTTTGAAATGGCACAAACCAAGAAAATTATAACTAATTTTGTTATTTACTAGATAAATCTATGTATCTACCTATTTGCTAGTTTCCCAAACTATGCCGTCATCCGAGAAAAACTAAGTCTAAAACGCGCAGCCCCTGCCTGCGCGCGCGTACTCCCCGTCCACCAATCCAATCGCGCCACCGCCATACTCTTCCTCTTCCGAGCAGTCAGAGACAGAATCTAGGACATGTCAGACAAGGAGAGGGGCTGGAGGGAGGGACATAGGTAGATACATAGATTTATCTAGTAAATAACAAAATTAGTTATAATTTTCTTGATTTACAGCAATAAATCGATGTATCTACCTATTTGCTAGAATAGCACGGATAAAAACCCGGGTGGCATGTCCCAGGACGGGAGTAACTAACGCGGGGCAGACAGAGACGACGAAGCAGCTCTCAACCCAGAGGTTGCAAAGCTAACCTCACCCGAAAGAACATCCTTAAGATAGAAGGATGTGAAGGAAGTAGGGGAACGCCAAAAGGCGGCCCTCAAAATGTCTTCCAAAGGAGGACCCAGAAAGAGCGCCCAGGAGGTAGAAACACTCCTAGTATCGTGCGCTCTTGGAGGATTCTCAGACAGGAGAGCCTCCGAACCCCCAGCTTGGATAGCCTCGACAATCCAACGGGAGACAGTCTCCCGTGATGCTGGGGAATAAGGGTGACGGGAAAAGAGAAAGAGCTGATCATCCTTACGAAAAACCTTAGTCCTATCCAAGAACCATTTGAGAGCCCTAACAGGGCACCAAGAATTATCCTCCTTGACAGAAGAGAATTCTGACAGAGGACTCAAGAACACTTCGATTGAGCCAGAAGAATCCTTCTGATTCTTGGCAATAAACGAAGGTCGAGGGACAAGACGTACACCTTGCCTTTCCCATCTGATATGCCCGGGCGCCGTAGAGAGAGCCCGAATAGTGCTTCCCCTCTGCCCAGAAGCAATAGCGACGAGGAAGGCGGTCTTAATCGAGAGATGGTGTAAAGACGCTTTGCACAACGGCTCAAAGGGCGGTTTGGCCAAGGCGTCCAAAAACAAAGGAAGGCTCCACGCAGGAGTCAACTGGCGATTTGCTGGTCGTTTCAAAAGACAGACCTCGGCAAATGAGTCAAGAAGGGAGAGTTAGAAACTCCCGAACCATCAGAAAAAAACCAAGGTGAACCGGAGCAATAGCGGACCGGTAACCACGATTGGTAGAGAGGGACCTGCCCTTATCGAAAAGGGGCGATAAGGAAATCTGCAATAGCACCCACCGGGGCAGAACGGGAAGCAAATCCCATTTCCCCACACCAAGCATGGAAGGCTTCTAATCTCGAGATGTAAACAGCTCGGGTAGAATCTCTTCTGCTCTGGACTATGAACTGGGAGGCTCTCTCAGAGAGTCCTGCCTTCCTCGCATCCTCCCCGATAGAGGCCAGGCGGTCAAATGTAGAGCCGCCGGGCGATGGTGGAGGATCCCCGACAGGGGCTGAGCTATGAGGTCTGCTCTCCGGTGAAGGGAGAGAGGCCGACCGTCCAGCAGAGACAGAAGAAGAGGAAACCAAGGTCTCCTCGGTCAGCAAGGTGCTATGAGCAGAAACCACGCCTGATCCTCCTGAATCTACCCCAGGACCTGAGGGATTAAGGAGACCGGCGGAAAGGCGTAACCCCGGAAGTTCTTCCACTGAAGGGAGAACGCATCGAGGGCCCAAGCTTCCGGATCTCGCACCCGAGAGCAGTATCTCGGGAGGCGATGATTGAGAGCTGTCGCAAACAGGTCTATCTCCAGAGGGGCGCAGACTGAACAGAGGTGTCGAAGACCTCTCGGTTCAGTGGCCACTCGGAGGGGAGACACATGCCCCGGGACAGAAATTCTGTAATCAGATTGTCCCTCCCGGGAACATAGGAGGCGATCGGAATTACTCGGCGAGACCGACACCACTTCCAAAGTTTGGCGGTTAGATCGTTCAGGGTAGTGGAACGAGTCCCGCCTTGTCTGTTGATGTAGGCAGCAACAGTAGTGTTGTCCGTCAAAATCCGGACGGAGTGACCTACAATCATGTTCTCGAAAAAAAACGGACATGAAGACTGCCATCAATTCCAACATATTGATGTGGGGTAAGGTGCACAGGTGTGACCAGTCCCCCGAGACCACCTGGTCCAAAAGAGACTTGCCCTTGAAGGAGGAACGACTCATTCGACCAGGGGATAAGCAGGCGTTTGATTTCCTCGGATAGAGGAATCCACACCTTGAGCGAGTCTACACTGGGCTTGGAAAACTTCAGCAGATGAAGCTGGAAAGGCCTCATATGAAGCCGATAGTCTTTGAGGACATCTACAAGGCTCGATAAGTGGCCCAAGGACTGGAGCCATCGGCCTGCCCGAACTCGACGTAAGCGACGAAGAGATCGAGCCAGTAAGACAATAGTTAGAACTCTCTCCCGACTGGGGCGGGCAAGTTGGTTCACAATGTCTATTTCCGCACCCAGGAAAATGGGTCTGCGGGTAGGAGTCAACTCCGACTTGTCCCAGTTGACTATGAATCATACTTCTTGCGTAGTACGGAGAAGTAGGTCCATGCGTGACTGAAAGACGGACACAGAGCTCGCCACCAGGAGCCAGTCGTCCATGCAAGTGAAAAGTCTCAGACCGCGATACCTGAGGAAAGCGGCTAGGGAAGAGACTACTCAAGTAAAAACTTGAGGAGCCGGTTTCGGGCCACAAGGTAAGGCCTTGAACCGGAAGGTTTCGCTCTGAAAGGCGAAGCCTAGAAGGTCCCTTGAAGAAGGGTGTATCGGTATGTGAAAGTAAGCATCTTTCAAGTCTACCGAAATGGCCACATCTGACGGTCTGATCGCCGGAAGAAAGGAGGCCAAAGTTTCCACGCGGAAAAAGCTCTCTTGGAATGAAGGGATTGATGACCCTCATATTCAAGATCATTCTGAGCTTCCCCGAGCGTTTGGGAATTATAAGATAAGGGAGAGACACAGATGGGGGTGGTCTCTTACCCTTTCGATTGCGCCCTCTTCTAGCAGCTCTTGAATCTCGGAGGAGATGTGCTCTAGAAAGGGGGGCGATATGATCGCCGGAAGAATGGAGGCCAAAGTTTCCATGCGGAAAGGTCTCTTGGAATGAAGGTATTGATGACCCTCATATTCAAGATCATTCTGAGCTTCCCCGAGCGTTTGGGAATTATAAGGGAGAGACACAGATGGGGGTGGTCTCTTACCCTTTCGATTGCGCCCTGTTCTAGCAGCTCTTGAATCTCGGAGGAGATGTGCTCTAGAAAGGGGGCGATATGTAGGCGGGTTGCGGCGGAAGGCTCCGCCAACCCTCTCCTCCAACGCTCGGGGCGCACTCGCCGCGAATCCCGGGCCGAACCACGGCCCCGACCGCGACGATGCCTTCTCCTACCTCGAGGAGAAGGCTCCGCCCTGGCCCCCTGTAGTGAGGGGCACTGGGCTGAACTTGCAGTGCACGAGAGGCTGAAAGCTGGAAGTGCCACCGCGTCTAGGAGGCGGAAAACTAGCCTGGGCCTGCGGCTTAGGAGCCGAGGACTTAAGGCGTTTCAGAAGTTCCGTCGCCTGCTAGCGTGAATCAACCTCAAGTTGAATCACATCAGACACCTTACCTCCAAAGAGGTGTTGGCCGGAGTGCGGGACCCTGGCCAGGAGGGCAGGTATGTCCGCATCCGCAATGCCCAGAGAGGAAAGTGCAAGTTCCCTCCTGGCATTAGTGGCTATGCTGTCGACACAGTTTTGACCACCACGAGCCTGTCAAGGACAAGAGGGCTTCGTGTAGGAACATGATGTCCGAGTCGGACATCTCAAGTTCCTGGCTCCTAGCGTAGGGAAAGGAGGGTACCCAAGTAGGCAGTCAGCCTCAGGCCAGTCCTGGAATGAGCTTCCATCAAGGACGGGAACTTCTCCCTTTTGGCGTAAGGTGCACTCTGAAAGTTGACACCAAGCCTACCACCTACATGTAGGAGGTCACTGGAACAAGACTTTCTCGTAAAATAATCGAGAGTGTCTTGTTGAGAGAAAGTGAATTCCCTGGCCGAGGGACGGGCCCTACCAAAGATGAAAGAGGCTGTGAGGCGAAGTCATTGTAGACTCGCTTAAGTCCTCCGTAAGAGGGATGCCTTTGGAGGGACGCTCACCTTGAAAAAGGAGAGACGGATGTCCCGGATCGGCCCGACTCTGAAAAGAGGTGTCGGGAAGATATTTCTCCAGCAGGGCTTGAGTCTCTACCGCCAAGGACCGACTGGTTTGGGGTGTAATCTCAACCTGTGAAGAGGCATCATCCTCCGAAAATCCGGACTGAGAAACCTGATCCCAAGAAGGGCGGTTTAGGTAGTCCCAGGATTCCTCCCCAGGCAGAGCACTTAGTGCCGCTGGAATGGGAGTAGCCCCGACCGGACGATCAAAGCTGAACGTGGTCGGGAGACGCCCGAAGTGGGGCGGCAAGACTCTTGTGTGTTGGAGACCAAACACAATGAGCCGGATACCTGATAAAGGAACCGGATCCCCACCCACTAGGTGCAGTGGTGATAAACAAGGGAAAACCAGTCTTCCTAGCCGGATAACCGGTAAAAACCGGTATCCGAACCGGATATCCGGTAAAAACCGGATATCCGGGTATTCGAACCGGATATCCGGGTATCCGAACCGGATATCCGGGTATCCGAATCGGATATCCGGTATCCGAACCGGACCCGGGTTGGTGGGTACAGGTATCCCCCCTCCCCCGGGGGGGGGGGGGGGGGGGGGGGGGGGGTGTTGGAGTCGGGCGTGGTGGGAGGTACGGACACAAAGTCTGACCAACCACTCCACTCCACAATGATCTTCAGATAATTCAGAAGTTCATGGGAGACGCCCGACTCAGAAGAAGTAGTCGCCCCTTGGGGGGCTAACCTTCTTCTTGGCCCCCCTGACACATGAGGTGAACACACAGTCGATGTCAAGGGGAGAGAGTCCGCCCCGCCTGCTGGCTGGGCAGTACTCAGGCGCCTACGTTTCTGGGCAGGCGGTCACGTGACCGCTCCCTTTACCCACTTGAAAACGGGCGCCGCTTCCGTAGTAAACCCTTTGTACTGGGTACATTAGGAAGATCACGACTCTCTTTACTCTTTCCCGCCTTGCTTGGATTAGAAGCGTGCGGAGAGAGACAAAGAGAGCCGACCCCTGAGCGAACAACATCTATGGCTAGTGAGCGAGAAGTGCAGCTCGAGCGAGACGAACTGTGGGCTGGGGTAGACCCACAGTTTTATCGGTGAGAGGTATTGGACGGGTTAGGCACTCACTCTCACCGTTATACAAGTCTCTTCTTCGAGAGAGGTATTGGCCATGTTTCAGGACTCACTCTCTCGGTATATCCCGCATGAGTTGGTCGTCAGAACAGACGACGAACTCATAACGGGGCGAGCCGTACACAAGGCAGGCCCTAACTTACCTTGGTCGAGGCTCCGGGGAAGTTATAATGTTGGTGCGAGATGAAAATCTCGCAGCCAACCCTTCCAAGGCTGGGCGAGTCCCCTTATAAGTATTTAAATACTGGGGAACGCCAGCCGAAACGGAGACCTCGACATGGCTGAAAATAAAGACAAGCAAACAAATATAGAAACCCATATTTGGTAATAAATTCATTATTACAAACAATATAGATCTATAAAAGGGTAACAACCAACTCACATTAGTCGGAGTGGGAATACACTCCTATTACGGAGACACAACGTTTTGATAAGACCGCTTGTCTAAGAGCGTTAAATCAACCACCTACAGACACGGGGGGGCAGCCCGACACAGTGTACTAGTACACCGTCTGTGAATAAAGCCCCGAAAGTGAGGAAAAACGGCAAAGTAATTTCATTAATTTACCGTGAAGGAGGTTGACTCAGGAAAAATCCGATACACCAAAATGAATGTGAAAACATGGTGAACGGGATTTTTATTGCGAAAGGCAACCAAAAATGCTTTTGGAGGTAAAAATCTCGCAATTTAGGTTAAGACTTAGCTTCATAGATGTCACTTCTCTGACGGGCGAGAACGGAAGAGGAAGAGTATGGCGGTGGCGCGATTGGATTGGTGGACGGGGAGTACGCGAGCGCAGGCAGGGGCTGCGCGTTTTAGACTTAGTTTTTCTCGGATGACGGCATAGTTTGGGAAACTAGCAAATAGGTAGATACATCGATTTATTGCTGTAAATAAAAAATCTAAACACACAGTTAGAACAACTATTACTTGAACTATCATGTGCACCCATATAATTCCTTTTACAGGTAAGGGCAGGGGACCTTGCAAAAAGAGATGAAAGGCTTAAATAGTGAAACTCCACTGTCCCCTGTGGCCAGCAACTACAGGTGGATTAAATTTTAACATCTTTTCTGAAATAGAAAATTTGATCAGCGGTGTCTGGTCATTTCCAATATCTGCCTGTTGCATGCATGACATTGACTTTGAGATCTGCATTATCTGCACCAAATTGTATCACTTCACCTGGGAATTTCAAAGTTTTCCCCTGATAAGCAACTATTAAACACCCGGTCCCCAACTCGTATTTGTAGTTCATCACTTGCAGGACCCTCATCAGAAGATTCATCCATGCTGTCGATGGAATCATTCAGGTCCTCCTTCTCCTCTCTGATACGGACATGCTTAAGTACTCAGTTGCATCGGACAAATCACTGACCAACAAAGTGTTGCTTTCCAAGGGGCACCACACTGTGTATCTTGTGGGTGTTTGGCACAGGGATCGTGGTTTCCCAGTATGTATCCAAAACTTCTTGTTTCTGTGCAATCTCATCTTTAAAGATAAAGATGATGCCGATGGTTGGATTTCTTTGGACAGATATTTCATTGAAATCTATCGGTGTTGAAGCATTGCCCTTTCCACTCCGCACAAATCTCCATACTGACCTCTTCACCGTACCTCCTAGTCCATCCACCACACCTTTGCCATGGGAAGTGGCG
Source organism: Heliocidaris erythrogramma (assembly GCA_025617745.1). NCBI lineage: Eukaryota > Metazoa > Echinodermata > Echinoidea > Camarodonta > Echinometridae > Heliocidaris > Heliocidaris erythrogramma. Next base: position 18,676,835 of record CM046864.1, on the reverse strand, counting down.
AAGAAGTGCCACTTTAGCGTGATGTTAAAGTCATCCTCCCACTTGGTCAAGTTGGAAAACAGGAACCTCTGTTTGAACTGGGAGCTGGCACCATCGGAGACCACATTTGACCGTGCTTATCGAAGGATGCTTACTCTTGAGCTTTAAAAGAATTTGCTCCATCATTGTGTAGACACTAAGTTTGTTATGTTGAAGCTCATCAGATACAACAACTATGCTCTACCTGGTGTCTGGATCTGCCCTTATCCAAGCATGAGCTGAAAAGAGGGTCACTTGTCCATGGCTCCAGTGAGCTGATTGGATCTCGTTCTGTTCAGATAGGGTCGCATTCTCTGAGAAATCCACTTGCAAAAGTATCTCTTCTCCACCCACTTTCTCCTTCAGTTCCTCGATGAAAGTGGCCTGCTTTCATTTTACATACACATGTACATGTACCAGGAAAGGTTTTAATTTGTCGCTTTAGCTCATCAAAGGCCTCTTGTGCAGTTGCCAATATTTCCATTTTGAGGACTCCCACAGTTGTCTGCCAACAGGTATGTCACTCTCAAGAGGTGGTCGATATTGCTTGATGTTCTCTCGACACGCGTTGGGCGCTCCATGGACTCTTTAAAGCCAGCATCACAGACAATGGCATCAGTGAAGGCAGAAATATTTTCAGTGAGATCAATGCATTTTATACCCAGTGCAAGGAGAATGAGACTGACATTTTCATCGTATGTACACACACAGACGTTGTGTGGTATGGCACCAAAATGTTTCACATGTTTCGGCCTCATAAAATCTAATTTTTTTCAGCATCATTCTGAACAGTAATAAAGATCTGGATGAACTTGTCTTGGGGAATTACTTAATTAATCAATTTAATTAATTAATTTAATGAAAGTGGACACTTGTAATGATGTAGACAAGGGGTGATACATGTACATGTACAAGGCACTTTAATGTGGCAGAAATTAATTCACTTTGAATGCAGTGTCGGACGTACAGGAAAATTGATGTCGGACGTACAAAAAAAGTGTACGTCCGACCACAGATTTTTTTCTTAATTAGAGATACAGGTAATTAGATTAATTTAATGTACTGTCTATGCAGAGGGACTAAAACTTGCTTTGCGCAGAGATCCTGCCATTTATAAGGTAATATGTCTTTTTGTTACATTAAAAAATGACGTTTTTTGGTGTTGGACGTACATGGCCTAAGTAGTAGTAATATCAATTAGCAATTAAGCATAATTTAAAAAGTCATATATTTTCTAAATTATTGTCATGGATACTTACTATTATACTGTTTGCATCTGTCATGGTAATGGATGTCAGGCAACTTATTTTTTTTTTTTAAACTAAGAAATTGGTTTGTGCAACACAGTGGGAATAAGTTAGCTTCGATTTATTCCTCGGATTTAGAGGGGTCTGGTGACCTTGAACTTGGTCCAGTCTATTTGAAACCTAGATTTCCTGACAGTATATATTATTACCTTTAGAATGATATATTATTTTGACCAATTTGATGATTTTAAAAATTAGACCTACTGGTTGACGTGTTTATGGAATTGCCCAGTAGGCATGAAGACCTTCTAATTTGTCCTTGCTCTCGATGCCAGTGTACTTGTTGACTGTCTAATCAGATTTCAATATCACATCACTAATATTAAATCCTTTGTTACCCTTCTTGTTCTTGACCTTCAATTTATGCTTCAACTTCTCAACTTTTCCTTCCACTTTCTTGATATGAACCTCCCTCTCCTTACACCCTGCACAGCTAGTAGAAGTAAATATGCCTGAAGCACAATAATCATGGTCCTGAATTGCAGTGGAAAGGCAAGTTTTCTTTGTTGGAGATTCAGTCAAGAAATCTTCATCTATATCAAGCTGATGTCCTTCCTCTTCTTCCACTGATGTACATAAAGCAGGAGCATCAGTTTTTCGTTTTCGTTTTGCTGGAACATGTTGGATGGATTGTCTTACTTTTGGTGGCTTCCTCTGTGGCTTAGATGTAGATTTACATTCATATCCAAGGCTTTCAGTTGGATCCGGCCATGCAGGTGTTGGCTCGCCTTCTTTAAAATGCACAGAACAAATTCGGTCAAAATACTTTGCCTGCCAGTTACTGCCATCTTCACGTTTCCTGTTCACAGCCTTGATCCAGTTTTTGCGTTTTTCAGGGCCCTTTTTCTCAGATGGAAACGGAAAGAGTCTGAAAGGCGGTGGACAGAAACAGCTACCAAACTTCAGTCCATGTTTTTCACACAGCTGAGAATACCACTTGTCCATTTTTTTCGAACTGTTGGAGCACCCAATAACGGCACATATTTTGACCATGATGACAATCTGTAGGTGAACAAAGAAAAATACGGCTATATTTAGTCTACTCATAATACATTTTGACAATTAACAACATACATGGGGGGGCTGCGTTACGAAAGGTCAGAAGAATTACGAGTAAAGACTAGCCTCCCCCCCCCAAAAAAAATAAAAAAAAAAAAATTAATAAAAAAATTAAAAATAAATAAATCATGATAATGGCATTATCATGATATAGTCCCCGTTTCACAAATGAGGGTTGAGGTTATGTTTAGGGTTAGGGTTACAGTTAGGGTATTTAGGGTTAGGGTGAGGACTAATAAAAATAAATGCCCATGACACTCAGTCTACCAATACAATTTCTCTAAACTTTATCGTAAAGAAATAAAAATAAATAAACATTTTTTGAAAAATATCTAATATAATTATAAATGACATGAGACTTTGGTACTGTTTTATGCATTTTATTTCATTCTAAATAATTTTAAAATATGATGCATCATTCATCTCGTCTAAATTCATCTTTTTCTAAAAAAAATCTACTTGTGTAGCTCTGTTCAGCCTGCTCTGGCTCTCGCCGGGTGACAACGAAAATGACAACTGCATAAAATTAACGTCAATAGCTCTACCTTAACGTCAATAGCTCTACCTTGACGTAGTTCTACACTCTAAACAAATCTTCATATACCCCTATCATAACTCTCTTTGCTACAGATTCATCTCCCAAATTAATTTTGTCTGAATCGTAAGTAAAATACCACGGTCACGAACTTTGTTGTAGCAGACGCTCATCTTCAGCGCTCTTCGGTCCCACATACTGAAAACGGCATGAGACTCTCAAAGTAGTCGCGAGAGCCGAGAGTATTTTCTAAACATTGTTCATCATTTCGGCGTCAGATATCATGTTTTCCCCCGTAATAAATATTAGAAAAGCAAATGAATATAATCTCATAACTACCTTTCGATGGAGATCACCCCTCCGAGAGAAAAATCAATGGTTTAACAAAGTTGAAAGGACCAAATGAAATCACAACAACTTGCACGCTGAAAACAACACTGTCGAAGGATCGTAAACAAAGAAAGCGGCCGAAAAGGTCTCCATTGACCTGTGACCTCCAAACTTGCTCGTAGCTCGCGCATGCGCAGGCTCTATCTGTGAACAGGCTTATAGTCCTGATACTGCTCACAACTTTTTCTCTTTTTTGGGGGTCAACATATTGAATAGTAGTTGGTACATGATTTATTTTTATCCAAAGATTAAGCTTTTAACATACATGTACTGTATAAGCTGATATTTTCGCGTACAGATATTTTCGCGAATGGCGACCTCTGCCACATATTCGCGTGTTGTTAAATTCGCGTTCACCACCACAACAGATCTAGAGAAATTCCCTGACATCAACCAGTTTACGATCATGTTGTTTGTAAACACTAAGCTCACAAGTTTGTTCTCGCTATACACACAACTCCCGTCAAATACTAGTACTAGTACAGTATGTACATGTATACAGCACTGTATTGTTCGCCTTGTAAAAATGTGCTCTCGTAATGTTGCATGTTCATATGAGAATATTTTCGCGTGTTGTTAAATTCGCGGGTGATCTTTCATTCGCGAAATTCGCGAAAATAAAACCCTCGCGAAAATAACAGCTTATACAGTATATGATTTAGAACAGCCAAGAATATTCTTGAAATTTTATTATGTAATATGTGTTCATTTTTAAAAATTTTACTTATTTGTCTTATTTCAGTAGGGTGGCTCCATCAGTGATTGTGATTAAAGCACCGTTTTCCATGGAGGCCCTACAACAAAAATACATACAAACGTACCGGTACATAAACAATACAATTAACTACAAAGTAATTACATAGTACACACATGGAATATTATTAGCAGTTTAACTCTCTGCACAAGTTCAGCTGAGGCAGAACTCAGAAGCGAAGGACGGCCTCAGCCCCAGCCCAGGCCAGGTCCAAGCCACATCAGCAAGCAATGGTCATATTGACCATTAGGATCATATACATGTGTGTATACTGGGTATTGGGGATACAGATGTAATTTTGTTTGAAATGGAGGTTTTTGTGGGCAAACTGATACTTAAGTATCATTCTTTAGATTTTAAGTTATCAGTTCGTTAAGATACAAAATGTAGAAAGTTATAAAAACTTACATTTACCGCCCTCTTTTTGGTACCTGTTACCTACACCTCCATACGGATGACGACTGCTCTCAATATGTTGCGCACTAGTGAGGCCGCTCTACATGGTTACGCACCGTAGATACGTACGCAGAATGTTACGCACACAAGCTATTCTACGAAGACCTGGAAGGGCCAAACTGACGACGTTAAAAAATAAAAAATATTACGTACGTACGTAGTAATTATTACGTACGTACGTAATATTTTTTATTTTTTTACGTCGTCAGTTTGGCCCTTCCAGGTCTTCGTAGGAGATCGACCAACCGATCGCGCCGGTACTACTACAAGCGCTGAGGGCTCCCTTCATCATAATCGTGAAAAATACAAACTGGATGCTGACGGGACAGTCTCGATAGCAGTTATCAACAAAAAGGACCCAAAATTTCAGGAAACCCTCTTCAAAGGTCACAAAACAACCTGGTAAGTTTTAATCATCTATTATTCAACATAAGTATTTGGATTTAAGTAAACTGCAATATATGAGTTTCAATTAAATATAGCCAAAAATGCACAGTGATGCAGTTTAGGTATGGGATATGTGTTGGCTGCGTTACTACACAGTCGGCAATGGCGTGTACCTATGAGTGGTCCAAGCCAATGTTTGCCTACATATGCCTAATGATGATAATGTGAGTTATAATAATGCCCAACACAGGGCTGCCAACATTGAATAATAGTTGAGAGTAGATTATACGAGAACCGTAGCGAGAGGGAGCGAAGCGACCAAGCTGACCGAGGAAGCAAGGGAGTGGGAGGGGTCCCCCCCTCTCACGGTGGAAACTTTTTTATTTTTCAAGGTAAAATTGTGTGATCTGGTGCATACTTTATAGAGTATTTTAACATACAGTACCTAAAGGCATTATGAAGAGAGGAATTTATACAGATTTACATGCAAAGAAAATGATAAACATGGAATACCCAATTGTTGAAATGCCAACCTTCTCTTTATTTGGTTCCCTTTCTTTGTTTGACCCAGGTTCTGGAAGTAGGTAACTTGTGTGCAGATGATGGGAAGATGCAACAAGCAAGAATCCAATGAGAGAACTTCTTGTATCTGTCGAAGTCATACATCTGTAGACACATTCAACAACATCAGCATCACTTAAGTTCTTGATGTCATTTGCTGTTCTCAATCAGGTGTACGTCTCTGAGGCCGAGTTAAACTGATGTACTGCTGATTCAAAATGTGATGAACGTACGGCTGGTCCGGGTACAGCGCGCGCTGCAAGGTATGGGCGTGCATTGCCTGGGCTAGGCCATGGAGTTACATACACAGAACACGTTACATGCCATCCACGCACATGTCAGGCTAGCTATAGTATAGGCGCGGATCAAATCTTACACACGCGTGAAGTGAGGATAAAGGCTTTCGACAAAAGGCAGGAAAACTGTCACAGCTTTTTCAACAATTCCCAAATTCTTGATTCGGTCGCATAATTTATTCAAATCTATCAATCAGTTTTGTGCGTGAGTAATAATTTCATTAGCAGCGTGAGAATAGACATGTTTACCAAGTGTTCAAATTTATGGATGTTTCTTACATTACTTGTTGCTATGTCTGGCAAGCCTCTGGCAAGCTTTCAGGTTGTCAAGAACAACCTTTGTTTCACTTTCAATAGTTAGGTACGTTACAATGCGTGCGCTCTCGCGGCAGTAAATTCTCCCGAGCGTCTGTTCGGGCGATTTGCGTATGGCTGTGGGGACTCCCCGTAAATACTGCCTTTGCATTGGCTGATAACATTTTTGTCATGTGACGTTATTTTCAAGCTGTAGCTGAATGTACAAGCTTTCATTCAATACCCAACATGTATGCAATTTTTCATTGTTGCGATCAGCACACCACTTTTTCCCGAGAGCTTGATTGTCAGTGCTTTTTTCTCATAAATCTTGGATAATGGACTCAATTTAAGGTATAATGGATGTTTTCTATACATGTTTTCTTGATGTTGGTGAATTTTTGTGAAAATTCTACGATCCGAAATGTGTTTTTTTAGTTGCGAAGTTGAGGGATGTCATTGCAAAGTTGACACGGCGAAGCGATGGCTTCCCGCCGGGAGCTGGAGATGCATGCGCTTTGCTCTGTGCGATCCGGGGGAGCGTTTCATCAAGCGTATTGTCAGTGATTTTTACCGACAACTGTTATAAGCTACTGAAATCCTTGCATCTGATTGGCTGAGAGCAAATTTGTCAGTGAAAATCACTGACAAATCGCTTGATGAAACGCTCCCCTGAGCGTGCGATTGCATGTGTGCATTTTATATTGCAGTCTATGCTACGCACCACTTTTAATACGCGTTGTCTATGGGGGAGAATAATGCGCTCCACATACAAAACAAAGTGCGTAGCTGTAGGCCCCCCCCCCCATCATACAATGTGAGTTGAAAATAATGCAGAGGAGATTAATAATCATATTTTTTAGAATAGAAACGTAATTTTGAAGTCAATAACATCTCTGAATTATAGTTCATGTCATTCTAAATTTTACTGTATTTTATTGCTTAAATTACTAATCATTAATTAGTGTAATTATCTTTTTTAAAAGAATATTAACACCTATTTTCGGTCAATATTTTTTATCCACATGTACAATTTTCAACTTCAGTTCTTCGACAAATTTGCAGTATTTAGTTAACTTATTGATGAAAATGGCTACTTAATTAAATAACTAATTATGGTATTAATTAACTAAGTATACAACAAGATCCTTACCAGATGATAGAACCAATGTCCTTGTCTGTTCCATTTACAAATATCCTGCATTTGACTTCGATGACTTGATAATTTCAGTAAACGCTTCATTTTTACATACACAAAAACACATGCAGTCACAAAATAATTTGATTTGATTTTGATTTGATTTTATTCAGATTCCACATTTACAATGAAATTACAACAATATGTACAAGTTACAAACACTGCAAAAACAGAATACATGGATATGACATAGAAAGATGACAAAAGGATATGTGGAGGGATCTACTAAAAATGTTAGCTTGTGTGATGTAGACCCCCTAATCGAATGATACAATATTATATATTAAAAAAAAGATTTTCGTTTAATTAAAGTAATTGTTTGAGAGGGAGAAAACTACTAAACAAAACATATTATATACAGTTGATCTAACATTACAAAATAAGATTGCATGGTGAAATAAAAGAGATTTCGAGCGGAAATCAGTATATTATATATATACACGTATATATAAAAACGAGATAAATACATTTAATATGAAACGAAAAGAAAAAAATAATCACCTAATTAATTAATTAATTAATGGTTACCCTTTGTTTTTTTATGAGACAGTTTCACATAATGTTCATAGTGTTATTATCTGTAATTGCTGAAAAATTCATTTTGTTAGCTTTAATTTTAAGAAAGTTATAAAAGTTTTTGTGTTTGAATGGATGGTCCGAGATCACAACTTTTGACTTTTTTTTCCTATAAAAACAATAGAAAACAAAAGAAATTAATTGCGCTCATTTTTCGACATAAAAATGACTGTAACTTCGTTAATTTTGAGGTATCAAATTGAAGCTTTCATTAAGCTCTATTTGATGGAATCAATTATATGCTTGAAATAAGATTTCTCAAATTTTTGTAACATACCTACAATAGTATGCATAAAATTTGAATCACTTACTAAACAGGTCTATTGGCATGATTGGGTGAAATATCAATGCAAGCGTAAGTGTTGGCAGCCCTGCCAACATCATGAACATAAATAGGACCATTCATCTCGTGCATCTCCACAAGCCCAGCCCCACCCCCCACCCCGACCCCAGCCCAGACCGAAATTTTCTGTCTCCAGTACGTTAGCCTCTTATCTGGGTAGGGTCGGCTACTACTTGGAGACAGAAGCCGTCCTATCACTTTGCTGTGCAAAATTTGTCTATGCCTTTTATATGGCGTTGTGCCTGCTGGAACAGTAGGAAAAAATCATTTTTCCTCTGTATTTTTTTAAAAATAATCATAAGGCCTAAGCTCTAATTCATATACTTAATCTGTTCAACATACCAATTTGACCAAATGATCCATTTAATGCTCCTTTTTCATGTAATTCAGGGTCCAAGGTCTTCTCCGTTCGCAAATCCTGCAGCCGTATTCAAACCGTTACCCGAGCTTCTAGTCTTGTACAAGGCAAAATGATTATGAAGGAAAAAATACGATAAATTCATTACGAACTCGTGCACATTGATTTCAAAACGGTTATTTCTTTAACACTAAACAAACATATTTAATGTTAAAGAAATAACCGTTTTGAAATCAATGTACACAAGTTCGTAATGAATTTATCGTATTTTTTCCTTCATAATCATTTTGCCTTGTACGAGACTAGAACGGCACAACGCCATGGTAGACACTTAAAGAGGCCAACCAAAATGACAATGGCGGAATCTCATTAATATTCATGAGAATACAAACTATGAATATGTATATACGCATGCGCACATAAGCTTGCGCTTAAACTTTTCGGATATAACCTTTATTTCCGCAGATTTCAGTGTGTAGTGAGCGTAGCTACAAAGATTAAGGCGAAGTGCATTAGTAATTGGAAAACCGTGGGTTCGAATCTCCGGACATATTTTTTTTTTGAAGGGGGGGGGGGGGGGGGGGGGGGGGGGCCGGGGACGGGGGACGCGGGGTAACATGGATCTTCTCTTTTTTCCCCGATTTTTTTCTTTCTCTCTTCTCATTAAAAAAAAAAAAGTTTGTTGAAACAGAAAGTATCGGATGTGATTTGAGTACAATGAATACTTACGTTTCTAAAATGATTTCCTTTGTTTATATTATTTTGAACATTTTTTTTACTCGTTCCATGAGTGGATATATTCAAATTACAACCTCAATCTCCCATTGACTATTTCACATTGTATCGTGAAGTTTTAACATGCTTTGCAATCGGGTATAAAGGGATGTCATTTTGGTTGGCCTCCTGCGTCATTTTGGTTGGCCTCCTGTGTTTTCCCACTTGATATCGCGTATAATAAATACTCTCATGTTCTATTATTTTCATCATTTTTACTCGTTTCATAAGCGAATATATTCAAATTACCACCTCAATCTCCCATTGACTATTTCACATTGTATCGTGAAGTTTTAACATGCTTTGCAGTTGTGTATAAAGGGATGTCATTTTGGTTGGCCTCCTGTGTCATTTTGGTTGGCCTCCTGTGTTTTCCCACTTGATATCTCGTGTATAATAAATACTACATGTTCTAATATTTTCATCATTTTTACTCGTTTCATAAGTGGATATATTCAAATTACAACCTCAATCTCACATTGACTGTTTTACAATGCAACGTGAAGTTTTAACATGCTTTGCAATCGGGTATAAAGGGATGTCATTTTGGTTGGCCTCCTGCGTCATTTTGGTTGGCCTCCTGTGTTTTCCCACTTGATATCGCGTATAATAAATACTCTCATGTTCTATTATTTTCATCATTTTTACTCGTTTCATAAGTGGATATATTCAAATTACAACTTCAATCTCCCATTGAGTATTTCACATTGTATCGTGAAGTTTTAACATGCTTTGCAGTTGTGTATAAAGGGATGTCATTTTGGTTGGCCTCCTGTGTCATTTTGGTTAGCCTCCTTTGTTTTCCTATTACAGCTCTTATAATAAATGCTTTTAGGATTTATTACTAAGTATTTTGTTCATTTTTACTCGTTTTATATGTTGAAACATTCAAATTACAACCTCAATCTCCCATTGACTGTTTTACAATGCAACGTGAAGTTTTAACATGCTTTGCAATCGGGTATAAAGGGATGTCATTTTGGTTGGCCTCCTGCGTCATTTTGGTTGGCCTCCTGTGTTTTCCCACTTGATATCGCGTATAATAAATACTCTCATGTTCTATTATTTTCATCATTTTTACTCGTTTCATAAGTGGATATATTCAAATTACAACTTCAATCTCCCATTGAGTATTTCACATTGTATCGTGAAGTTTTAACATGCTTTGCAGTTGTGTATAAAGGGATGTCATTTTGGTTGGCCTCCTGTGTCATTTTGGTTGGCCTCCTGTGTCATTTTGGTTAGCCTCCTTTGTTTTCCTATTACAGCTCTTATAATAAATGCTTTTAGGATCTATTACTAAGTATTTTGTTCATTTTTACTCGTTTTATATGTTGAAACATTCAAATTACAACCTCAATCTCCCAACAAGAGGCTAAACAACTAACAAAGTCTTACAGCAATGTGAGCTCCATGATAGGATCATCAAAGTCATAAACTTGACTAAAACTAAGATTCACTTGCCGAAACCGTTTTTCCAAAATATTGAAATGGCGCGATCATAATGTGCATTTCTACTTTGCATCTGAACTAGCACAACCCCGGACAAGTACCCCCGGACAACTACCCCCTAGGACAACCACCCTCTAGGAAAAGTACCCCCCGGACAACTACCCCAGACAACTACCCCCTAGGACAACCACCCCCGGACAACTACCCCCCAACAACTACCCCCCCCCCCAGACAACTACCCCAGGTAAACCACCCTCTAGAAAAGGTACACCAAATTGGACTTAACATCACAATGGACAAGATTGTGCCCTGGGGGGGGGGGGGGGGCAGTTGTCTGGGGGTAGTTGTCCGGGGGTAGCTGACCTAGAGGGTGGTTGCCCTAGGAGGTAGTTGTCGGGGGGGGGGGGGGGGTAGTTGTCCGGGGTAGTTATCCTAGAGTCAGGGGTGTCGATCCGTGTTCGTGATTAGGGGGGGATGAACGGCGAGGGAGCGAAGCCAGTGGCGTATCTAGGAATTATGGCGCCCGGGGCAAACAATGTAGTTACGCCCCCCCCCCCCCCCCGAGCACTTATATACGTTATTGTACATTTGGATCACTGTAAAAAAGATTCTTGTAAATTTTATCCTTCTAAGAAATTTATACACTAGACCTTTTAGCAAACTCATCTGTTCAAAGAATATTTACTCATCAAGGAACTATCATCAAAAAATAAATATATTTCACACTTTATCGAATATTTTATCTAGTTTTATATCTCCAAGCCTTTAGAGGTCTCACTCACCATATCAACTGCTATTTGTAAAAGATATCCTGAATCTCCCATATTCATTCCGGTGAAAAAAGAAATAGACTGCATCACAAATCACCTTCTTATCCTCTAAACTGTCACATTTTTAGCTGCTTAAAGAAACATCATTGCAGACCTGATATATATTTTTCATAGTTTCTGTAACAATATCTGTAATGCCATTGTCTTTTCTTTCTGTTGGAAATGAAATAAATACGAATTTGAATTTGAATTTGAAGTAAGGGAGAATTTGAAAAAAAAACGGTGACTTCTTTGTCAAAGGACGTTAGAAAACATAACATTGAATATAGAGGCAACCCAGTTATATAACCACGTTCTGAAAACATCAAAAACTTGTCATCATCATTCCGTTTTCTCAACATTTAAAAAAAATGCTCTTGGCTTTGCAAATCAACAAATGGAAAAAATAAAGTTTTAATTTGAATGTTTGCACTTATGAAAGGAGTAAAAATGATCAGAATAGTAGGACATTAAGGATTTATTATACACGCTAATGTTGGAAAACACAGCTAGGAGGTAAAGCAATATGACATCCCTTTATACACAACTTTGTAGCATGTTAAAACTTCACGTTACATTATTAATCAGACAATGGAAGATTAACGTTCTTATTTGAACATTTTCTCAAATAAAACGAGTAACCATGATCAAAATAATAGAAATGTGAGAGGTAAAATTGTAGTCATAATCATTAGTCTGTGCAACATCACTTCTCACCCTCTCAGAAGGTCAATCACCTACCGGTATTCAAAGATTGTTTATGAGGTACCGGTGGTCCTTTTGGGTATAGACTTCATTTGCGGACACAAACTCTTTGTTTCCTTTACTAAAAACCATTATAAGCCACCTAATCCTGGCATTTACCAAGAGAGTATATATAACGTTTTGAAAATAAGAAATATGTAGTCTTCTTCTCCTTCTCAGCCCCATCATCATGTATGAATTTATTATATGTCTTCTGATGGCATAACCATAGGAGTTCAAAGCTATACATGCCTTATATTGTATTGCTACTTCATCATTCATTAATGAATAGAACTCTCTTGAACTGCATATTTTGTGCTCTTCGAATCTTCTGTTTGCTCTCAAAATAGTTAAATTCCAAACCCAAGCTATACCAGCTCATGATTGAATAACTGAATTATATAAAGTGTTACATAACATAAAAGGATTTACTATAACGTGAGAAAACACAGGAAGCCAATCCAAATGACACCGGAGGCCAACCAAAATGGCATCCCTCTAAATCCAGCTCTGTAGCGTTATAAAACTTCATGTCACATTTCAAATCAGCCAAATGGAAAGTTCATATTTGAATGTTTCATATAATGAAACGATTAAGAATTATGGAAAGAATAGAACATAAAGGGATTTCTTATAATGCACGAAAACACAGGAGGCCAGCCAAAATGACACATGAGGCCAACCAAAATGACATCCCATTACACACAACTGCAAAGCATGTTAAAACTTCACGCTACATTGCAAATCAGTCAATGGGAGATTGAGGTTGTAATTTGAATATATCCACTTATGAAACGAGTAAAAATGATGAAAATAATAGAACATGAGAGTATTTATTATACGCGATATCAAGTGGGAAAACACAGGAGGCCAACCAAAATGACATCCCTTTATACCCGATTGCAAAGCATGTTAAAACTTCACGATACAATGTGAAATACTCAATGGGAGATTGAAGTTGTAATTTGAATATATCCACTCATGAAACGAGTAAAAATGATGAAAATAATAGAACATGAGAGTATTTATTATACGCGATATCAAGTGGGAAAACACAGGAGGCCAACCAAAATGACACAGGAGGCCAACCAAAATGACATCCCTTTATACCCGATTGCAAAGCATGTTAAAACTTCACGATACAATGCGAAATAGTCAATGGGAGATTGTGGTTCTAATTTGAATATATCCACTCATGAAACGAGTAAAATTGATGAAAATAATAGAACATGAGAGTATTTATTATACGCGATATCAAGTGGGAAAACACAGGAGGCCAACCAAAATGACACAGGAGGCCAACCAAAATGACATCCCTTTATACCCGATTGCAAAGCATGTTAAAACTTCACGTTGCATTGTAAAACAGTCAATGGGAGATTGAGGTTGTAATTTGAATGTTTCAACATATAAAACGAGTAAAAATGAACAAAATACTTAGTAATAGATCCTAAAAGCATTTATTATAAGAGCTGTAATAGGAAAACAAAGGAGGCTAACCAAAATGACACAGGAGGCCAACCAAAATGACATCCCTTTATACCCGATTGCAAAGCATGTTAAAACTTCACGATACAATGTGAAATACTCAATGGGAGATTGAAGTTGTAATTTAAATATATCCACTTATGAAACGAGTAAAATTGATGAAAATAATAGAACATGAGAGTATTTATTATACGCGATATCAAGTGGGAAAACACAGGAGGCCAACCAAAATGACATCCCTTTATACCCGATTGCAAAGCATGTTAAAACTTCACGATACAATGCGAAATAGTCAATGGGAGATTGTGGTTCTAATTTGAATATATCCACTAATGAAACGAGTAAAATTGATGAAAATAATAGAATATGAGAGTATTTATTATACGCGATATCAAGTGGGAAAACACAGGAGGCCAACCAAAATGACGCAGGAGGCCAACCAAAATGACATCCCTTTATACACAACTGCAAAGTATGTTAACACTTCACGTTGCATTGTAAAACAGTCAATGGGAGATTGAGGTTGTAATTTGAATGTTTCAACATATAAAACGAGTAAAAATGAACAAAATACTTAGTAATAGATCCTAAAAGCATTTATTATAAGAGCTGTAATAGGAAAACAAAGGAGGCTTACCAAAATGACACAGGAGGCCAACCAAAATGACACAGGAGGCCAACCAAAATGACATCCCTTTATACACAACTGCAAAGCATGTTAAAACTTCACGATACAATGTGAAATAGTCAATGGGAGATTGAGGTGGTAATTTGAATATATTCGCTTATGAAACGAGTAAAAATGATGAAAATAATAGAACATGATAGTATTTATTATACACGAGATATCAAGTGGGAAAACACAGGAGGCCAACCAAAATGACACAGGAGGCCAACCAAAATGACATCCCTTTATACCCGATTGCAAAGCATGTTAAAACTTCACGATACAATGTGAAATAGTCAATGGGAGATTGAGGTTGTAATTTGAATATATCCACTCATGGAACGAGTAAAAAAAATGTTCAAAATAATATAAACAAAGGAAATCATTTTAGAAACGTAAGTATTCATTGTACTCAAATCACATCCGATACTTTCTGTTTCAGCAAACATTTTTTTTTTTATGAGAAGAGAGAGAAAAAAAATCGGGGAAAAAAGAGAAGATCCATGTTACCCCGCGTCCCCCGTCCCCCCCCCCCCCCCCCCCCCCCTTCAAAAAAAAAAAAATATGTCCGGAGATTCGAACCCACCGTCTTCCAATTACTAATGCACTTCGCCTTAACCTTTGTAGCTACGCTCACTTCACACTGCATTCTGCGGAAATAAAGGTTATATCCGAAAAGTTTAAGCGCAAGCTTATGTGCGCATGCGTATATACATATTCATAGTTTGTATTCTCATGAATATTAATGAGATTCCGCCATTGTCATTTTGGTTGGCCTCTTTAAGTGTCTAGAACGGCACAACGCCATAGACAAATTTTGCACAGCAAAGTGATAGGACGGCTTCTGTCTCCAAGTAGTAGCCGACCCTACCCAAATAAGAGGCTAACGTACTGGAGACAGACAATTTCGGTCTAAGCCCTGACATGCCAGAGCGGTGCCACAGGTTCGGGCTTACCTGCCAAAACAGCATTAAGAAAGCTATCTTTCAACGCGCGCCCCGCCCGAAACCAGCCGCTGCACTGCTGCATGCACTGATGTCTGATGAGCATCGTTCGTATTCCATAGACAGACTGCCGACACAACCATGACAACAATACATGCGGCTTGTTTTCAATCAAAGAATTACACACCAGTCTCATTCACACTTTCCCTTTACAAGACATTCCGGCCCATTCCGTTATGTCCTTAAAGTTAAACTTTAAAGACCTAGTAAAACGTATAGATTACCTACTTACAATTTCTTGGAGATCGGCTTTGACAATGAAATTCAGGTGTAACTTAACAGGTGCATGCAGCACATGCCAGAGTCCAATATAATCGACCCGACCCGGTATACAGACCGTAATTGGATTACAAATGGACGAGTTCATTATGATAGAAGGGTTATGTGTTTCTAAATTATCAGTAGATTATAATATTTAAGTGAGAACTGATTAAAAGATGCTTAAAAATACATTTTAAATAATTTTTATTCCATATATTTCATTGTCTAATTGATATTAGGTGAATTTGGAAATATGAATGATAAAATTGATAATAATTTATTCTAATAATGAATAGATTAGCCTGATAGTGATACGGTCAAAAGTCAAGATGGCCTGGATACTACTATTGTAGTACTGTAGTACATGAAACAAAACACAACGCAATGATTTGCATAATAATTGATTACTCATGCATATGTATTATCCGTTGGCGTCTGTAGAATTAAGTGCTGTGGACAGTTTGCGACAAAAAATACGGGCTTGTATTTTACCAAATAGGTAATTTCTTGTGTGTATTTATGCGTTTAATGGAATGTGAAATATTCTTCAATGAGAATTGTATGTGTTTCTTATAGTGGGATGTTGCTGTGGTGATTTGAGAGGCTCTGTGTGCCGCAGAGTAATGTGAGATTAGGTTGCTTACAATTTGAAGCTAACATAATTTGCAATGTACGGGACCACATTCTGAAATATAGCCCAAGAACTGAGTCGGAGACTTGGGAACTGCTACATTGCTACTGCCACGACGCCGAAGGCGGCGGCTTGGATCCCTGGCCCGGCATGCCTGGCCTGGGCATCGTTTCAACTTTCATGAAACCGTCATAACTACAACTACAAGTTCGTCGACATCCCATTGAACGCATATTAATTTTGATACACGCGTTTCATGTCGGCTTATGACCGTTGATGAAACGCTGCCCAGGACTCTGGCATATAAATAGTTAACATGGTTAACATGGTTAAGCTTCATTGGAAATTCAGAAAAAAAGACAGAAATTCATGTTGTCAATGTCATGCCATCATGGACATGGTTGATAATTAAGCTGAAAGGTCGAGGTGTCTCTCTGCCACCTCCCTGGTTAAATTAAAGTGAAGTCTACATTTGTAGTTGTACTAGACAGAAAAATCCGTCTGTTTGGAGGAGTTTTATAACATTTTTTTTACTTTTGAGGCTCTCCTCCAAGATTCCGCGATGCCAGACGTAGTCTCAGCGGAGCATATCCCTGAACAAAATAGACTGATTTTTCAGTCTACATTTGTCTGTTTGTACATACATCTGATAGTGATAAATGTAGACTTCTACTCTCTAGATCTATATTTATTACTTTTGGAAGTGGATGACGTTAAAACCTAAACTGGAATAATCTCAGCTTGCACGACAACAACACTCACAGCCGTGTTCGGTTAATATTGCAATCTGACATATATCTGACAACTTGACAACTTGACAAGTGCGCAAGAGACATCAAATTTTTTATGTTTTTTAATTTGAAATTGCAATATCCGCAGAATTTGTTGCACCCATTTGTAGTCTTAACATTTTGTATTCCATTCGGTATCAAACGATCAGATAATTTATGTAGAATGTGAAAAATCATGGATAAAATATCACGTTCTTGAATTTACTGCAATAAATCATATATACCTACCTATTATGCCTGTAGTCTTGACTACGGGACCCCTTCGAGAATTTAACACACATGCGTCACAATATTGTGCGCACCCCCCGTAATCCTATTGTCCCCTTCGCCACTCACGCGCGTCAACACGCTACGGCCATCTTCCTCTTTCTTGCTCGCCCCCGACGAGTTAGGACGTATTGTCACAGCGCTCCTGAAATCAGGTCGTATAGTATCTTTTTGGTGCGCTTTTTCACATAGTTAAAGCACTTTTAGGTACCTATATTCGTTTAGATTATAGTACTTTGTGTTTTATTAGTCACTCTTGCCGATTGCAAGGGATTTTTTGATTCCCTTTCTTGGCATTTATTTTTCTCTTTCACGGTCAGCCCCACGTAGATATTTCTGTGTTTGCGGGTGTTTCCGTTTGTCACCGAGCCTTCGGGTTCGGTGTTTGTTCTTACGGTTTTTAGGCTGTGAAAATTTCTTTAGTGCGTATCTCCCAAATAAACTTTAGTTTTATTTACTGCATGCAGTTGAAGTATTTCTTATTTTGAAAAGTATACTTTATTGTCTGTTTTATTGCAGTGGTATGAATTCGGAAGAAGAAGCAGCTGGGTCAAGGAGACCTGCTTCTTCCGAAGAGTTGTCTAGCAAGACGACTCGGCCTTCCAGAACTTCCCCGAGTACAGCGGTACGCGGGGGAGGGAGGAGGGCTAAAGGTAAGTTGCCTAGTGGTGTTCCCTTGCAGAGTTTGCCAGTTTCGGAGCTTGCGGCTTCGGGACGGGTGGCGTTAACTGAATCGGGATTGTCAACTCCGAAGCCTGTGGTTTCGGGGTGGGTGACGTCAGATTCTAGTGGTTTGGATATCTCGAATCCAATCCCCCGGTCGCTGAGACCAGAGGGGGGGGCTGTTGTTTCCCGTACGGTAGCGTTCACTCGCTCTGATCCGTTAGGGGAGACGCGCCCCACTACTGCAGGGCAACCCACGGGCTTAGTCCATGTTGGTCTGGGTTCTCAAACCCTAGCCCCCGGCAAACGCCATATGGGGGAACGAGTACTTTCTGGGCTGTCTCAGTTGCCAGCTAATGGGAATGCTCGAGCTAACAATGTTGGTCTGGGTTCACAAACCCTAGCCCCCGGCAAACGCCATATGGGGGAACGAGTACTTTCTGGGCTGTCTCAGTTGCCAGCTGATGGGAATGCTCGAGCTAACAATTATGGACGCTCTTCGGAGCAACAGGTGTTTTCACCTGAGTGCGTGACTACTAGTGCTCCCCTATTGCCGCTTTCGAGCGGTCCAATAGTGGGTTCACATGCCTTTAGTAGTCATCGGGCACATACCGAGTCATCTCGGTCTGCCCACGCACTGGGAGCTTTTAGCTCCCAACCCATGGCTACTGCATCCTCTTGCTTAGCCAATATGGGTGTTTTGGGCGATTCTCTAGGCTTACGCCATGAGCGCTCCAATCCCTTTTTGGGAAGTGAACGTCCCTCCGCGGAGGGATCGGTTTTCACCTGAGTGCGTGACTACTAGTGCTCCCCTATTGCCGCTTTCGAGCGGTCCAATAGTGGGTTCACATGCCTTTAGTAGTCATCGGGCACATACCGAGTCATCTCGGTCTGCCCACGCACTGGGAGCTTCTAGCTCCCAACCCATGGCTACTGCATCCTCTTGCTTAGCCAATATGGGTGATTTGGGCGATTCTCTAGGCTTACGCCATGAGCGCTCCAATCCCTTTTTGGGAAGTGAACGTCCCTCCGCGGAGGGATCGGTTCGTGTTTCCGAAGTGGCTTCGGAGATCCGAATGAATCCGATTAAGCGTTCTAACAAAAGGGTTTCGGCTACGACTCTTGTCGAGCCAGCCAAGAAAAAGGCCAAGAAGAAGGCAAAAAGTGGCAAGGCTTTGCCGGCCTCTTGCCCGTCTGGCCTGGCTAACCCAGCTAGCTCCTCTCAAGCTGACATGTTCAGCATGATGCGGGCTTTTGCTCAGAATCAGGGTTGGTCCTTTGTACCGGCTACTTCAACCCTGACTTCTGTCCCTATTCAGGGGTCTGACTTTGAGACTAATCAACCTTTTGTGTTTGATTCCTCTTTGTCTGAGACTGATTCGCATGTGCCTCCTACTCCCGCGGCCCTTGGGGCTCCGCCGGGCGAGGAGACTGTTGGTGAGCCATGCGGGGACCCGCCTGCGGAGGCCTTTGTTAACGTTCCTTTGTCTCATTCCACTCGGGTGGAACCAGATTTGGATGCGTCCTCTCAAGCTTCGGTTCCCGAATCGCTTGGGCAGGCGGAGTCTCAATCGCTCAATCTCTGTGGAGTGGAAGCGATTGTTTTGTTGTCCAAATATCGCCCTGAAGTTCAGTCAACCCGCGCGCAGGGTTCGACTTCGCGTTGGTTTAAGCAGCGGGATTTCTGCTGAGTCTGGGCGCCTTGGCGTCCGGCCCATGGCTGTTGCATCTCCTTGCTCGGCCGATATGGGTAATTGGTGCGCGTCTTTGGGTTCAATACCCTCAGCGCACTTCTCCCATAAAGGGAGGTGAGCGTCCCTCAGTGGAGGGTTCGGTTCGTGTTCCCGAAGGGCTTCGGGGATCCGAACGAAACCGGATAAACGCTCTGAAAAGCGGGTTTCGACTTAGGCTCTTTTTGGGCCAATCAGAAGCCTAGGGAAGGGGCTAAAAGAGGCAAGGCTTTGTCTGCCTCTTGCCCATCGGGTTTAGCTAACCCTTCGGTCTCTCAAGCTGAGATGTTCAGTGTGAGATGGGCTTTGCCCAGACTCAGGGTTGGTTCCTTGTACCAGGATTCACATCCCCTGCTCTTGTCCCTTTTTTGGGTCGGACATCGAGACTAATTAGCCTTTTATGGTTTATTCTTCTTTGTCTGTGATGAGATCACATGAGCCTCCTAGTCTCGCAGCCTCGGGGCTCCGTCGGGTGAGGAGGCTTATGGCGGTTCATGCGTGAATCCGACCGTTTCGGCCTT
This sequence comes from Heliocidaris erythrogramma, assembly GCA_025617745.1. Taxonomy (NCBI): domain Eukaryota; kingdom Metazoa; phylum Echinodermata; class Echinoidea; order Camarodonta; family Echinometridae; genus Heliocidaris; species Heliocidaris erythrogramma. The sequence goes on along the minus strand of CM046864.1, from coordinate 18,656,501 downwards.
TGTTCGTGATTCTTTGTCACGATCTTTTCAGGCGGATCCAGTTTTGGAAGCGGCCTCTCTAGCTTCGGTCTCCGAATCGCTGGGGCAGGCAGAGCCTTAGTTGCTCTCCCTTTGTGGGGTAGAAGCGATTGCTTTGTTCTAAACTTTCCCTGACTTTTAGTCAACCCGCGCGCAGGGTTCGACTTTGCTTGGGTTCAGGCAGCGGGCGGACGAGACGGTTTCTTCATAGATCTGTCTGCCCCGCTCCCCGGAGGTGCTATAGGAACTTGGACACCTCACAGGCTGTCCTTTTTCCCTTTCTCCGACTTTTGTTATTCCCAGGCGCTCGGGAAAACTTCGTTTGATACTGAACCTAAAGAGGATAAACAAATTTATTCCTCCGGTTCATTTTTGTATGGAGACTCTTGCCTCCATTCTTCCGTTGATCAAAAGGGAAGACTACGCGGTCTCGATAGATCTCAAGGACGCGTACTTTCACATTCCCATTCATCGCGCATCTCGCGATCTTCTGGGGTTCTCCTTCCTCTCGGAGACTTACCGGTTTCGGGCTCTTCCCTTCGGGCTGCGCCCGGCCCCTCGGGTTTTTACTCGAGTTGTAGCGGTGCTAGCGGCCTTTCTGAGGCGTCGCGGCCTGCGGTTGTTCTGTTACCTGGACGATTGGCTTCTCCTTGCGGAGTCGCGCGATCGTTTGTTGGACGAGACTCGTTGCTAGTCTCTCTTGCTCAAGACTTAGGTTTCCTAATAAATTGGGAAAAGTCAGAGTTAGTCCCCACTCGCAGCCCAGTTTTTCTGGGGGCGGTGTTAGACATAAGGAATCAGTTAGCTCGGCCCAGTCGAGACAGGATTCTCACCATTGTCTCTGCGGCTCGCAAGCTCTTGCTGGCCAGAAGAGTCTCGGCCAGACAGTGGCTTCAGTTTCTAGGTTATCTAGCCAGTCTAGTCGATGTTTTAGAGGACTGCCGGCTCCTCATGAGACCCTTTCAGAGACATCTCCTCAGGTTCTTAAAGCCGGGAAAAGACTCTCTTTTGGTCTGGATTCCAGTACCAGTAAAGATCAAGTCTCTTCTCGCTTGTTGGACGAGCGAGGTGTTTCTCGCGCGAGGCAGGTCCTTCTCTGCCCCTCTTCCGTCGATATCGGTTTCGACGGACGCCTCTCGGTTGGGGTGGGGAGGACACTGCAACGGCAGCACGGTTGCGGGGGATTGGTCTCATCTTGGGACTCTTCCTCATATCAATGTCCTGGAGTTTATGGCAGTTCTGTTGACCTTGCTCCATTTCAGAAGTCGACTTCTCAGTCGTTCGGTTCTGATTCTCACGGACAATGTTACTGTGGCGGCATATATCAATCGGCAGGGAGGCACTCGTTCGGTTGCCCTGAATGCCCTAGCAGCTCAGCTGTGGAGGTGGTGTCGTCGCATGGCAATCACACCCGTGGCCTCTTTCATCCCCGGTCGGGAAAACCTCTTTGCGGATTTTCTGTCCCGGGGCAGGTATCTTCCATCGGAATGGATGCTCCATCCGGAAGTATTTTGCCGCATTCGCAGTTGCCTAGGTCCACTGGAAGTGGATCTATTTGCGTCGGTGCTAAATCACCAGCTGCCGAAGTATTGCTCCCGTGTTCGCGATCAGGGAGCATGGGCTCTCGATGCTTTCTCCCTCAGCTGGGAGAACCTTCAGGGATTCGCCTTTCCTCCCTTCCAACTGATTCCGCGTGTCTTGCGGAAAATCAGGGAAGATCGGGCGAGGGTGCTTGTAATAGCTCCCTTTTGGCCCAGGAGGAATTGGTTTCCGGAACTTATGAGCCTTCTAAGGGCTCAACCGTTAGTTCTCCCGTTAAGAGCGGATCTGGTGTTACAGCCCCTATTGGGGATTCTTCACCACAATCCGGAGTCTCTTCATTTGACTGCTTGGCCCCTGTCAGGGAATCTGCAAGACAGTCGGGTCTCTCTGATAGAGCCGCGGACTTTTTAATGTCCAGTCGTAGGGTTTCTACTAGGGAAATTTACAATTCCCGTCTCTCGGTCTTTTTCCTTTGGTGCAAAGAGAGAAATCAAACCCCTTCTAAGGCTCCTATTGGTTCAATTGCGGATTTCTTAATCTCGTTATTTGACAAAGGGAGGTCTATTTCTACTATCCGAGGCTACCGTTCGGCGATCGGGGCCATTCATTCGGGTTTTTCGGATGGTTCGGGGATTTCCAATTCCCCGCTACTAAGTGGTTTGATTCGTTCGTTCTTTCTGAAACGACCTTCGTTTTCTAAGTTAGTGCCGTCTTGGAGTCTGCCTAAGGTCCTGGAGGCCTTGGCGAAACCTCCTTTTGAACCGTTAGGTGAAGCTTCGCTTCATCATCTTACGGTTAAGACGCTCTTTTTGGTAGCTATTGCCTCTGGGCAGAGGCGCAGTACTCTTCATGCTCTCTGTCTTACTCCTGGTCATGTTCGCTGGGAGAGAAAAGGTGTTAGGTTGATTCCTAGGGCTTCTTTCGTTGCCAAGAATCAGACAGCTACCTCCGGTCCTGTTGAGATTTTTCTTTGTCCGCTTTCTGACTTTTCTTCGGTGCGTGAGGACAAAGTTTGGTGTCCTGTTAGGGCTCTCAAATGGTATATTGATAAGACTAAGTCTTATCGTAAGGATGATCAGTTGTTCCTGATCACTAGAGAGCCTTTTTCTCCTGCCTCTCTTGATTCCATTTCTAGATGGATCGTTGAAGCTATTAGGGCCGCTGGCACAGAGGCTCTTTTATCCGACAGTAAGCTTCGTGCTCATGATACTCGTAGTGTCAGCACTTCTTGGGCTCTGTTTCAAGGTGTGGCGCTTGTTGATATTTTGAAGGCTGCTTATTGGCGTTCGCCCAATTCCTTCATTTCTTGCTACCTTAGGGATATTCCCGCAGGTGAAGCTTTGTTTGCGTCAGCCACCTTGAAGGCCGCTGTGTCTTCTTTGTAGTCTTTGGTGTAATCCTATTTCCTTCCGCTCGAAACATGCCTCCCGGTCTTTGAGTTGGCGCTGGTCTGGCATAATAGGTAGGTATATATGATTTATTGCAGTAAATTTGTAAAATCAGCACTGATTTTCTTATTTACTATATAAATCTATATACCTACCTATGACCCTCCCTCCTTCCCCGCTCCTTGCAAGCAACATGTTTCTACTTGGGATTGCTCGCAAAAGAGGAAGATGGCCGTAGCGTGTTGACGCGCGTGAGTGGCGAAGGGGACAATAGGATTACGGGGGGTGCGCACAATATTGTGACGCATGTGTGTTAAATTCTCGAAGGGGTCCCGTAGTCAAGACTACAGGCATAATAGGTAGGTATATAGATTTATATAGTAAATAAGAAAATCAGTGCTGATTTTACAAATTTAACTTTAAAATGGAGATTAACCCCTTCCAAACTGTGGGCAGCAAATTCTGCACAAAGTGTTCAACATTTTGTTTGGGCTCAGAATGGCTTGGAATATCTTCCTCATACAGAAACCTGTGCCTTCGATATACATGTAATCATGTTTATTCCTATGCAAGACTTTGCTCAGGAACAAAAACCTCAATGAAATTGGAAGTTAAAGGGCGATCCAACCTTGGTAATAAAATGATCTGTATGAAAGCAGAAAAATAAAAAGAGGATGGTGAAAGTTTGAAAGAAATCGGATAAGGAATAAGAGAGTTATGGATGTTTGAAAGTGAGATCACTACATCTACATGTAGATGCAAATCTCAAATTGGCAATTTGGTATTTTGGTGAGTCGATTGTGACAAAGATCTACTGGTGGACAACTCTCCAGTTTGTCGTACACAAAAATATCATTAATTTGTAGTTTTCTCTCCGAAGAGCCTTTACCCGCAAGGCAGTACTCAAAATATATTGTAGATATATAGCATATATTGTTATAGGTCCTCATGAAAAAGATCCTACTGAGTAATTCATTTTGAAAAATGACATTTTAGACATTTTGTGTGTTGGTGCAAATGGGGAAGTTGTCCGCCACTACATCACAGTGACATTACCTATTCGGCCAATTCAAATTCCCAATAGTGATTACGGTACAACTTTCAACAATTCATAACTTTGTTATTGCTTTTTGCGATTTTGTTTAAACCTTCACCAATCTGATTTCTCTGATTTTTCCTCTTTTCTTTCAGAGCAACTTGCCAATAAGATTGGATTTCCCTTTAATATTTAACTCTTGAAAGTGCATTTTTCACAATTGCTCAAAAATCTGGTGACATGGAAGGGGTTAAAGGGATACGCCACCAGGCGGCCGTGGGGAAAGTCAGGATTGCGTAAGTCCCATTCACTCGTACACAAAGTTTGTGCGTCAAACGCGTCCGTTGGACTGCTGGGATTATATTTCGAACTGCACGAAGCCGACCGAATCTCGCAGCTCGAGCTCGAGCTCGGGCAGAGCTGCATGTTGCGCAGCGACCAGTCTGTCTGAGGTTTGCTCCCCGCGGGGCAACGGCATATATGAGGCAACGATCACGGTGCCCTCTCGCGGCATAAAAACGTCCACAATTTGCGGTTGAGTATCCCTTTAAGTGAAGTTTGGACACCCCATCATGGAGTCTACTTTGTCTTTTACCAGGAATGTCTTGGTCTTAGCTTTTGGAAAACATGTTTTAAAATAATACTTTCATTCTATATAGAAGATTCAAAAACAAAAGATGTTTTTTTTCTTCAGTTTGGCTTTCTGGGCTATGACCCTTGCCTTGACAGTTGGGCAATGAGCCTGATTGGTTAAGAGTAGCCACTTTGTCCGTCCGTGACATTGAATGTTTTATGGATTATAATTCTAGTAGGTGACCATACCCTTCACAATGAAACATAAAATGGCTCTCTCACAATTGCATACTTATTTGCTACAGGCCTTCAAACTTTCAGAATTTGTCAAATGTCCGTCTGTGACTATTAAACCGATCACGCTCCAATCAGGGACACAGTAAATGCAAATTTCAGCAAGGGTATGCTCGTATGATTTCTAAGTTTGTTTGATACCTCTCATCCTGTTTTGATAATTAATCTTTCTATTCAGACTTTCAGCTTTGAGAGCAAGGTCCAAAGTTTTTCTTTTGTGACAAGTGATAACCAGTCAGTCCGCAACCCTGTGCGTTAATGAGCCAAAATGCTGATTCCTGCAGAGATTTCCTCTTCAATGGATGTCGAGTCTCGCAAACAAGATAGCTTGAGATTTGGCGAGATATTTGCAAGAGATCAAGAAGGTATCTCTCAAACGAAAATAATGCAGAAATTGTTCAGCTATGGTAGAGGAATATCTTTGTGACATTTCGCTCTTTATTTTGGTATATAACATGACTATATTCGATCGGATTTGGATATCTTTCTTCCCGTCCAAAAATGATGAAATTTCAGACTTTTTGGGGAGCAATTTTAGCCTCTATTTGCTTCCTCCGAACTCCTGACTGGTATAAAGTTTTAAAATCTAAGTGATGTCGATGATCGTTGAGTTGGATTATTGGCGCTAACAATGAATTAAAAATAATTTTGCAGCAAAATGTATTTGTTGATGAAAATAGGGCTTTATTTCAACCGTTTTCCAAACAAAATAAATACCCTGTGAAAGCCATTAAGGGTTTAACATCCGGTACGCTGCCCAAAGTGCAACGGGGTGGCATCCTCCCAGCCGCTGCTGTGGTTAGTTCCTTGTCTAACATTCACTGTTGCAATAGCGTAAAAGGTACACCAAAATCAATGTAAAGATGATAATTCATCAACAATCGACAACTTACCTGTGACTACTTTACGACTACTTTATTTTTCTCTGCTGCAAAATTTGGGATTCCAAGATGAAAATGAAGTATTTACAAATATTTCCCCCTTCCTCATGAATGACCTATTGGAGAAATATCACCGCCAACTCACACAAAACTTATCAGTAATGCAGGACGGGGTACATGTACACATTATAGTCTGTATCATGCTTGAACTTGCCGAACTCCTGACTGGTATAAAAGCTAAATCCTCCGGTTTTTAGTCAGTTCTGAAAGAGTATTTCTTTTAAACGATTCTAATGATCTAAGAAATTTCTTGCAGCAAGATATCTGACCAATATTTTTTCACCCTGTTTCGTCAAGTTTATGTCGTTCATTTTCACTCGTAAATGGTCTATTCATTTTAAAAAGTCTTCTCAATCAAACTGCTAAGTTTGAAGTTGAAATTGGTAGAATTATCATTCCTCTTTCATTTGTGACATTTATCTTAAAAATCCATTGAGAAACAGTGGAGTAATTGGCAGTTTTCTACTGTTCCCTTCTGCTCATGAATATTCATAATTCTCGGCCCGGCGTGAATACAAGTTCCGCAGAAGAAGCGCTTTTCGCACGGGCTGCGGACTGACTGTAACTTCTTTTAAATTTTGTATTTCTTGCTATTAAAGGCCAAGTCCACCCTAATATCAAGTTGATTTGAATAAATAGAGTAAAATTAAACAAGCGTAACAGTGAAAATTTCACTGAAATCGGATGTAAAATAAGAAAGTTACGGCATTTTGAAGTTTTGCATTATTTCATGAAACAGTGATTATGCATAGCATGGGCGGTATGCAAATGAGTGAACCGATGATGTCACACATATATTACATGAAATTTCAAATATTTCAATTTTTATAGATGTGATAATAAAGAATCCCTTCCTTGTATGAAAATAAGTTACAATAATGATGAATTTACATGTTCCATATGGAGTCAAACCATGTTTTACATTATTAAAGCAAAAAAATGAGATGTATGATATTTCATATAATAAATTACATAAGGAAAAGTGAGTGCATGACATCATCGGTTCACTCATTTGCATACCGCCCATGTTATGCATATCACTGTTTCATGAAATAATGCAAAACTTCAAAATGCCGTAACTTTCTTATTTTACATCCGATTTCAGTGAAATTTTCACTGTTACGCTTGTCTAATTTTATCTCTATTTAATCAAATCAACTTGACATTAGGGTGGACTTGGCCTTTAAGTGAGTGGATACCGATCTTCTTTTCTACCTCTTGTCTCCTTTGTCATATTCTTCTCATTCTTCCTAGTTCTAGTTATAATTCTGATTCTCTTTCTTGTTTTCTCTCACCCTCTTCCCTTTCCCCCCACTAATTCTAAATTTGTTCTTCATTTTCTCTTTCTTGTTGTCTTCTTTGGAATTTGATCTTCTTCTTCTCTTCATCTTTCGCTTCATCTTATTTTTCATTCTCAGTGATGTTTTTCCGTCTTTGTTCTTCTCCTCCTTTGTATTCTTGTTCTAGTTATACTTCTGATTCTTTTCCTGTTTTTAATGTCATTGTTCTTCTTTTGTTCTTCTTGTCTACTTCTTGTGCATTGTGAGCACTTCTGTTTTTCTATCACCCTTTTCTTTTTTTTCCCGCACTAATTCTAAATTTGATCTTCCTCATCTCTTCATCTTTCATTATTTTTCTTTCTAACTGATGTGTTTCCTTCTTTGTTCTCCTCCTTTGTATTCTTCTCATCCCCCTTCTTATACCTCTCTTTCTTCTTCTTTTTTTTTCTTCTTCTTCTTTTTCTTCTTCTTCTTCTTCTTCTTCTTCTTTTTCTTTTTCTTCTTTTTCTTCTTCTTCTTCTTCTTCTTCCTCTTCTTCTTCTTCTTCCTCTTCTTCTTCCTCTTTCTTTCTCTTTCTCTTTCTCTTCCTCCTCGTTCTCTTCCTCCTCCTCCTCCTCAATCCTCCTCAATCCTCCTCAATCCTCCTCCTCGTCCTCCTCCTCCCCCTCCTCCTTCTCCTCCTCCCCCTCCTCCTTCTCCTCCTCCCCCTCCTCCTTTCCTCTCCTCCCCCTCCTTTCCTCTCCTCCCCCTCCTCTCCTCTCCTCCCCCTCCTTTCCCCTCCCCCCTCCCCTCCTCCCCCCATCCCTAATATGTTCAGTGGATGTAACAAAATTATCATAGCTTGTCAATTTATTGCTTATTATATTTTTCTCTGTTCCACCCAAACAGGTTGCATTGGTATTCACAATGAGTGGTGTGTTGCAGCAACTGAGGGACTATGGGCAATGGGCCAACAGTGTGTCAGGTGAGTATTGTAGTCCGGTGCTTCAGTTCATTCATTCGTCCTTCCTTACATACATCCATCTAGTCATCCATCCATTCATTTGTCCATTTATTCTGTTCATTCATTCTTCCGTCCATCCATTTATTCTTCCATTCATCCATCATTAATAGAAATCAATTCCCCTTTTTTTTTGTTACTCTCTTCTGAAAATAAATTCATTTATGCTGAATGATGTTCAGGAGTTATTTTCATTATTTTTGAGTGCATTCAACTGGAATGGAGATCATTCAGCCAACCTTGGGTTGACCTTTCATTTCGTTCAAAAGATAGGCAGAGGCAAATTTGCCATGCATCAGGAGAAATGTTACTGTTCAGCTGTCCATGGTCAGATTCTATTGATCAAGGTGTCCAGTTAAAGGAAACATGATAGGCTACAATATGAGTGTTTTTGATTAAATCTATATGAACTGATCACAACAACATTAAGGGTTGAATCTAAGTTTCTTTTTTTTTACTCACACTGTATAAACTTGGGGCAAGGATAAAGGTAAGCTAGTCTGCAAGCACAGACCCTAACTTGACACTTTATCAGAAAATCAATGTTGTGTCTTGTGTGAAGCCTAACCCAGCTTCCCACTGGTCCTGTCAGTGTCAGGAGCAGCTATAGTATAGGGCCTATTCGGCCGTGAGATGGCAAAACCACGTATGTCGAATTTTTTTGAAAATTGACTTTGTCCCATATTTCACTTTCTATTAGCATAATCTAACTCCTCACCAATCCTTGAAATCAGAATGCTTCCCGTTATTGAGATATGCCACCCCCTCCCCTGAAAAATGTGACAATGGAGATGGCAAAACAACGTAAACGGCAATTTGTAAATTTGCCGTGCGCGCATCGCTAGACGTTGTTGGTAGAATGACGTATGTCCCATTTGTGCGTGTACAAAACTCGCAATGAGCGCGTTGCATATGCGCTGATTTTTTTCAGCGCTAGTGTATATATTATAGCAGCGCGTCTATATTATACGTAGCTGCGCCGCAGAAAATGGCGTTGAGAGGGAAGAAAATCCTTTCTCTGGCCCTGGATAAACTCAGGAAAATTGCAGTAGGTAAGTTCAAATAATAATTACAAAAAAGAGAGAAAGCGTAATTTTAAGTTGGAACAATTTGTTCTAACAATATGCACGTGTTCGTTTAAATGAACGCAACTACCGGTAACACTAACAGATACAAACGAATTCAGTTCAGTCTAACGACGTACCGGTAACACATATTCATAACGTTACCGAGTTAACTTAAGTCTGGGGGTCTTATTATTATGTCCGGACAACTTTGCATCTGGATTAAACAAAATATTCTCATGGGGGGGGGGGGGGGGCTCAAATTTTGTTCCAGGGGGAGGGGGTGTATGTCCTGTTGATCATTGTTGGGAGGGGGGGGGGGGGTTCTGAGGGTAATTGTACTGGGGGGGGGGGGGTAATTGTCCTGGGGGGTAGTTATCCTAGGGGTAATTGTCCTGGGGGTAGTTGTCTCTCCCCCCCCCCCCCCCCCATGACAACAGGCACCTGTTACGCCCCTGGTGTGTGCGTGTGCGTGTGTGTGTGTGCGTATTTCAACGCAGGGATGGAAAGAAAAAAAAAAGGGCGTTGTGGGAGACCATTTAACGTAGAATTATTCAACGGAGATTTGAATAAGTGTCTCGGTCAACACACGGCACACACACACACGCACACACGTTTACATGGCTTTACTTCCGAGGACAACTATTGTTCCTCTATTGTTACTCGTCCTCGGACAGTCGACGGAATAAAGCACAAATTCATTGTTCGACGTTCGAGGACTATTGTCCGGCTTCCGAGGACCATTGTTGTCATGATTTTTTTTTGTTCTCTGTCCGAAAATGTCCTCGGACATAATGCTAAACAAACGCACCTACACACACACAACACACACATTTAAGCACTTACATTACTTGATTTGTTAGGAACAACTTTTGAATGAAAACATTTTAGATTCAAAAGATCTGCAATACGTTGTTTTGCCATATCCACACATTCATTCAATGAGACATACGTTGTTCTGCCATATCAGTACCGGTAGCTTTACATGTGTTTGCGGCAAAACAATGTATGTTTTAATTTATGCAAATTAATAAAAATTCTAGTGGCTTCAGTAAGATTTCATTGCACTCAACATAATCTTACTACTATTGTTCTTTTTCAGACAAAATATGACATTCTGAGAAGGAACACAAACAGAGCTGGACTTCGGCAAATCTTAATTTTCAATTTACAGGAAAAGAAGTTTTATGTAGATACGTTGTTTTGCCATCTCACGGCCGTATTGTAGTCTTACAGTGCAGACACTCTTTTATGACTGACCAGAGTTTGGGCAGGCTACAAACTAACGTTAAACCTGCCTTAATGCCTGTCTGTACATGTACGCATCTATAGAACTAATTTCTCTTTTTAATCAAAGTTAATCGCTATCATACCTGCGACCCCCCTGCCCCACACTGGATTTTTATTCCGGTCTTGTTTCTATTACAGATACCAGGACCATGGGCTGGCTCCTCATGTCTAGTCCTCTGGTCACATACACCCTGGTAGCCCTGTATCTGGTCCTGGTCTACTTTGGGCCCAGGTTCATGGCCTCGAGGAAACCCTTCAATCTCAAATGGCCGATGCTGATCTACAACTTTGCCCTCGTCGTCTTGTCAGCATTCATGTTCAAAGAGGTATTTTGATATCTACATGTACATACATACTGTATACGCCATATATTTTGCGGGGGGGATGTTATTTTTCGCGTATGGCGAGTGGGTCTCGAATTTAACAACACGCTAAAATATTGCTAACATAATACATGTAGTTGATTTGTTGTCTCCTGGTCAGAAATTCACCACTAAGCTTTGCGAATGTGCATCATCATTGCTCCTTGTAGATCTGAGAATTTTCTGATCGCAACCACTCGCGAAATAGTCTTGTTCAGTTCCTGTAATCATTTAGAACCTGGAAGAGTAAATATGGAAATTTGAATACATATATATCCAGGGTGGATTATCATTAAAAAATGGACAATTGCAAAATTATGAATTACAATAGTCACTGAGAGCTCTTTGAAAATCAATATCAATTAAGGAAGTATTTTAGAATGTTATTTTTAAAAAAGGAACGTAGTTGCACAGAATTCTATTTCTATACTAACATGATTGATTCTTTTCCATTCTAAATAATGTTTGTCAAGAAAAGAGGGAATAGATTTTTGTATTTTGGCATTGAAAAGTTAGAGAGAACCTGTGTCTTAAGATCCATCGCATTGTTGCCCCAACAGCCCCCAAGTTATAGAACGTAGATAGGTAGATAGAAAGATTTAAAAGTTATGATCTACCGACCAAATTGCCAATTTGAGATTCGCATAGATTTATAGTGATTTCATTTTTGAAACATTCAGTCATAACTTTATTACTTTTGTCCGATTTCTTTTATACCTTCACCATCCTGTTTTTGTTGTATTCCTGCTTTCATACAAATCTTCTTCTTACAAGGTTGGATTTCCCTTTAATGCTTCAACGACACTTTTTTGACAGAAATCATTTTATGTGGGCTCTCTTTTAAAGAGATTCCTTGGCCTAGGGTCCTCAGTCCCTGGCAAGTTTTTTCTTGCTGCAAGTGACGATTCTTCTTGCAAAATAATCTTTACAAACATACATGTTGAGCATCATAGAAGTATATAATTCCTTCTTTTCTTGGTGATAACAGTAATTAAATTTCACATTTTTATATATTTTTTTGTCTGTCTGTCTGTCTCTTTCTTTCTTGCCTTTCTGTCACATTCTCATTACCTCCCTCAACATCTTACATCTATCTCTCTCTCTCATTCTCTTGCCCTCTTCCCCGCTTCTCCTCCTTGTCTCTCTACCTTCCTCCTACTTTCTCTCCTCTCTGTCTGTCTCTCTCTCTCTCTGTCTCTCTGGCTCTCTGTGTGTATGTCTCACTTTCTCTCTGTCTGTCTGTCTCTCTCTCTCTATGTGTCTGTCACGCTCTCTCTCTCTCTCTCTGTCACTTTCTCTCTGTCTGTATGTCACTCTCTGTCTGTCTGTCTCTCTCTCTCTATGTGTCTGTCACGCTCTCTCTCTCTCTCTCTGTCACTTTCTCTCTGTCTGTATGTCACTCTCTCTCTGCCTGTATGTCACTCTCTCGTCTGTATGTTACACTCTGTCTGTATGTCACACTCTCTCTGTATGTCACTCTCTCTCTCTTTGTATGTCACTATCTCTCTGTATGTCTTTCTCTCTCTGTATGTCACTCTCTGTCTGTATGTCACACTCTCTCTGTATGTCACTCTCTCTCTCTGTATGTCACTCTCTGTCTGTATGTCACTCTCTCTTTGTATGTCACTCTCTCTCTGTATGTCACACTCTCTCTCTCTCTCTCTCATTCTCTCTCACAGTTCTTTGTGACCACAGTGCTGAATCCTAAGTTCAATGTATCATGTCAGGCCGTCGACTATTCTGATGATCCCCTCGCAGTCAGGGTAAGTAGAGATGTACAGGCACTGTACCAGCTTTGTTCAGCAGCACCCCCTACCTCTTATTTTCATAGCAGACGTCTATTGCATTTCATGTGAAAAAACACATAATCTTGTTCAGAGGATACTATTTTGTGTTATATACTGCATACCAACGTTCTAGGCCTCTGATTGGTCAAAACTGCAGGCATGAAATTCGCTATTGACTGCAGGGCTGTATAGTGAAAATTATTGACTGGGCATTGTTCAACTTGCCTTTATACATGTACAATGCAAGAATGTAACAATCGATACATGCAGTGAGGCACGAGAACTGATCTTATACCCCTTTCTAACCAAGCACTTACCTGGGGAAGTTCCCTCACGTAAGTTTAGAGTTACGCGGGGAAAGGTCCGGTCTGAAAGGAACTAGGGAAAAGTTGGCCACGTAAAGCCGAAAAACTTCCCCGTGCAACTACAATGTAACACGAGGAAAGAGAGTTTCAGGGGGTAAGTGGTCGGTTTGAAAGGTTGGCGGAGAACTTCCTTGTTGCAATACATCAGAGATCAATTATCACTTCCAGTATACCACTGTGAAAATTTTGATTTGGAATTAATTGGAAAGGAGTTCCGCAGAAGAACAATATTCGATACATATCACCTCTTTTCAATTCTACTTTTGAAATATTATCTTACCGTTAATTTGTTTTTAAAGCGATTTGACACAATCTTTTTCACGGAACGTGTAGTACATTTGTGTTGTCATAGAAAAATTAATTATTTTTGTCATAAATGCGTGAATTAATTTATTTCTGTGATTTACTTTTAGCTCGCTGGAGCATGCTGGTGGTTTTTCTTCTCAAAGATCATCGAATTTCTGGATACCGTAAGTTCCTTTATCTGTGATACTGATCAAACTTTAGATTTGATTTGATTTATTTCTGCATTTTTCCAAATATACAAAGCATAATTGATATACAATAAATAAACGGAACATAGTAACACAATACATGATAATATAATCATCAATAAAAAGAATATATACTTTGACATAACAAATTATAGAAAGCAAACTAAAGGAAAACAAAGGTTTGATGAGTAAAAAAAAAAAAAAGAAGAAAGTTTCCATCATAAGCATATAGCTTGACTGGGATGGGAGCCCCGAGACGATTTTATACGATTTTTGGACATTGATGCTTACAGCGCTCTCATCATTTTTGATGCTTTAATTCGTCGTTTTTATTCAGTAATGTCACAAATTCATAAAAAAGGACCTCAATACCCTCGAGTGATTTATACTAAAAGTTCTTAAAGGAGAATTCCGAAGACTAAAAAACATAGGGATTTATATATGAATAGAATGAATAGAACACCTAGAACAATGTAAGCGAGTTTCAAAACTCTAAATCTAATGCAGAAAGGGGCAAAAGCGTTTACAAAATGATGTATGTCTGGAGAGAAGTAATGCGGTGATACGGACTCTCAAATCGCCCCTCCAGTAATGACGTCACAAGGAGGAATTCCATTCCCAGTGCGAGTGAATGTGCTGTCTCAAAATACAAGCAAGATGCCGTATTATTTAGCTTCATTTGGGCTTTTTATGCGATTTTGAGCTACATTTATTATTTCTTTCCAAAGATATAAATATCTAAAGATCAAATTAGGTATTTTGTGTCGTGATTTATTCCTCGCAATAATCTTAATTTGAACAATTTCATGGTGCATGACTTATTCACTGAACATTGTTGTAATGTGGGATCCATCTTGTTTTTCTTCTTCTGGTCAGGTTATTTTCATCCTTCGTAAGAAGAACAACCAGGTCTCTTTCCTCCATGTCTACCATCATGCAACCATGCCTCTTCTCTGGTGGATCGGTGTACGCTGGGTTGCTGGTGGAGCCTGTAAGTACATATACATAACTATTATATACCACCTATCAAGATTCCAGGTCTCTGATTGGTCGACACTGCAGGCATGAAATTCACTATTGACTGCTGGGCTGTATAGCAAAAACTATTGCTTGGTCAAAAGCTTTAGTTGTGTGTATCATGCAAAGATGTAATTGATACAAAAGAATAATCAGGGGATATGCAGAGTGAGACATGTGCACTATCAGAACTCTTAGATTGGTAAATTTCTTTACAAATAAATACATTTAGACAGGCATATTTTCATCACAGTATCCCTTTAATATGAGAATACAGGTGCGGGATGCGGTATGATATAAAACAAATATTGACTACCTATTCTTCAGGTCACGATTGAAACTAGTTTGTCAGCTTTCCCAAGACTGCAACATGCCCCGCGTTTTCGTCTTGGGGGAATAGCAAGTTTCGAGATCACCTTGGGCAATAGTTTTAACCATGCCCCTCAAACCAATCAATATTAGCTTACTTACATTGTATATGCACATTAGTTTTTTTTTAAATTTTACAGGTACATGTGTACTCACTGATAAGTTAATTAGAGTACAGATTAGTACAATAGGCAGGTAAGTGTGTGTTGGGGCAAGGGGGGGGGGGGGGTTAGAAGAGGGACAGTCGTTAATGCTGGGGATGCACCAAATTTGACATTTTGTCTGCAATATGAACCTATTATTCCAGTTGACTGTGTTGTCACAGTCCCTGCGGCTGTAGCCTCTTAGAACTTGAAAAAGCTGACTATGCTATTTGTCTCATTTTATTTTGGTGGCAAGGGGTTTTGTCAATGAGTTAACCAGCTCACGTTTGAATAAACCCTAACAAGTCCATCCATTTCAAAACTGTTTTCTTTTTCTCTTACACTAAGCATTTTTCTCTGGGATGGTGAATTGTTTCATCCACGTGTTGATGTACGGCTACTATTTTCTCTCCGCCCTTGGTCCCTGGATCCAGCCTTATCTCTGGTGGAAAAAGTATCTGACGTCCCTCCAACTGGTACGTATCAGAACACCCCTAGATTTATGTTGTGGAGGATTCCTCATACCTTTCTCACTGTTCATTGTAGACGTAACTATTTTAGTATAAAGGGATGTTTTCTTTTTCTGCATTGGACCCTGTATCCAATTTTATCTCTGGTGGAAGAAATATCTGAGATCCCTCCAACTGGTATGTAAGAAAATACCCCTAGATTTATGTTGTGGAAGATTCCTCATAGGTTTCTCACTGATAAATGGAGACTTAACTATTTAATAGAAGGGATGTTTTCTTTTTTCTGATTTGGAACATGGAATCGGTGCTAATTTGAGGTGCAAGAAGTTATTGATGACACTCCAACCAAGAGGTATCAGAACACCTCAAATTGTATGAGTTAGAGGATTACTTATGATACGCATGCAATCATTACCATTTTACGACAAATGCTCCAGCGACATTTGCTCTGAGCGCAAATTTCTTACACTTATTTGAATACCTTACTTCAAACCTGGAACAGGATGCCTAATCATCACCGTAGATGTGTTCCTAAATCTAACCTATGACCCCAATCGCATCCCTAACTTGAACCCTATGGCCCTTATTCTGCTACAATTAACCCGACCTTGGGTCTGAAGTCTAACAAAGTTCTAGCAAAGGAAGTTAGACAGAGGTCTAAGTTTTACCTTGGTTAAATATGACTTATATGAAAGCCCAAGCATCAGGGTCAACTATTAGTGGAATACCAACCTATATCCTTGGCGAAATGTAGCCTGGCACACGTATCGTGTGAGCAAATGTATGATCACCGTTATCAATTATTGTTCATAGGTTTTGGCACACCAAACATGTAAAGTCAAGTGAAATCTTATTTTATGCATTTATATGGAGCAATGAAATTATTCTCTCTCTCTTCTCTTCTCATTTTTGCTGTCTATTTATCTATCTCCGTGTATCATCTCTCTATCTCTCTCTCTCACATACACACACTCCCATTTCCTCCTTCGTCTCTCTCTTTCTCTGTCTGTCTCTCTGTCTGTCTCTCTCCCTTCCTCTGTCTCTCTCTCTGTCTGTCTGTCTCTCTCCCTTCCTCTGTCTTTCTCTGTCTCTCTCTCTCTGTCTCTCTCTCTCTCTTCCTCTCTGTCTCTCTCTTCCTCTCTGTCTCTCTGTCTCTCTCCCTTCCTCTGTCTGTCTATCTCTCTCTCTCTCTCTCCCTCGCTATGTCTTTCTTTCTATCATTCTCTCTTTCTATCATTCTCTCTTTCTATCTCTTTCTCCCCCATACAGATTCAGTTCTTCACAGTTCTGATCCACTGCCTGTTTGTCATGTACCAGCAGTGTGGCTTCCCCAATGGTTACATCTGGGCTCTCATAGCATATCTCATCTCTCACATCGTACTCTTCTCAAACTTCTACAACCAGGTGAGAAAATAATATTGGAAATAATCAGAGAGAAATAGAAGGAGAGATAATGAGAGAGAAAGAAATAACGAAGAGACGGGACAAGGGGAAAGAAATAATAATGATATTAAAGGGAAATCCAACCTTAATAAAAGTTGCTTTAAAAGAAAGAGGAAAAACCAGAGAAGTAGATTGGTGAAAGTTTGAATGAAATCGGACAAGCACAAGGGGGTTTAAACGATGCAAACCTCCTTTGTGAATATGAGCCTTACAGTCAAGTAGGAAGTGAAGTAGAGAGGGATGGAAGGAGGGATAGAGGAGGAGAAGAAGAAGAAGAAGGAGGAGGAGGACAGGAAGAAGAAATAGAAGAAGAATAGGAGATTGATAATGATAATCATGCATACATGCACAGATAACAAGAAAAGGAGAAAATGAAGAAGATATAGTGAGAGGGTGAGATATAGAAAGATAGACACATGCATATATGCAGATAACAGGAGAAAAACAAGTAGGAGAAAATAGAAATGAAGAGAAGCATGAAGAGAGAGACAGACATGTAGAGAGAGGGGAAGCTGTAGAAAAATTGATGTGTTTCTGTATGATCATGGCTAATTAAAATGTCAGAAAATTCCTTTACAGTTAATTACAGCTTGGCATCATCATTTCTGTTCAATACTCATTCAAGTTATATTGATATAATACAGTACATGTATATTCATCTGCAAATAATCGTAAGTTTGTAATGCTCTTCAATCCTTTGATTGATTCTTTGCAGGCTTATGTTGTGAAAAGCAAGAAGGGAAGGAGCAAGAAGGATGATGGGCAGGCGGAGAACAACGTTCCGGAGACCCCCGGGAGAAACGGAAGGTACAACCTGAGAGAGCGCCCTCCCAAGACTCCGTAAAAGGAGTAGAAAGCATCGTAAGAATATTGCCTTTGGATTATGCGTTCCTAACTTTCATCTGTGTGTAAAAGCACTATTAAAATCATCCACTTGTTTTCCTGCTTAATTGTGAACTGCGTATTGTCTTTTCAAAGTAAGCAATAGCAAAAAGTGGTTGAGAAAAGAAAAGAATCATTCATGAATGTCCTTATACTTATTTTGGCTGTAATGAAATGATTTTCTTCATTTCTTACTTACATTCCAATACTGAGTAACTTTACCCTCAAACATGTAGGTGGATATCATTTTTTGCATTGGTTTTTTTTTTGTTTTAATGAAGTTTGAATGAGAATTTTTTTTCTTGGATTTTCAATGTCTACCTCTAATAAAAACAACCATTCTGACAAAACTGGGTGTCGTCGAAAAATGTATTTGAAACACACAAGTCGACATCACTGGAGGTTAGATTTAATACATCATCAAATTCAGAAGATTCTAAAACAGTTCTGCCTTAGCAATTGTCGTTGGTAATGCCTTCAATGTATATATATCTGAAAATTTCTTCACTTTAGAGATTGATATCTATGTGGAGTACTGTTATAAAATGGATTTAACGAGTCAGGGAGGAGCTCTGGCTTCTGTTTTGCAATGGTCGTCATTACAGAAAGTATGTACAAGGAGATACATTCCTATGATGATACAGGAATAGAAGATGCAGTGAAAAACAGATTATTTGGGCGATTCCGTGCAGAGTGTCCCGTATGACATACAGCATTTATCCATTGATTTCATCCATTAATGAAAAATCTCTTGATACGACTATGACTATAAGTGGTGATACTCAGAAAACTTCATTATCCAATGGTCATATCAAAAAATTCTTCATTTTTTGATGAAATATGTTGTAAAAAGTCATTTGTCGTACGGGGCAGATTGCACGGAATCTCCCATTTAGAAAATAGGATATATTTTTGCAGAGAAATGCTACCATTTCTCCTAGTGTTACATGCGTGTCAGTGAAGCAGGTGAGTGTGTTGTTCGATCTTATTTCTGGATTAGTTTTCACTGCTCTTGGACTCGTTTATATCCTTTAATTGTCGTAATTGAAATAATCTTCTGCATCAGTAATGATAATTTTACGACAATAATTTTGGTATTGAATTATCCAGAGTTTTTTTTTGTTGCAGAAATCATTTGTAAGCATGTGCGATCAGGCATGTGATCTGATAAAGTATGAGTATTGTAACAGTTTTTTATCACACAAAAATCAGAATTAAATCTGGATGAAATTTCAAAACAAACAAAAATAACCAAATACATGTACATTCATATGATTACAGCGAAATAAAAGAGCACAATTTATAAATTGTATTTTTATAGACAGTGCGAATGTTTAAAACTTTGTAATTTTATATATACATGTTCTTAACAAGTAGCCTGTATAGCAGTAAGCCAGTTCGTAATTCGTACATGGTAGAATGACCCCCCTAAATGACCCCAATTTGTTCGTGCACGCCCATTTGTTTTGGTGGATGCCCTACTTGTTTAACAATGTAAAATCATACTGATGCGTGTATCGTGGTGCGTACAAAAGGACAGCGTGTAAAGGTCAATTGTACTTGGTTACAAATGACCTTTATCTGCACATGCGCAAATTGTAATTACAAACTGGCTTATTTCTTTTCCTCTCTGTCTTTGATACTTGTAGATCATATATATTGTATTCAGATTTCATGTCAAATTGTTGATTTTGATCTATCTTTCATCTAATCATTTTTGTTGATTATTTTTATGTGTGAGTTTTGATTGATGTGAACTTTCTATGTCAGCTAGTAGGTATGAACTGTCTCCTTTTATTTTAAAGCAACTTGAAGAAAATACATTCTGTGCACTTTTGGGAGC
Organism: Heliocidaris erythrogramma; assembly: GCA_025617745.1. NCBI lineage: Eukaryota > Metazoa > Echinodermata > Echinoidea > Camarodonta > Echinometridae > Heliocidaris > Heliocidaris erythrogramma. The sequence continues at coordinate 18,636,900 of CM046864.1, read as the reverse complement.
AACAGCATTTAAAGATAAAGTTGAGTTCTGGTCATGCGATTACGTTGTGAAAGAAACTGTCTCAAAGCAATTGGGAAAGGTTGATCATGTCTACATAAGAATTGGTGTATACTGTGAGGTTTTGGAATCATCAAAATCATTGACCCAAAATCATTGACCCAGTGTCGCTGAAAAGCACATGCACTGCACACAGAAATGGCTATATGGGACTGTGCATATGTGATATTTCTACTATGATGTTCTACCAAACTGACGTAAAAACGAATGAGAAAGCTTACAGATTACTTTTCACCTTTCCCAGAACTCAACCTTCTCTTTAAACATGTTGCCAATTTAAGGATCATAATTTTTATTCATGGCATCAAAAAAGTCAAGGTACATTATTTCACTAGAAGTCCAGAAAATTGCAGGGTTTTTCCATTTTCATGCATTTTAAGAATACTATTACCAGAAACTCTCAAAATCATGTTCATTTTTTATACAAGGACTGCAATAAAACGAATCATGTATGAAAATTTGAATCGAATATCCGTAGCTGCAGTCATGAAAAAGGAGCTATACGATTGAAATATTTAAACACAAAATTAATGCTTGAAAGTGCGTGGAATTCCTTTTATATGCCAAAAAATGAAATTATTCCACTCAACTTGTAGACAAAAATACATGTACTACCAAAACCCCAATTATTTGCTAATTACTGATATTTGTGATATTATTCTTTGAATGTGCCATATGATTCCGAGGAATTTTTTTAAAGCCAACAAGGCTATGCTTTTGTTTTAGTACTGTTGTCAGCCCATTTAAATTTCAATGAAAATTGTGTTTTAGACAAAAATCCTTTTTCTTTTTTATCCATTGTAAAGGAGAATTCAAGCATACATGTACATCTGACATATATCTGTCATTATTTATTTTAATCTTAGCCTATTCTGAACTGTATATTTGCATTTTTTAATAGTATTTTTGAATGTGTAGAAATATATCTGTTTTGTTGTGGTATCTGAAATGACGAAAAGGCCAAACTTTTTTCTAGTGCCAACTTACCTATCAGTAATACATTCCATGCATTCAACTCTCTATAACAGTCTACTTCATGCTTAATTGACTATATCTTCAATTTCATATACATCAATCTTTGTCAAATTAATGATCCAGTATCCTTCTAACAGTGTATACCTCTTTGTATTACAAAGTTAACCATATATTGAAGATTGATATATTTTTGGAGGAGATGGTAATGTTCATGGACTCATAAGGAAGAAAATTTCCCTTCCACTTTTTCGCAAATTTTTTGTACTGTGTCTGCTGCTGCTGTAACAACTAAGAATCAGCAGCCAATCAATATCAAATTTTCAATGGCAGTCTAAAGTCAGATGGCTAATTATATGTTCTATGATGATATCTTTAGATGACCTATCCCTTTAAAAGATTTTAGTACTCTCTGATTTGAGAATATTGTAGAGAAAGAACAGGATTTTTGAATATTTTGAAATTTTAGAAATGAACATAGGAAAAAAAAAATAATCATAGAAATCTGACTGTACTTGTAGTTGAACAAAATGAAGAGTTCATTGTCTTTATTGAAACATACATTTCTATGTTTTGATGTTTGTTCTGTATTATGCAAGGGGCCGGGATTGTCTACATGTACATGTGAAGGGGGAAATTGAAATGGAAGTGTCCTTTTTTATGTCAGAAAATATTGCAAGGTGTGAAGATATAATAATAGTTTTTGCACCTCTTCTGCTGCAGTTTATGTCCATACCAATCCCAAACTTATAATGTTTCTGGCAAATTTGTTGATTGCTGTGCATTTAGAGGTGTTTAAACGTATATGCTGTGAATCATACATCATTATTATCATCAATTACGATATTTGAATTTTGATATTCGATACATATATTTATCTACTTTTGAAATGAAATAGCAAAGGATTTGTTCCAGAAAATGATGCTTCCAAATATAGAATGCTGTTTGATCATTTACAATGCACCAATGAGGCATGTCCAAAGTTATTCCGAGAAAAGCTCAGGGCGGCCCTTGATAGAATCTATATTTGTTGCAATGTCAGGGAAATCTGGAAAATACCTAACCTAGGAAGTGTTTGTATATATATCACAAAACATGACGTTCATCTTGGACACGTTTTACTGTACATCTACATCATGTTTATTTCCACACAACATGTATTATAAATGTTATGGTTATTGTCATGAACTTTTGAGAGAAAAAAATTAAGGTCTTGAAAATCATAGAAAATTTGTTATCTCGTGGATTTTTATTTGACTTCAAGATACATGAAATGGTATATGGTATAACTTGCTTGCAGTGTACCAAGTACCTTTTTTTAAACAAGTCTGAAATATCTCTAAGGTTTTGAAATTATAATGTTTGGACAATGAATCACCTTGATAACTTTCTCTGATTGTGCTGCAGGTTACGCTATTATTTAAATCTGACTTTAAAATCAATCACGTTCCTTGTAAAATTTGGCACACAAGTATGATGTGTTTGAGAATGGAGTGTGTTCTTCTAATATGTGCTTATTTAAATTTCACTTGTCACATTTTTGTATGTACATGTACCTGCTTGATTCTGTTTTGTAAACAATTATACATGATACATTTATTTTTCATGATCCCTCCTAATTTATTAATTTCTAGAAGAGGAAATTCTGATTATTATTTATATTTTTTGTCAGTTAATGAATTCCATTTCCAATACACAGAATAATCCCTTTAATCATGAATGTAATTAATTACGCAACGAATTATGCAATGACATTTTTTTTACTTAAATTGTTAAAACATTTAAATTGAAATTTCTAATTTATTAGGTTCAGTTGAACCTCATTAGAACAAATTCCTTGGGACTAGTGAAGTTTCCTTGTTAAATTGAAACCTTGTTATATCGGGGCAAAAAAAACCAATAGAAAACAAAGAAGTGGGACCAGCGAAATTACCTTGTTACATGTTTAACAAGAGTTTGTTTCAACAGTGTTCTTTATTATGATATTCCACTGTATTTATAGGTATAAGTTGTGACATGTGCTAGAAAAAATGAAATAATATACACTTTGAAAGAGCCAATATTATGGTTTGTTATTTATGCCAATGCATGTATTTAATTTTCAGGTTATGTGCAGCTGAGGAGTATTATTATAAGCAGCTTTAGGGTAATATGCAAAAAAATCAGACAAAGATCATTCCATTTTCCTCTGAATCATTTCTTCATCGCTGATCTTCACTGGTCTATTTCTTTTCATTAAATCTTTCCAGTTGAAGGGCCATTCTCACTTGTAAACATCGCCATGAAAACACTTGCGATATTCCAAACTTCCAAACTGATCTTCACTGGTCTATTTATTTTCATTAATCTTTCCAGTTGAAGGGCCATTCTCACTTGTAAACATCGCCATGAAAACACTTGCGATATTCCAAACTTCCAAACTCCGCAGAATTAGAAAGTCCACGAAGGTAGGGATTGTAATGCACTTGAGCGTGTTTTGTTCCTAGCTTGCTGTGCGATCTGATACTGCGTGAACCAGCAATGGCAATAGTTCGTACCAGTGGCGGATTTAGGGGGGCACGTCCGGCCCATGCCGTGCCCCCCCCCCCCCTTGAAAGAAAAGTGTACATTGAACCCCCTCTTTTATTAAATTGTGCCCCCACTTTTTGAACTGATAACTTTTTTTGTGCCCCCCCCCCCCCCCCCCCCCCTTTTTACAAAATCCTGGTTCCGCCGCTGGTTTGTACAGATCAAATTTTCACACAGTCTGTAACTATTTGTTATCATTTGTATTAAGATGCAAACTTGAAACTGGCTTTAATCCTTTGCCTACTGGACTCTCTTATTCCCCATAGGCCTAATACAGGAATGTTCTGGTTCTGGTATGCAATGGGTTAATATGCTCTCTTTTATATATCTCTCTGTCTCTCTCTCTCTCTCCTAATCCCTCATCAACAGCAGTCTTTCTTTGCAGAGATATGATATTCAGTCAATTGCTCATTTACAGTTCAATTTGGAACACAATAGAATAACAAGTTTCAATAACAGTTATAAGCTACTGAAATCATTCAATCTGATTGGCTGAGAGCAAATTTGTCAGAGATTTAGTTTTATGAAACAGGGGTCCTGTTTCTAATTTTATGCATACTTTTTGAACTAAAGGTTCTCTTGACGACTCAAAAGCTTGCCAGAGGCTTGCCCGACATAGCCACAACTAATGTATGCAAAATGGACTCCATCCACAGAGATGCTATTACGCAAGTGCACTAAATAGTTGGTAACTAAGGATTCTGGAGAGAAACCTGCATAAATTGAAATGCATTAGTAAACGGGTCTATTATAAATGGTTGCATTGATTCAACATATACATGCATCTGGAATTTATGGTTTTATTCCCATTTAGTCTTCTTCAATTACTGTTTGTGTGTGAAGAAATACAAAGGTTTTTGTTTGTCCACTTGTATGCTGTTTAAAAATAAATGAATGAATAAAAGTCTCCAAAGCATTCTCGATTTCTTCGTTTGGTAATAATTTCTTTTGTTTCTGTGAGTACAAAGGGCACATCTGGCCCGTGCCCCCCCCCCCCTCCCCTTTTAAAGAAAAGTATGCATTGTGACCATAAAGGATCGCCCTTTTTTCGACTGTGCCCCGCCCCCTTTCAGAATGAAAACCTTTCTTTTTATTTTTGCTGTCAGAGAAGTATGGAGGGAAACTGGACCCCATAACCCCCCCCCCCCCCCCCCCCCCCCCACTGAGTGATTTTTTTTTTTGACAGCTGGCGAGACCAAAAAAATACGGGTCTCCCTTTTCCAAAAGTTGACAAACCTGCATGTAGCAGAGTTTGGTAACACTTTGAAAAAAAGACACAATAACCGTTTTAAAATAAAAACATGTATAGCACTTGAAAGTATCATGCATGTTTTGGAGTTGCATATGCCATCATCAGCCTGAAATAATAAAACAATCGATGTTTTATATATATATATATACAGTTGCAAATGAATTTTCACAAAAACAAAATTGCAAATAGATCTAAAATTTAACATTTCATACAAAATTACAAACAAATTTTTGACATCAACAAAATTACAAGTTAAGTTTTACATTTCATAGGTTATTACAAATAAATCTTCACATAAACATTGCAATTTCATACGCAGTTGCAAATGAATTTCCATGTCAAACAAAATTGCAAATAAAGTTCACATTTCATACAAACTTGCAATAAATCTTGTCATAAACAGAATTACAAATGAACTTTCATAATTCATACCTTGCTATAGGCCTATACTTAAATGTTACAAAATCGTACAAATTCAGGAAAATGAAATATAATGTATCATATTATGCACTTTGAAAGGGTGAGCAATCATTTTTTTCTTCTTTTTTATATTTTTAAAATCATTTTCTCTTAAATCAAATATATATACTGTACAAATAATTCATATCAAAATTGTATATATTATTCATAACAAAACTGGATGTATTATGCATTGATATTTTGGCTTAAACATGAAGTGCAATATAATAAAAGAGGAAAAAAGGTACATTTTCATATACATGATCAAAAGAATATAGTCAAATTTTATCTGTTCTCCTATCGGAAGTTGCACAAACTCATGCATGTATCACGTTAAACAAAGGATTTAGCTCGTTGGTTAAACGTACTCCCACACACCAGGCCTCATACGCACACCCATGCACACAGACACCCACGCGCCCCCACACATAAATACATGCAAACACATACACAATAACATTTGAAACTGAAATTCCACTATTTAAAGTACATTTCCTAGGTCTTACAAATATTGTCTGAATGTCTTTTTTCAGAATAATTATAAATCCTCTGTAATTTTTTTGTTTTTGCATATATGACTTTTCTATTTTCATATTTAACAATAACAAAGCCGCATATATTTTTAGATATGTAATATCAATCAATGTATTAAATTCTAAATTTAAAGCAGTGTCCCTACATACAAAAATCATTTTTCTTCAATAGACCTTTCCATGTTAATGGAATGTTTTTAAAAAGCTGGTGAAGTTGGAATTATTTTTATTTCATTTAACCCCATCCTTAGAAAATCCTTAGATGATTTTAATTTCACCTTCACCATCAACTAATATATGTAATCATATTTCTATTTCTAAGGAATAAACTTTCATCAAAGTCGTCCAAACGAATAAACTTATTGTTAAAATAATCTCATTTCTTTTACATGTTTCCTTTATAAGCAAAACTTCTTTCATAGCGACCCAAACTTCCAGCAAATTCCTATAAAAACTTGGCAAAGACAATTCTCAACAGTATCTTTGATATCGATAACGAATTGGAGCAGCGATCGATCGCACAGCATTGTCCTCTCGATCTCGAAGTCGACAAGGCGAAGTCGGAGTTAAATTGCCGGATTTCTGTGGTTTCCATTTGATTCAACAATGACGTCAGGTATCGTGCTATTTAGTAAAAATATTTGCAAGTTATGGTTGAGAAGTTTGAATTGTCATATTGTATTTTGTTCCCAGAAATGTTCTCACTATTTTTGCTGTATTTATTTGCATGTGAAAATTTCATATCGGTCCCACATGATTTAGAAAAGTGTGATGTGGTCTTGTGGATTGAACACTAAGTTATGCACCTATCAATTGTAAGACGCACCCCTCGACCCCCGGGAAAGGTGCGTCATGGTTGGGTAATTTACCAACAAATGAATGACGCAGGGTATGGTCATGGAAGCATTTGGTCAGTCACAGCATGGAGAATGGGGTGCGTCATAGTCGGTCATTTTACATGGGTGCGTCATAATGCCTCGCTATGTTTACAAACGGGTCTGTCCGCGCAATACTCACCGCGTACCGGGCTTTTAAACATGCAAACTCCTTGAATATAAAAAAAAATATATTGACATGGAATCTATACTTTCGCACCGGGCGCCCAAAATCGAGTTTGATGACATCAAATAAAATGGAAACCCCCAAATAATAATAATTGATCTCAAATCCTCTCTCATGCTGTCTTCTGTCTGGGTTCTCAAAAAAGGGAAGAAATAAGGTATTTTTCGTTACTTTGTTTATTTTTACCCCGTTCGTTCCAGCACTGCGTTGGCTGGTTCGGTTCTTGCCGCGATGATCGCGATCGGTAGCATTTGTGCTAGGCTGGATTGAGACATGAATATTCATGTGTTGACGTCACAAGAATGTCAGCGATTGCACTGTGTGACTTCTGCACATTTTCATATGTCATCGCCGATAATCTTATCTCGAGCTCGGCCTCAATAGCGTGCAGGATGATAACGTGTGTTTGTGTCTTCAGCTAGCGTTCATGCATGCATGTCGATATCAACAATGCATGCAATACTATACTAGCGCCGCGCCGATGCATAGCGTGCCACGTGCGCGCGGAGCTTTACCATGACGGGGTGCGTCACAATGGTAAGTCAAAGTCTAGAACTGGTGCGTCATATTTTTTCGTCCAGGCACAGTCATTGTAAGAAAAGGTCCGTCATAGTCGAGACACACAGGTGCGTCATGGTATAGAAAAATCCGACTCACATCTGACAAGTGACGCACCATTCCCGGGGGTCGAGGGGTGCGTCTTACAATTGATAAGTGCATTAGTAACAAATTAACACTAACAGTAACCACTCATAGGTACATTACTATAAAGACTAAAATCGGCCAATAAAATTTTTGTCCACGAAGAAACTCGGGATCGCAAGCGCACATCGTTCTCTACGATCACGCACACAGAAAATCTGGACTTTTCCGTGTACGGGTGACGGGATAGGGACCGAATTTTTAACGACAAAATTCTTTTGGGGAGATGTCAGCGCCCGCAGCGACCAGGAAATGTACACAATGACTCCGATAGCTCGTTTCGCGAGAATCGACAGTAAATTACGGATTTCATTTTTGGAATTATCTTTTCCAACATCGGTGAGTTGAATTTATTGTATTTCTTGGATATATTGGGGTCGGTTTTTGTAAATTAAATGCCGATTTTGAGTGAATGTTGGTGACTTTTGTGCAGTGGTGTTTGAAAAAGTTGAGCCGTATGACTCCCTAGATTCTGCACACGAAGTATAGGAATGTAGCTATGAGTGACAGTAACGTTAGTCTAACGTTAGGTGCTCATTTCAAAGCTAAATCTCATTCTCAGAGGCAAATAAAAGTCACGAAAACAATTTTCCAATAATCAAATTGGTGAGAAGCACTCAACAAAAGTAAAGAAAATAAGTCAAGGTGTTCTCGCATTAAATTTTTTTGATACTCTGCTGCGAGTGTGATTGTGCCAAGTCGACATGAACGATTTGACCTCACTTTTCATCCTTCTTTTTCCCTACGTCCCTCTTTAAAGGGAGTGGCAAGTCGTAATCCATGGGCCTGACCAGTTGGCCTGACTCGGGGAAATTTGGATACAATCAGGTCCAATCGTCGCTACCGAAGGAATGTTATTGCCGGACTCCTCACGCGATCGTTAACTCGAATCCCTCCATACGCAACCGACCAATGAGATTCAAATACTGGAATAAAGAACGCGCGATCTTGTTTACTCAAATTTGGGTCAATGTGCGAACTTTTATTAGCTGCGCGCGATAAATTGAAGTCGCTTTGAACTTTGATCCAGAGAAAGAAGCAGCCAACTGTAAAAGCGCCCATAGATGGCGACTTGTCGCTCCCTTTAATAAAGAGTATTGTCGTACTTAGTGCAGAAAGGTGCGCGATGTCAGGAACATGTGCAAGGAAGTGCAGTGAAGTATAGACCAAAAGCTTCAGTCTCTGTTCGTCGGGTGTTCCACTGGACTACGTCTTGCTTCACTACACCTCCTTACATAGACTGAAGCGGATCTTTCACTCTGTACCAGGGACTAAGGACTAAAAATGATTTTTTTATTTTCCAGTTAATACTATAATAATTGCCCATTTTCTTGACCAATTTACATTAACAGCGGTAATATAACACGCTTGAATAAATTTCTTACCCCAAATTCCTCGTCTGGTACCCGATTCTATCATTTTAACCATGAAATTTGCACGTCTGTAGCGAGTCACTGACAGCCATCTTGGTTATAATCACATGACCCGGAAGTAGGCCTAGTCGGAAAGCGTATAGGAGTTTGTGTAGTAAAGCACCGAATTATACTCAGTCAGTCAGTGCGAAGCTTAAGTTCAAACCAGAGTAAGTCCCAAATTTTGTTAATTATCTGTATATTTTTCGGTTTTTTTATTATTTATTGAAATATGAGAACACTAGCACCATCTATGTGAATTTTTAGAGAAAGGGGATGGCTTATTGGGATGAAAAATCAGATCCCCCTTTTTGGGGGGATTTTGCTCATAGGTCATGTATTGTAAGATCTCCTTATCTACCGCGAAGGTTGGGTAGCCGTCTGTGTAGGAGGTAGAAAAAGGTAAAAATAAGAAAATGTTAAAGACTCCTCCGAAACAGACGGTTTTCAGCTGTCTAAGTGAAGTAAAGCTCAAAACCACTTAATACATGTTAAGCTTATCTGAAGATAACCTTGTACTCCAGACCACTCATAGGCCCTTGCCTATGTGGGACTGTGTCCAACATTCACTGTTGCAGCAGTCAAAAGCAGACAACAAAATTGCTCTAAACAAGATTTAATTTTCTTAAATTTGCTAGATAACCTGATTCAGGGACTCTTCAACTCTTACTTTGCCACAAATGTAGGGATTCAGACTTGAAAGTGAAATTTTAAATAATTATTTTCCTCTTCTGTATGTATGATCTAGCCTGGAAAAGGGCCTGCTGATACACACAAAAGCTATTGAAGCCTATTCACCCGTAAAAGCTAGTCTGGAGTACAAGGTTATCTTCAGATAAGCTTGTACATGTATAAGTGACTCCAGACTAGCTTTTCAAGTCTGAATCCCTACATTTGTGGCAAAGTAAGAGTTGAAGAGTCCCTGAATCAGGTAATCTAGCAAATTTAAGAAAATTAAATCTTGTTTAGAGCAATTTTGTTGTCTGCTTTTGACTGCTGCAACAGTGAATGTTGGACACAGTCCCACATAGGCAAGGGCCTATGAGTGGCTCAAAACTAACATGCAAGTAAAAACAACTTGTCAATAACGAAGAGTGACTGATGAAAGGCGGCGCTTGAAGACCTTACACTTAATGTATGGATCCTGCTGAGTATCGTCGTAGAAGTAGAAGTAACCTTGCATAAGTGTGAGTGGTCTGACAGCGACTTGCAAAACCGCTAGAGGGCGCCATTTTTTTGCTGACGCAAAATCGCCTACAATAGGCTACATGTATGTAAAATTGTGACAAAAACAAGGTGTGACACCATGCCGATAAATGTTGGTTAAAAACCACATTTCTTATCCCCAGAATTAAATTTGATAATTTTCTGAAAATTGAGAATGGCTTGTAGGCTAAGGATAATCATGCTCGTAAATTATTTCCCATCTTTATTGAAATTCAACCTGCTCTTTTTCTTTCATCCTACAGGTACATACGTTGTTCCAAGAAACTTTCGACTCCTGGAGGAGTTGGAGGATGGTCAGAAAGGAGCCGGTGATGGAACTATCAGCTGGGGCTTGTGTGATGATGATGACATGACGATGACGGAGTGGAATGGCATGATCATTGGCCCTCCAAGGGTAAGGAAGACGATACTGATATTAATGATAATAATAATCAATGAATTCATCCCACAAAAAAGGCCTACCAGGTCTCACGCCCAAGAAGATTTTCAGATTTTCGAATTTTCAGGAGAGAAAAAAAAAAAATTGCTTTTGGGGTTTGGCATTCCTAAAAATTGGGCTTAGATTGCACCAGAGAGCATGTTCATGTAGAACCTCAGAGCTTCCAGGGCTCTAAAGCTTCGTGCTCGTGATGTGCACTATCAACAAATCAGTTGTCGTTGAGCTGGTCTCAACCTTGGCCATTTGCAGACCTTGGCAGCTCAATCTTGCTGAAAGCCACTTGCACTGCACACATAAATGTGTATATGGGACTACACTCGCACATGGCATGAAAGTTTGGCATGAAAGATTTTCAGCTATTTCTTTATATATTTTGAATACGGTGGCATTTGAGGAGCAATAGTTTTCAAGGAGCAATAGTTTTCAAGGAACATTTCATCTACAGTATTCTTTCCAAGTGACATGATGCCTTTCCAGAATCTAATCTTCTCTACAATGCTTCCTCTTCGGAAAAGAATCATTTTTTTTTATCTCTTTCTGCATCAGTGCCCATATGACGGAAGGATCTATAATCTTAAGATTAAGTGTGGTCAACGCTATCCAGATGAGGCGCCAACTGTTCACTTCATGACAAGGATAGCAATGACCGGTGTAAACCCACAATCTGGTGAGGTGAGTGTGTAAGCCGTTGAGAGATGTCTTAGAGTCTATATACATGTAAATCAGCTTCCCCTGCTCAAATTGGCACCAGTTATTCTTATTTTCCATTCATACATAGTTTAAAGGGCAATCCAACTTTTTGGAATAATTTGATTTGTGTGAAAGCAGAAAAATCGGAGAAGCAGATCGGTGAAAGTTTGACCAAAATTGGCCAAACAATATTAAGAAACTTGTGATTTGGGGAATTTCAAATTGGCAGAATCGTGGGGTATGGTCACTAATGCGGTGGTTCCAGCACACAAAGTGACTAAATTGTCAAAAATAGAACTCCATAATATGTCTGTGTGACACAATGCATCATTGTGACATTACCGGCGGTAACCTGTCTATTGTGTTTTTGACATTTGAATGTTTGATCTTGCTTATGCAGGTGACAAGGAGTAGTTTGCCGGTGCTAGGCAAATGGCAGAAAAGTTACACTATCAAGACGATCCTCTCGGAACTCCGACGGCATATGACCCAGAAAGAGAATGCGAAGTTACCACAGCCACCTGAAGGAGCTAGATATTAGCATGCTACACACATAGGGTCTCAATGTTATGGTTAACTCCTTTGCTTTCTCTCTCTCTCTCTATCTCTCCCTGTGTCTCTTTGTCTCTCTCAGTCTCTCTCTATATCCCCCTCTCAGTCTCAGTCTCTATCTCTCTTTTCTTCCTCTCTATCTTTCATGCTCTATTTCATGAACATGTTGATTTTTTTCTCTTTAGCTCTCTCTTAATCTTTTCTTACCCTCTCCCTCCTCTCTTTCTCTCCCCCTCTCTTTCTCTCCTTCTCTTCTTACTGTGTTTTGTTCCTCTACAATCTTCCTCTCTGCTTCATGTTCATGCCATCTTCTCTTACTCTCTACCCATCACCCCCCCCCCCTCTCTCTCTCTCTCTCTCTCTCTTTCTCTCTCTCTCTCTCTCTCTCTCTCTCTCTCTCTTTCTCTCTCTCTCTCTCTTTCTCTCTCTCTCTCTCTCTCTTTCTCTCTCTCTTTCTCTCTCTCTCTTTCCCTCTTTCTCTCTCTTTGTGTCATTCTCTCTGTAGTTTTCTCACTTCACTCTCTCCTTCTCTTTTCTCCTCTGTCTTCTTTCCATCTGTCTCTCTTATATTTTCCCTTTTCTGATTTTGATCGATATTTCAAAGGAACTATATAAAGCATTGGCAATATATGTTTCAAATCATAGGAAGCAGATAGTTGCCATGAATATTGTTTAGGAAAAAATACTGCAAACTGTCACAAAGGCATTTTAATACAAATCTGTTGTAAAAAGTAAGGTCTTTCTGCTCAACAAAGCAATATTCTGATTTCTGGATTTAACTTGTAGAGCATTTAGAGAGAGTTTCATTGCTCCAGAATCAAAATACACCTCTTAAAGTGGCTTTAAACTGATAGAACATGAACAGCGCCATCTTACAGTGATGGTTGAATTAAGATTATAATTTGAAAATTAACTGGATTTTATTTTTTTAAATTTGGATGAACAAGTTGTTTGGATAATAGGCACATTTCATATTTCAAACCATATTATTTTTGACTTGGCAATTGTGGAAAATTGCCTACAGGTATTCTAAGCTGCTACAAATTAGAATGGGGCATGATGGCAAAATGAGAGGCACAGACACTTTTCAAATCCTGTTAAAAGATGGCGCTATTTAGGAGCTCAGTTTACTGTCACTTTAAAGTCTATCTGTAATCCAAGTTTACATGAAGTCTTCTATAATACATAAGTGAAATGAGTCCATATATATACTAGTATGTGAGGGAAAATAGATTGAAAATATATATCCCTAATGTGTGTTACATGTATATGAAGTAAAAAGCAATTTGCTCAAATATTTAGCATTTTAAGCCAGTACAAATTCAAAAACATTTGTATTATCATAATAATTATTATTTTACCAAGTGTAAGTTTATGTAACATGGAGCTACATGTATTTAACAAAGGAAACACACGTTAAATTCAGTGACTTCTGTTTTAGTTTTTTGCTTTTTTGTTTGTTTTTTATATTAGAGAGATTTATAGATAATGAAAAGAAATGATACTGTAAAAGCTGTTATTTTCATGTATATGTACATATATTTCCGCGAATTGCAGGGTCTCAATTTCGCAAGTTGTTTTTTTTCACGGTTTGCCAAATGACCAAGAATATTCACCTTTTCGCAGCGAAGTTTATGCAGTCATCATTAAGTGGCGATATTTTTCGCGAGATGTTAAATTCGCGTCCCAACATCGACTCGCGAAATTCGCGAAAATTAAACCCTTGCGTAAAAGACAGCTAATACAATATATCATTAATACAAAAATAAGTTAACCTTGGAAAAAGCACAAATCACTATAAACACTGATACTCTATGCATGTATATACAGTGTGCAATATACAAGCATAGTCTTTTTCTTATTTATTTGGTTGATTGGTTGGTAATGGATCATTCTTCTACTGATTTACTGTCCCACTGTGACCTGCACTATTAGTACTATTAAGTATTTTTCTATAAATTTTTATGTTGAACAGGGTTAGAGACCATGAAACGGGGGTTTAACCCCAGATATCAATATATAGATAGACTAGGCCTCTCAGTGTATAACACTCGGAAATTGTAATTATTGTAATATATTCATTGCCTTTTCTTTGTGCATTGTAGAGGCGTCTTATGAATAAGGCACATTCAACGACTGCAGCCCCACAGGCCGAAGGTTGAAGATTACATGCACAAAGAAATTTTAATTATCTTGACGTATATACAGTGTTAGTCAGTATAAAGGAAACCCATAATCAAGCCCCAATATCTTCCAAACCATATGAAATCGCTGAAATGCATTATACTGGTATGATAGTTGATAATGTCTCCTTTAATTTGATAGGCTGCTCACCAAAATGCGATCATGGATGACTGAGCACTGGCCATTTTAAAAAATCATGTCAAAAGTGTTTTTGCCCAAGTTTGGGCTGAATGGTTTTCAGGAGTTTACTTTCATTATGTGTTGGTACCTTCAACTGGAATACAGACCATTCAACCAACCTTGGGTTTACCATCCATTTCATTCCAAACTTGGGCAGAGGCAAATTTGACATGAATCGGGAAAGTGTTCCCGTTCAGCTGTCCACTATCGGATTTTATTGATCAGGGTGTCAAATTGAAGGAAACATGATAGGCATCATTAATGTTTACCAGTCATGTTTATTATTTAAGTTCCAAGATATTTCACATCAATAGCATCGTGGTAGATGCTTAATTCTTTGATTCTTTAAAACTTCTTTCCAAGAGTGAAGAAACAATGTTTCTAAACACAATCAGTGATTTAACTCACTCTGGTTCCTAGAAAGTGTAAACATATATGGTAGTGCACCTCCCAAACTTTATACAGCTCCCTTATGATAGAATGGCTGTACATTGTTCTATCGCAGTAGAGGGTAACACGAGGGAATGCAGTCTAGTCAAACCTTGATGCAATTGAGAAATTTGATTATGAAACGTTTGCAGTTCAAAGTAAAAGTTGATAAATGTTATCAAATGATGGCTGCACATCTGTGCATCACTAGGCAATATGAGTAATAAACCTGTATGTGATGTCATTATTTTTTTCACCTGTCTTTTTAAAGAGTTGGATAGCATTTAGAGGGTTTCATACTTCAAATGTTTTTAAATGCCTTGTGTACTTTAATCCGATTGCCCTTAATGTACTAAAATCATCATTCTGTTCAAGAGGCAATTGCTATTACCTAAGAGGGCAATATATTTGTACCACACAGCAAACCTGTATATCTTGTGTGTATAAACTACCATGCAAATCTCTCCTAACACTCAAAATAGAACAAAATTCATCACAATCATGGACAAGGCTGCATGTATTTTGAGATTAAATAGAAAAACAATTTTTGGTACTGAAAGAAAAACTTTAAAGTTGATCTACTCTTGTATTTGCCTTTTTGTTGCCTGAATATTGCACGAAAATGCAAGCAATTCCCTTTAAAAAAAAAAAAGAAGAAAAAGAGAGGACCCATCAAAGTACTGTAGTAAATAGTAGGTCCAGGCAGGGACTAATCATATTAAAGTGGAATTAAACTGGAAGAACTTGAACAGCGCCATCTTACAGTGATTGCTAATTTGAGGTTATAATTTGAAAATTAATTGCATTTGATTTTGAATTTTGACAAACAGCTTCTCTGGATAATAGGCAATTTTTATATTTCAAACTGTTATTTTTGACTTGGCATAGTGGAAAATTGTGTGCAGGTAAATTCTTAGCTTTTACACGCTAGAATGGGGCATGATGGGAAAATGAGAGGCACAGACATTTATAAAATCCTGTTGAAAGATGGCGCTATTTAGGAGCTCCAGTTTACTGTCACTTTAAGTATTTTGTGAAGGAGAGGAGTCTTTGTATGTATTTGTATAAAGATGCTGTGTATTATGATATGTCATGTTGGGTTTTCTACCCATATTCCCACAGTTCTATAAATGAAAAGGTACATGTAGCCCATGCGGATTTGTTAGGCTCCCCCGATTTTGCGATAAGTCTGCCGAAGCCCTCTGTTATTTGCTGCAATATCATCCAATATCTTGTTTGTCATTCATTTTGTATCTCAAAGATAAAGAATGTAAGTAATTTGATTGAATACGTTTACGGATGCACTTGGGAATGAGGAGATTTATGTCACCTGCGCATGTTTTTTTTTTATAATAAGCAAAGCATGCGTATTGAAGGAAGTGTCTTGAAACAAAATGGCGCATCTTTAGGGGATACCGTAGCAGGTTCCGACATTCGAATTATAGGCTATGAGTTTGCAAAAATAAATCTTTCATTCGAGAGCCTAATTGTAACTTCCCTTTATGAATATGTACAGAGTTTGGGATCATAATGTCTGTTGGAAACATAAGGATGAATCAACGTTTTATTTTGAAGACTTGCATGTAACAAATACTGCAAAGATATCAAATTGTAAGACTTATTTGTTATTTGTAACATACATTGTACGTATTAAAGGTAAAGTCCAGAATGAATATTAACGGTCTCCCATACATATTAGCTTGCACTTGAATAAGTAACAGAAACTGGAAGTATATATTTCTTTTTAATGTTTTGGCATGCCAATGCTGCATGTAGTCAGTCTAATCGTCGTCAATTTTCTATTTGCCGTCCCAGTTTAATTCTTGTTCGGTACGGGACATATTAAATTGATATTGATCATAGACTTGACCGTAATGCAATGCATTGTACTTGAGGAAAGATAAACGGTTGTAAGTTGTTTGGGAATATTAATTCATCAGTCTTCAAGCAAAATGTTTATTGATATTGTATTTAATACAGGCTGATAATTAAAAAAGTCTTTTTTCATTGTGTATGGTGTATTGTATTTGAGTGTGATTTATTAGCTATATCAAATGTATTTGGGGACAGGTATCAACCCTATTGTGATCAAGCTTTTTGAAAGCAAACTTTAAAGGTACTGTACTGTGTTTTGCAGACTTAACGGTACACAAAATTCCGCAAAACTTTGCACAGGTTTAGTAGACATCCTATAGATACTGCCTAGGAAATTTCCAGGTCACAAGTTCTATAACTCCTTAGTAAGAAATGAAAATCTTTCCTTTGCCACAGAGGGAGCTATTCAGAAATCAACACAAGTACATACATGTACTAGTAACGGTCAAAGAATTTGAAAAATTAATACAAAAAAATAAAGTGTTACCAAATTTGTTTTTATTACAGTGTACTTAAAAGCAAATTACATGTATAATCCTTTTCACATCCACACAAGTTTTCCAATTATAATTCTTTTGTAATAATCTGTCGCATACTCGCGTAACATCAACATTTAGGGTTGCAAAAGGCAAGAAGTACCTTAGGGAAAGGGGAGGGTCCTCCAAAATATCTACAGTAAATGGTACATGTAGATTGTTCCAAAACTTTGTGCAGACATGAATGTTAAGAGAGAAAAATATGAATTTGATATTAATTTATTATTATTATAATTCATGCTAATGTGATACCTATTTTTAAAATATATTTATTAGTTAATTGAATAATTACTGAGATATCGATGTCAAATTTCTACAGAGGACATTTTAGAGGTGTCGCTGTCTTATCCAATTTATTTTGTATCTTTCGTGATGTTTCACGTTTTAAAGAAAATGCAACATTAATGCAAACGGTATGGAAGACATTCCATGTCGATTACTAATTTTCCGGGCCATTTTTTTTATAATGGCAAGCCTCGCAAAAAAACTTAGTAATGACATCTAATAAGTTAAGAATTGAAGGAAAATTTTTAGAAATTTAAAGAAACAAAGTTAGGTGTCAGATTATTTTACACCAATATTCCTAATTTTTAATATTAAAAGAAATCTGAAAACAAAATATTTGAGGGTTTAAGCAATAGTTTTTTCTATTGCAAAACATAAAAGTTCCATATTAAATAAGATATCTTACTTTTTCTCTCTTAATCTTTTTCATTCTCCCCTCCTTAACTACAGTGCAACCATGTTATACAGAACACTCTTATAACAAACTCTCATTATAACAAGGTTATTTTGCCGGTCCCACTTCTTTGAATGATATTGGGTTTTTTTAGCCCTGATATAACAAGGTTTCAATATAAAGAGGTAAATTTCCTTGGTCCCAAGGAGTTTGTTATAACGAGCTTCCACTGTTCTCTCTCTCTCTCTCTCTCTCTTACTCTCTCTTTTTCTTTCTCCCTAATATTCAATCTTTTTCTTTCTTCCTCTCTCTCCTCTTGTATATAAGGGTATACACCACTCGGTCCCTCTCTTGAGAAAGGGGGGGGGGGGGGGGACAAAAAAACAAGAAAGAGTGAGATGTGAATTTGTTGTGTGTTGTGTACACCAATATTCATAATCATAAGAAATCTGAAGAAAAAAATTGTGTTTTGGGGTTTCAGGAATATATATAGTTTTTAATTGCTTACTTATGAGCATACACATGCTTTCTTAGCAGTCGGGTAAACTAAACCATCAAAACCTTAAATGAATGATTCAAATTAAACTAGATATCTCACTCTTTCTCTCTTGCTCTCCCCATCTCCCCACCCCGGATACACACTCTTTCACTCTACATGTATCTCTCTCATCAATATTCAATCTCCCTCTTTCTTTCTTCTTCTCTCCTGTATACAGAGAAACCTTGTTATAACAAACTCCTTGGGAACACAGAAATTACCTTGTATCAAAACATTGTTATATCAAGGCTAAAAAAAACAATGGAATACAGTGAAAACTCATTACAAAGAGCTTCCATATTACCCTTTTGAGAAAATTGACCACATTTTGTAGTTTGGCTCAATAACTTTCGATTCAGAGCTCAAAAATATATACTAGATGCATGAGTAGAAAGAGCAAAAATATCTGCACACACTATTTCCCTTTTTGTTGAATGACCATATTGCATTTGATGCCAGGAATTTTAAAAAGGAGAATAAGCATTAAAATCCTTAAATTGGCAACACATTGAGAGGTTCAAAATCATTGTTTTTTATCAAAATTGGCAATTTTCCACTTTTCAACATAGTTCCTAACCATGTGTGTTGTTTTCAAAGACATTACCATTTATTAGAACCATGAAGCATTAAAGAAAAATATTGTTGCCAATTGGAAGAACAAAATGTGATCAATTTAGTCCTTAAATAATTCCTGTCCTGAAAGGGATAACAAGGTAGTTTCTACTGGTCCCACGTCTTTATGTTATATTTTTACCCTGATATAAGGAGATTCCTCATGTAACAAGGTAATTTTCACGTTTCCCAAGGTCCTCATTATAGCGAGTTTTCACTGATCAAAAAAGTGGGACCAATCAAATTACATTATTATAAAAATGTTTTTTATAAGAAGATTCCACTGTATAAGGGTATACACCACTTGGTCATCCTCTTGTCTGCTTCATCCAAAAGTCAACTCATTATACATCAACATCGAAAACAGTTCGTTTTTAGACTTTTTAATACATTCCAAGTATGAACAATCAACTGATTTTTCGTTTGTTTGGAGCCATAAGGGCGTTAACTCTGTACAAATGATAGGACTTAACGCCCTTCTCGCTCCAAACAGACATTTTGTATATATATAATACAGAAATTAAACAAATTTATGTACACACATGCTAACAGGAATTGCTAGACTTTATATCTGGCCATTTTTCTACAATTGAAACAGAATTTCTAAACTACATGATCTAACGAAGGTAAAATTCCATCTACATGGTCATGTGTTATACATGTATATGAATATTATATGCAAAAGGACAGATACATGATAATTCAATCATTATAACTCTAGAGTATGATCAAAACAAAGAACATAGGAGCATGTCTACGTAAGAAATGCAGGCTAAAATAACTTGAAGAGCAAATAAAATACTAGTTTCAGACAAAGCTCTCAAAAACTTGCTAACCGTTCAGTTTCGCTGCAGCAGTCTGCAGTATAATATGCATATACATGTACATGTGTATATGCAATTCATTTGTATGTACATGAGTGCGGTACTAAATGTATTAAAATTTTCTGTTGCATGAATGCATCTGTAAACGTTAAACGTTATTGTTCAATGTTCAGATCCATTGTTTATCCACAATGAGTAATCGCTTGAACGCAACCTAAAAATTGTGCTACTTAAACAGAACTTTTACTAACTTTGTAAACAAAATTTTGGCCTGCACATATACTATAATTGAATATCTAGTAGTCTAGGCATATACCTGGAATGCAAATCTGTTAAAGCTAAAACTACAGTTTATTTGACATATATTATAAATGGATTCATAATCATGTCTGAATCATCAATACATTACCATCAGAAAATGTGCTTTAATTAGAAAAAGCATGATCAGTTTTGAGTCATTTAAACAAGCAACTCCAATTCGTTTCAAGTTATTCCAACTTGAGAGGTTTTAACTTTAAGCTCACATAAAAAGAGATTTCTAACATAAATACAAGTTATGAACCATCATTACCATCAGAAAATGTGCTGAATTATAAATGCATCAGCATGATCAGTTTTGAGTCAAAATGGACTCACTGGAGTTGTACCCATGCAATTTAATAACTTTGATCCAAAACAGACATTTTTCAAAATAGCATAATATCATTTTGGTATAATTAGGTCTTTATATTATATGCAATTGTATCACAAAGTTGTACAATGTCCCCTTTATTATGAAAAAAAAAAAAAAAAAAGATTCACCATCGTGGTTCAATATCTGCAAAACCAAAACCCCCCCCCAAAAAAAAAACAGAGACACTCTCCATTAAACATATTATTAGTTGGACATTTTGGCATCATATTAAAATACACATGTCTTATCAATCATACAACATGTATTAATGCTGCCAGACACACTACAGGAATGTATATTACTTCTAATATTTTATACAGCGGAATCTATTTATAAAGAACACTGTTATAACAACCTCTCGTTACAACAAGGTAATTTTGCCGGTCCCACTTCTTTGTATTCTATTGTTTATTAGCCCTGATATAACAAGAAAATACTCGCCCGGAACCGAACCCCAAGTTGGGTTCCACGCGAGCACTTATCTTTATCTTGTTGAGTGCGTAAGTGTGCACTCACGAGTCACTTTTACGCTTATAGAGAATGTAATTAAAATTGCATTATCTCTTAATAGAATTAATATTTAAATCCTCTCACATACAAAGCAAAATATATTTTGGTGATTGGTACCACTTAATGCTACATCATCTTATATGATAAAAGTCATGATTCACAGCACTTATATTCTGCAATATTCTTGTCAAAACTCATTCAAAGTTGCATGCTCCTTCTATGTAGTACAAGTACATGATATATAGGGAAGTCTTGGTGCTAGAACGGCACATGAAACTAATACAGCGAAAGGTGCTTTAGCGACCACCTATATAGAAAAACCACCTGTCTATAAAGACCGCATCTTCTGTTTCCCTTGAAAAGTATTTCCCATAGACACATGTACGTATACTAAAGGAACCTGTACATAAAGACCGCTTTTCTTGTCTCCCTTGAGCGGTCTTTATATACAAGTTTCACTGCATATTGTTTCTAGGGAGTCTGAAGGCCATTAACTCTACGCAGGGCTTGATACTGGGAGGCATCTGTGACACATGAAAACCTAAAACCCAAGTTCTTCAGACCCCCCGAAATTAAAATGTTCCAACATACATGTACGGCTATATGTATGCATTCAGACCCTAAAAATGTCAATCAGGACCCCCCCCCCCCTACAAAAAAAATTATGGAGGAGACCTGCTCTACGTGAAAATATATTTATTAAAGCCCTTCTGGCACTCAATCAATGTAATGAAGTAGCCGGTTTATATAGGAAAGCTATTGTTGTTGCAACTTAGTGTTAAAACCCTGATGACGTCTCGTAGCGTGAATGGCAGACAGGCATTAGCAGAGGAATTCCAACTACTATTAAAAATTCCTGTAACGTCCTTCTGTATGGCACACAACGCTTTAACTTTTGTCTTAAATCTGAAGCTGGAGGTAAGGGTGAATGATACTTGGAATGCACATGCTAGACGAGGATACACACCAACGCTTATTTCTGTCTTACAGCTACATGTAAGTGTGAAAAAGGAAACAACAGCGACAAGAGGCGTACATCGCTATATTTTCATTCAAATAACATCAGAAAATAAAATAAAAAGAACTGATCAAAGGAAAGAGGGTAAGAGGGACCGGCTGTCAATATAATGGAAGAAAAGGCAACACTCACATTATTTTTTTCTTAAAGACTTTAAAAGCCTCACATAACTGTATATTTCTACTAAATATTTTTAAGCACTTTTTGGACACACCACAGAATTGGGTGACTCATTATCACTTTACGCAAAAAGTAAGAAAAAAAAAAAGAATTGTACGTCTCTTATTAAAACAAATTTGCAATAACATTTGAGGCAATAACATTTGAGATAACTCCATACTATTTTTTTATGTATCTTTGTATTTTTTGTATTCCCTATATACATGTACATGATCACACAAGTTTAATACAGGGGAAACTCACTATATCAGGAATCTCCTTACATCATGGTAAAAAACCAAGAGAACATAAAGACCTGGGACCCAGCAGAATGACCTTGTTATATCAGGAATCTTGATATATTGGAGACGTTTTATAACAAGTTTCCGCTGTAGTCCATCCATATTAAAGTAACGTTCATATGGCTGGTAAAACATTGTTCTATTACCTTTACGTTACGGTCAGCATGTTATTCAAGTTGTATAACAGAGCCGTGTATTTTTTCGAAGTATATCTCAGGCTAAGCGAACACATATTTAAAAAAGCAATCATCTGAGTCAACTACAATTAAGTTAATGACCCATTTGAATATGTGTACCACCATACACATATACATCGATTCCTCAGGCAGGAAACTTGGGTCTTTGAAGTAACGATATGCAAGTTAAATTTGGCCATTCCATTAGGCCAATTATATAACGGTACACAACATTGTAATAAGGAAGAAAATGAGTTATCTGAAATCAACACAACAGTTCCTTTCTTGTATGTTACAAAAATATGATATCTATCTTTTCATTTGGCGGGAAATATATTTCTGACACCCTGGTGTAGGAGATGTTTTACACTTACGATGATGATATTGCGTGTCTACTTAAAGCATCATATGAATTACTGTAAACTCAGAAACGTTGATTAATCACAAAATTTTGTACTTGTACTTCAATCATTTCGCAGCACGAAAGTTTGGTGAATCTGGAACATTTGTGAAATTCCTGAAAGTTTAATACACCTGAAGTTACTAGTTTTGCCGTATAACATAATAATGAATGCATTACAGAGCCGTATACAATTAAATGAACATAAGGTCAACAGTTATTCAGTAGAATATATGCAAAAGAACGTGATTTCATAGTAAAGAGCATTTTCTATCGCAAATTCACAATCAACAACTTCATGTTTCAGTAAAAATATGGTCTCTATCTTCTGTTCTTGCATTTGGCCAAAGTGTACTTCAACACACATATATTTAAATAATGATTTTATTTTGTTTACATTTCTTTGGAAAATTTGAATTTGACATGTTTACTAGTAATTATATAAGGTTCAGAAATTGGACTTGATATACACTTTTGACGTCAAAATAGCATAATGGCAGCCACCAGGGACTACGCATCAATATTACATTATTATGAGAAGGTATTTGAAAACTTTGCATTCTGCAAAAGCATACTCTCAGAGAAAATAACAATAAGCCCAAATCTGTTCGCCCAAACGTCTTTTATAGCATAAAATGGGTTGAATAAGAACAAAAACAGAAAACTTTCTGACGCAATTTTTTTCTTTTTCCAGTAATGAAGCTGACCCAATATCTTTGTATTATTTATCATGAACCATGAAGCCACAAGCTTCATGCACGAACAAAGAAACTGAAAAAGATCTGCATCAGTTCTGGAGAGAAAAAACTGTCCAAAACACCCTTCAAAACAAAAAAAAAACCCAGACAAACATCATTCAAGACAATTTGTATATATCCTTGAAATAATGATTACTCCATCCATGCTGATTATGATTTAAGGCGAGTCCAAGTTTTCTTTTGTCCCCTATGTTAATACCGATATCGCGATCTGCAAGAGGATTCTATGAAGTTAACCCATAGACTACGGGAACCGGGTGGCTCCTGTATTAAGCCTATGAGAGTTAAAGAATTCAGTAGTCAACGGGTTAACAGCCCCATTACAGCTTGGATCAGATCAAATAACAAGGAAAATGACAACTTGCAATGACAGATTTTGTTCATGGGTATTTTCTGTTATTCTAGTAACATGTGGAGTTATCATCTTATTTCAAGGAATTCATCAATGGTTATTAACAAGGGTTGGGGTAGGCCCTCGAGAAGGTTTAAAGGGAAATCCGACCTTAATAGCAAGTTGCTCTGAAAGAAAGAGGAAAAATCAGAGAAGCAGACTGGTGAAAGTTTGAACACAATCGGACAAGCAATAAGGAAGTTATGAATTTTCAAAACTTGGAATAAATCACTATACATATGGGAATTTCAAATTGGCCGAACAGGTAATGGAACTGTGATGTTCCAACACACAAAATGATTGAAGTGTCATTTTTTTCAAAATGTATTACTCAGTAGGGTCTTTTTTTCATGAGGTACTATCATATGCTATCTACAATATATTTTGAGTACTGCCCCGACGGTAAAGGCGCTTTCAGAGAAAACCGCAAATTAGTGATTTTTTTGTGTACAACAAAAGGGAGCATTGTCTGCCAGTATGTCACAATTGACTAACCAAATTGCTAATTTGAGATTCGCATAGATGTAATGATCTCATTTTTAAAACATTCACAACTTTCTTATTCCTTGTCCGATTTCTTTCAAACTTTCACCATCCTGTTTTTCTTATTTTTCTGCTTTCACACAAATCATCTTATTTATACCAAAGTTGGATTTCCCTTTAAAACATCCATCAAGTTTGGATGTCTACAACTTTTCATAGTGGTTCAAGAGACAACAATACATTAGTCCAAGTTGGAGGTTAATTACCGCATTCTTCCATGCCGCTCGATTACATCTCATTTCGCTCACACAAGGGCTTAATCAGCTGAATGTATCTTCTCATATGACTTTATAGGAAATAACCTGGAAATGAAAAAAAAAGGAGAGATATAGAGAGAGGGAGAAAGAGAGAGAGAGAGAGGGCGAGAGGGAAAGAGGGCGAGAGAGGGAAAGAGGGCGAGAGATAGAGAGAGATAGAGAGAGGAAGAGAGAGATAGAGAATGGGAGAGGGAGAGATATAGAGAAAGAGAGACAATATAAAGCAACAATCATCAATCCAGGAAATCAGAAATATCAGCTTTTCATACTCACGGCACCATTCATATTTTCTTTACATGTACCTTTTAAACAAGCATCTAAAATGAAATTGAATGAACGCTGCAAACAGTTGCATTATATGCTGCAAAAAATCATTTATGAAACTCACAATGAGTCTAAATAAAACTGATTGTAAGAAACTAAATGAATCACACGTGACATTGGTACTCTGATCATTTGAAATAAAAAAACTCCATGTGATCTAAATATAACTTTCTTTGCTCAGTACTCTCCTGTTATACATTTTTCTGCCTTAACCCTATGGCTATTAGGGAATCGAGTGATCCCTGTATTAAGCCTATGGGAATGAGGTAGTTTGGTAGTCATGGGGTTAATTGGTCACAACCAATCGTGCATCGTGTTTCCTCAAATGCCGTAATATTCGAAATATGACGAGAAATAGTTGAAATGTTTGGGCCGAACATTCATGCCACATGTGTGCAATGCATGCGCTTTACAGTGAGATTGGGTCTATTTCTTATCATTTTGACGATTCCAAAACCTCACAGTATACACCAATCCTTACATAGACATGGCCAACCTTTCCCAATTGCTTTGAGGCAGTTTCTTTCACAATGCAATCTCATGGCCTGAACTCAACTTCATCTATAAGCAGATACCATATATTTGTAGCCTTGAACAAATCAGTGAAAGTATAGTTTGATTCTATGAAAATATGTTTATACGTTATTAACCTTGGCCCTGTAATACAGAGCTAAAATCAATAATTGCAAATTTGAAACAACGATTCTGATTGGTTAATGGTCTGCTGTATGTGCTTGCAACGATGATCTTGATTGGCCGTTACCACTTTGCAAATGATTGCAAACGTTTGTGTTACGGGGCCCAGAACTCAAGGTTATCCTTGAAGTTGCACCATAAATCAGGTCAAGATTACTTTTAAAAGGGCAGTCTGAATTTATGAGTAGTCAGAAACATGAACCCAGTGCATTTTTCCTTTTCTTGTACAAACTTCTCGTTTTCTATTCTTAAAGTGCACAAACATGCAATTTTGCCTATGTGTTATGCGCTATATAAAAATGTTTAATTATTATTATTATTATTTTATGTTGGTTGAATTTGGTTTTAAAAAAAGCAGAAATATAAGAGAAACAGATCACTGAAAGTTTGAAGGAAATCCAATAACAGATTAGACAGTTTTTTTGAAGTTGTACTAGTAAAATGCAAATTGGCAACTCTGACCTTTCCAGCACCACTCCCATTTGCTCTTTACTGTAAAAAAAAAAACATCATGAATTTCTATTACCTATTTCACACAACTCCTGTATGAAATAGATCAATGTTTCATCTCAATCCAAGACAATGGAAGTTTAAGAAATCACTAGTGCAAAGCAAATGTGAGAGGTGTTTGAAAGTAACTTTTATACAGATCTGTCCATTTGCCTTTGATCCATTACAATTAAAAAACTTCTTGACTACTGTAAATGTGGAAATTTTTGCGGTACATTTATTTTTTTTCGCAGGTTTCACGCTATTTTTGGCAAGCACGAATTCTACAACTCACGAAAATATTAGCATGATTTCCTATGCACATTAATATATGTGTGTGTGTGTCCAATTCATTTCCGAGCGCGTGTGGAGTTGTGCATGCTGTATGCATTTGAATGGACTGGATGTGTGTAAGTTAAAGAATGGAGCGGGTGTACATACGCAAATTTAAGAACCTGTGAATATGTTTTGGGGTCGCCCAGCACGAAAATACTAGCGTTTATAGTATCCTGTCTTTTATCAGATATTCTTGATCTGTTCACTGATCAGTTTCTTAAATTCCTCTGCGTTTATTCAAACCAGCATAACAGGGTGGACTTCACCCTTTAATACGTCCGATAACTCACCTTAACACACATCTGCATCAACATCATCATCATTTTAAAAAAAATATAAGGGTTTGACGTTAGAATATTGATCCTTCGCTTGGCTGTTGGAGTTTTGAGTTCTCTTTGAGTGCCATCGCCTGCCGAATTTTATTCAGGATGTCCTTAATAGTGCATTTACGATTCCAGCTCTTTAATACGTCCAATTTCTTTGAATTTACCTGTAAACAGAAAAAAAAAAAAACAAGAGTTAAGGGCCCTTCCTTATAAAGAATTGCGATTGCTTGAAATCGACAGCAACTTAAAATTAATCACAACTCCAATATTTTAAGTACATAATTGCAATCAAGTTTATATCTGATATAAGACAAGGCCCAAGGGGGTTGTTTCATAAAGCTGTTCGTAAAGTTACAAATGACTTTACGAACGACTGGAACATGTTCTTGGGTGCTACACTAATCAGATTCTCAATCATTTAGCACAAGAACTGATCACCAGTCGTGCGTAAAGTCGTGCGTAACTTACGAACAGCTTTATGAAACACCCCCCTGGAATGGTTTGAAAGGCTGTATAAAGAGGAAGGTGAGTTTTGGAAAGATGAAAATAATTTGTGAGCTTTCTCATTCTCTTTACGTCAGTTTGGAAGATTATCATAGAAGAAATGTCCCCTGAAAAGGATAGCTCTTCAAATGACCTCGTATTTAAAATATGACATGAAACATTCAAAATGCTTGGGCCAAACTTTAATGCCACATGTGTGTGTAGTCCCATGTATGCATTTCTTTGTGCAGTCCATGTGATTCTCATTCTGGTGATTCTAAAACCTTACAGCAAACACCAAATCTTATATTCTAGATTATCAGCCTTTCCCGATTTCTTCAGACAGGTTTTTTTCACATTGTCATCACAGGACCAGAACTCAACTTTATCTTTCATCAATCAGCAGATCTTATGCCTCATTTAACAATGGAACAAGTAATGAGTTAGCTCAGTGAAATACAGTAACACAAAAACAACTGCTTTTTAACATTTGAAGCTCATTTTGCCCAACATCTTTCAATATCTGGCATCCCCTTGGTTATCACTAAACATCAAAACGTATGCACAGGACTGTTCTAGAAGGGGCGGAAAAGAGGTACTTATTCATGCCTTTCCAGGTTTCATTTCACTTAGCATGATAATCTCGAACACTTTTGTGACAAGATCCCTGACATCCAAAACTAGGGGCAGGATTTAATACACAAAATCTGTTACATCAAAATTTAAGGAGGTTTGGAGGAGCAGATTGCTGAATCTTCTACAAGCCTCCAAAAATGCTCAGGAAATGGTACTATTCCATTTAACTACATATATTTAACTAGCGTCTCTCTAGGCAACTATATACTTTTCGCTTGAGAATGGCCTCTCCTCCCGGGATAATACAATAGAGCGGATTATCCATTTAAAATTTAAAGTCTTTTACCCCTGACTATCATCATCGCTGTTTTCAAAATATCTGAATCTTGTGTGAAAGACCCTTGTATACTTACAGCACCGTCTGAGTCCACACAAGTCATGCTTATCCTGGTTACAAATCGAATTGAAGGGGGTTCGTCAGGGTACTTGTCTCCACAGAAAATTTTCAACGAAAAGATTTTGCCATCAAATGGTGTCTAGAAAGAAAATAAAGAAATCAGAAAACATATGGCATAATGAGCAAAATCAGAACAACTGTGTATATTTCATAACTGGAATTAACCATCAAATTACTTTTTTTCTCTGGGGGCTCTTTAACAAATTTTCAGAACAAAAAGGAGCCCATAAAAAATGGGGGGAGGGGGGAGGGGTGTTATTACCAGGTCTCTGGGAGATCTACTTTGAACACTGTCCTTTTTTCTTAATGATTTATCATTCTTTAGTCAGTTATCTTAGCAGTAGGTAGTCTTTTTTTTCCAAGTTACATGCCAAACAGGTGAATGGGGTTGCCTCTGGATGTCAGGTGAGCAGTTTTGTTTTTCCAGGTACATGTAGGGCTCGAATTTACAGGGCTGACATTTTCATGATTTCAAAATTCATTTTGGGAAATCTATTTCTGGGGGGCTTTTACAGTGCTTCCAGGGACAGATTGGCCCTCCGCCTCTGTATATTTTGAGCCCTGATTGGAAAGGTCCTTTTTCGTATTTCAAATACAAGGAATAACATGAGAATTTGTGTTGTTTGTAGCAATTATATACAACCTAATTTCTTTATTTTTATGATTATCTATAAAACTAATAGATATAAATTACATTTTTATCTATAATCATACCATATAACATTCAAGATTTCTATTGTTTCCCCTTTTACTTCAGCATCTGGGAGGCTTTCAACCAGGAATATGTCTCCAAACTCTTTCTAAAAAACATTGCAAAAAGGTCCGATTGCAAATTTGTAGCTATTTTAAAAAATTCTGTTAGATCGTATTAAAAGATTATTCACATTATCATGGACATATAATTTCAATTGACTCATCTATTCCCAG
Organism: Heliocidaris erythrogramma; assembly: GCA_025617745.1. Lineage (NCBI taxonomy): Eukaryota > Metazoa > Echinodermata > Echinoidea > Camarodonta > Echinometridae > Heliocidaris > Heliocidaris erythrogramma. The sequence continues at coordinate 18,607,317 of CM046864.1, read as the reverse complement.
GCTGTACCTTTGCTATAAAAGCAATACACATCAGCAGGGGCGTTGAGTATTATCAACACAATATCCTTAGTCCGACGCTCAAGGCAATAAGCCAAGGGTGTTTGGACAGTTTCAAAGGTAACAAGGGTAGAAAATACTAATGCCTGTAAGTAGGATGCGAACTATTTTTTTTTTTTATAAACATGTGACAATGATCCTTGTCATTTGATAAACCACCCTAATCTCAAATTACAGTCAACTGACAAAAGTTACAAGAAGCCCACTAACCAATTGGGTACGATTTGACTGGGGTCAAAACAGCCCGACTTATCTTAACCTATCTGTAAAAGGAAGGCCGTCAATGCATTTTATCCATGAAAGGCTGTTGCTCTTCTGAATATCGACCATTTTGTAGTTAGGTGGTCTTATCTCCCCATCAACAAAATATGCCTTTATGACTATTGCCATTTTAACCCTTTCGCGACATCACTCCACATTTTGTGGATTGGCTCAATAACTTTCGATTCAGAGCACTACAAAATATACCAGATGCAATGAGTAGGAGCACAAATTTCTGCACATACTATGTCTATCTTTGTTGCAAGACCATATTGCATTTGGAATCTTTAAAAAATTATAATATACTTTTAAATTCTTAAATTGACAAACACAATGAGGTTAAAAAACATTTTTCTTTAACCAACTTTCTAATTTTTTCAACTTTTCAACAAATAATCTTAAACGTGTATATTGTTTTCCAAGACTTACATTTTTTTTTAAATTAGAAACATGTAGCATTAAAAGAAAAATATTGTTGTTGCCAATTAGAAGAAGAAAATGTGATCAATTTAGGCCTTAAATAATTCCCGCCATGAAAGGGTTAACAAACTATTGTACCCTCATAGGTCCAATGATCATGCCATTCCATTTCCTCATCAGCATGTCATCGTCATTCTCCAGCCCCCAGCTGACAACTCCATCTCCTCCCTTCTGACCCTCCTCCAGCTCCTCCATCAAACGGAAATTCCTCGGGATCACCACACCTGCGAGAAGAAAGAAGAGAAAAGTTCCAGATATCAAGCTTTCATCATGATGATGAAGTAGAGCCTATCTGCTGCTCAGAAACTAGTCTGCGGGTACAGACTCTATTTTGAACCCTTGACGCAATTTATTGCTGCATCGCCAAATGTTCCAAAAAGCCGTCTTTGCCAACACCAGAGACAACTTCCTAGACTTGTCTTGAGAGGTTTATAGTTTATTATTCCACGATAATGCCTTGGCGGCATGAAGTTGCTCAATATTATCATAAAAAAGGAATCATTCACTCCACACAAGTTCCCGTTTGTTTGCACTATATAATTTTTGCAAAGCAAATGCATAATTATATTGTCGTTCACTTTGTGTTAGACCCTGCGGCTACTATTACTGTAGAATAAAACTTTGGTAATTCATACATGATGTATCTTATATTTTGCATTTTGCATTATTTTGTTGATTCACTTCGTCTTCGCTCATTCTCTACACTATCCCTTTTGCTCCGTCTCTCTCTCTCTATCTCCCTCTGTCTCCCTCTCCCTCTCTCTCTCTTTCTTCGCTTTATACTTTTCTTTCTTACATGAATTTCATCATATTCATGTCGTCGGATCAGGCCAATTTCCCCGGGGAGGCATGTCTCATTGAGATCTGTACATCATCCGCTTAAATCACTTTCTGAAAAGCACCCACCCTCAACAGGGATTGCAGCAGTAGTTTTGATACCCTAAATAGGGAAACCCCTCTAAAATATCTGATTTTTATACCCTTAACAGCGATTTTATATCTTGCGTGGTATTTTACATCCTTTTTGAGGATTACATCATCATACTCATAGACCTTTTATGGCCAAAAACGAACTGTAAAAGAAATTTAAAGGACAAGTAACCCCACGTGATATTCTAGATGCACCTATTGTCTGCTACGTCTTTCCATGGAGGCTGCCATTTTGTGCATGACACGGATCATTAGGTACCATATGCATTGATAATAGCCTACCTTTACAACAGATACGTCGCTTTGTTCTGATTGTATTACGATTGTTATTGGCCATGGGCCTAGATAATTGACGACCCATGAGTTCTAATAGCCATCCTGTAAAGCAGATTCCTCGCTTTGTTTTGGTATTGTTACGATTGTCTCCGTCCTTGACGTCAATTCTCCGTCCTTGACGTATATTTTTTATGAAGTATATTTTTTATGAACAAATTAAGACCTTTTAAAAAATATATAAAACTAAACTTACATTTCAGAATATGTGACTTTATCTAATATATATTTGTCCTCTAAAAATCAATTACAAGTTAACGATGAAGGAAATTTTACTTGGGATGAAAAATATGTTCGTGTACACATAAAGTAATGGCAGCCCCCTTATTATTGCTAGCAGACGATAACTTGGCTGGAAAATAGTGATTTATATCTATATCCTGTGTTTTTACATGAAATTGCATGTATCAAATAAGAGGCATATACTACACCATTCAAAATAAGCTAATTCATATGCTGAGGTTAATTTCCCTTTAACCTAATAATTTTAGAACAAATCATTACCAAACAATATTTTCATCCCTGATTTTCATTTCACCTCTGAATTTGATACCCTCTTCTCGATTTTTGCTGTTTTTTCACACACCTATAATGTTGAAAAAGTTCCCTTTTTTGTGTACACACTCACAGATGAAGTACACTACAGCCACAGGCCTCTATATGAGACAATTTCCCAATACCCTCCAGCATGTCCATCAAAATTATACCATGAAATATGACATAACTTGACTGCGTCAAGAGCTCTACAACTCGGCTCTTTGCAGATGACTATCTCCCCATGATGCCAAACTACTTCAAGAAGATCTTGATGCCTTGCAGACCTGGGAACGCACATGGCACATGCAGTTCAACCCAGCAAAGTGCCAAGTGTTGCGTGTCACCAAGAAACGCAAGCCAATGACCTCCACCTACAAGTGTATAACATCTATGGAGTAATCCTTGAGAAAGTTGCGTGGATCTGCCAGATATCTTGGGGTTCACAATGACAGTAACCTGCACTTCAACAACCACATTGATATTATTGCCAAGAAAGCTAACTCCATGCGAGCTTTTCTCCAACGTAACTTCAGAAGATGTCAGAAGATCAAAGAAGCAACCTACAAGACCTATGTAAGACCCACAATAGAATATGCAGCGGGGAGCATGGGACCCACACACGCAACAAAATATCAAGAAAGTGGAGCAGGTCCAGCGGAATAGTGCTAGATATGTTATGGGTGGTAACTATGACCGTCGATCAAGTGTCGGTGCCATGCTCAATGAGCTTCAGTGGCCTACACTCCAGAGCAGACGTCGGTACAGTCGGCTAGCAATGCTCTACAGGATACGGTTCAACCTGGTTGATATCGATTGGAAGGACCACCTGATACCATTGGCATCAACCACAAGAGGCCATGCTAGCCGGTTCTGGATCCCACATTCCAGCTCTCAAGTGTTCTCCTCATCCTTCTTCCCCTGCACCTGCAGAGAATGGAACAATCTAAAGAAGGATCCTGCAGTTTTCCCGTCACTTGATGTCTTCAATAGGGCATTGAGGGAAGCCCTCATCTAGTATGCAGTCATGTCAACAAACTTTTTAGGAGCACTTCACATGTTTATTACTACACGGCACCCTGTTCACATGTAAATATAATTTACACCTGAAGTCCGTTTGTGCCATGACAACTTTGCAGTGTGTTGATCTTCAACTATGAAGGATGCACTTTTTACAGAAGAAGAAGAACTTCATCCAAGGCTACTTTAGGCATGTTAGGTACTTACAATACTTTCCGAATAACTGTCTTCCTTTTCGATGAGGATGATCTGATGATATAAAAATGGCCTATTAATTTCCCGGCTCCGGTTCTAAAAACTTTCGTAGGCCGGTGTATAGTTTGCAATGTTTTTTACATACGTTCGAATTCTCGCTCGCGAGAGACGAGAGGGAGGATTACAATTGAGTGCAAAAAGGTGACATTTCTGAGGAAGAGCTGATCTGCGGAAGGTCTATTTAGGTAAGTGGCATCGGAGGTATTTAGGTAAGTGGCATATAGGCCCTATATGATACTTTTTTTTAATTTCAAAAATATGTCCCTACGATCATGATGATACAACTATCAATCATGACTGTCTATAGAGTATAGACTATACATTGTCCTTATTGTCATTTGCCCATGGCATAAATTGTGAGACCAGACATGCCAGACCCACCCACTCACGGGTACATTTCTGTAAAATAGTTGGTATTTTCTGTCGCATGTACTAAAGGTATGGGGGAAAAAATAAGATAAATATTTTAAATACTTGCTTTAAAATTCAGCCCTTAAAAATCTCACTCCTACCTCAAATGGCTGTTAGGAAGAACTTTTTATATTTTCAGCAAAATCCAAAGTCAAAATCTTGTCCAAAACCGGAGAAATCCCCGCCGATTTGTTTCGCGATCGCGTGTTGTTTACAAACTGCCGATGTCTTAGACTAAAATCGGCCAATACAATTTTTGTCCACGAAGAAACTCGGGATCGCAAGCGCACATCGATCTTTACGATCGCGCACACAGAAAATCGGAACTTTTCCGTGTACGCCATAGGGACCGAATTTTTGAGGACAAAACTCTTTTGGGGAGATGTCAGCGCCCGCGGCGACCAGAAAATGTACACAATGACTCCGATAGCTCGTTTCGCGAGAATCAACAGTAAATTACGGATTTGATTTTTGGAAATATCTTTTCCAACATCGGTGAGTTGAATTTATTGTATTTCTTGGATATTTTGATGTCGGTTTTTGTAAACTAAATGCCGATTTTGAGTGAATGTTTGTGACTTTTGTGCAGTGGTGTTTTAAAAAGTTGAGGTGTATGACTGCCTACATTATACACACGAAGTATAGGAATGTAGCTATGAGTGGACCCACCATGCCCACGGAATAGTGGTTTCAGAAATTCAGTTTCACTCAGGCTTTGCACGTCATAATTGAGAGCAGTGTCCTGCTTCATGATATAGCTGACTTATCTCAGTAACTACGATCGATCTATCTATATAAATCGCCAGCCAACTGGAATAAACGCATCCATCATGTCCATGCATGCCATGGCCACAGGACCACACTCTCAATATTTTATCCTAGTGACGTGTCCCATATGTTCATTTCTGTGTAAGTTTAAAAATTCCAAAACGAAACCTAAATTTTCATACAAATATTACATCTCATTCACCATTACAGACAGCATAACATTTATGACATTTAACACTATCATCTAAAGCAAAATTTACGATGTATTAATTCAAAATCATTCTTACTGCCTGCCATTTTGAAGAATATGTCTTGTACCAGCGAACTCCTGAAACGGCGATTCCGCATTAACAGCTGTGGATAGATCAGATATTAAAAATGCAAATTTCCTTTGGCCTAGGTCTAGTCTGCTGTATATAAAGTACAGGGAGCGGTCTGCATCCACAGGAAAGTAGATCCGAACTATAATCAGCAATCAAACCCTCTTCACAAAGCGCGCATGCGTAATTCGTTGATGCTATAATTTAGGCCTGAACAACAAAAAAAAAACTGATATGAAATTTCCTTCTTTTCTTTATTCAAGCATTAGGCCTAGCCGCCTAGATATAATAAGGAAGACATTTTGATGCATCTGCAGTCCACCCCGGCCCCCTTCGATCACCCGATTACAAAAAAAAAGCATCAAAATGTGACAATGTCTGTTTTAATTTCTGCTTGCTATCTAGGGCAGGTTGGTTTTGTCATCTTCCTGTGATAATAGCAGAAAGATGATAAAAATAATGGGGACGAAAATTCCCGGAAGTTTCAACTTATTTAACTATTTTGTCCAATATACAACATTTTTTATTCTAAAACGTAAACACAATTTGAAAATATCAGGCAGTGGCTTCCTCATTCCTTTCGCTTTACGTCACTCACGACGTATTTCATGGAATGTTAATTTATGTAAACATTAATCACAAAAACTAATCAATATAGTCTATTTTAAAGAATTCAGTGGCTATAAGAGGTTTCCATATAAAGCAGCTCTACGTGATGACATATCTTAGTGCTCGTTTAGTGAGTGTTCGTGGACTATTCGCAGGACAATTTTGAATTGAAAGACTGAGGAATGACGGTCCTTTGACCAATAAATGACAGTGTGGATCAAGGTGCGTGTACATACATTATTATTATTATTATTAATGTTATTATTAGTATTATTATTATTATTATTATTATTATTATTATTATTATTATTATTATTATTATTATTATTATTATTATTATTATTATTATTATTATTATTATTATTATTATTATTATTATTATTATTTATTCGGCAAAGACATAATCAAGAAATCAGTGAATACAAAACAACACTAGATTTAGAAAAGGGTCACATGGATGACGGGAAAATAAAAAGATTAATTAACTATTAAAAATAACTATAACCCGAAGGTCTTCTTTTCCAGTCCATGTGAATTTACATAAATAAATATAGAATATAATGGTGAGATACAACAAAGTGATAATATTGTAATTACGAGATTTAGAAGCAACAATCATTGACATGTATGTGTCTGAAGCGTTTACTTGAAATTCGCTTTCTGAATATAACTCAATCTATAACAGCACCATGCAGTTATAAATACACTTACTGTTTTTATTACATTGTCATGTGACCAGGGGAGCGTTTCATCAAATGTTTTGTCAGTGATTTTTACAGACAACTGTTATAAGCTACTGAAATTATTGCATCTGATTGGCTGAGAGCAAATTTGTCGGTAAAAATCACTGACAAAACGCTTGACGAAACACTCCCCTGACATTCATTATTCTATCCACGTTCTTGACATGCATGATTCGTTGTAAAATATATGAATCCAGAACTGATGAGTATTTACATTGTAATATACAGTGCTGGTCAAAAATTCCGGTACATGACTGGATTTTATGATGACTCATTTTACTTCAACATTTATTTCCCACTTAATGGCCTTCTTTATATAGGCACTGACAAAATTTAATGTGCTATAAGTTCGGTTACACAATATGAATACAATTTCTTCAGTAGTATATGTTTTGATATTTCATTGAAACAGTTAGTTAACAGAACCTGTACATAAAGACCACCTGCTCAGAAAGACCGCGTTTCTTGTCTCCCTTGAGTGGCCTTTATAGACAGGTTTCACTGTACATATAAGTTGAGAATATAGGGTAGGTCTTATATAACTTGCTGATGAAAGTTCAACGTGTTTAGCAATAATACACTGACAAAATACACAAACATTGACTATACCGGTATTCTAGGAAATATAAAGTAATTATGTGAGTGAGGCCGAAAACAGTGAATTCCTAGTTCATATTGTGACTAATTGCCAAATAAAACAAAACAACAGCGACAACACATCTCTGGAAGGCAGCGTCCAGACCGAAACCTTTAATTTTGATCTCTCGATCCACCCCCTAAAAAACACCACTTTTCCTTTCTCCTCTCTCCCTTTCCCCCCCCCCCCCCTCTCCCCCTCTCTCCCTCTCTCTCTCCAAGCTGATCTGGAGAATTCTAGAGCAATGATAGAGAGAAATAGATAGGGAAAGAGAGATAGAGAGAAAGTGAAAATGGACAAGGGATCAAGAACAGAACTGCATAGCTAAGTAAAATGGAAGGCATATATAATATAAAGCAGAGGTCCCCCATCTCTCTCTCTCTCTCTCTCTCTCGATCGATCGATCGATTGATCGATTCGTTTTGGGCTCCTCCCTCTCTCCCACTCCCTTTCCCTTCCTCTCTCTATTTCTCTCGACCACGGCATACTTCAGTTTAAGATTTTTGTTTTAAAGTTCAGAAAGTTCAGAAAGAAGACATTATTTTCGCTGTCCATACGTAGACAGTGGAAGATGATAGCGTTACTACTTGCGTCAGCCTCGTAAAGACATTTGTATATACACGAGGAATCATTTCACCCATTTGCCTGACGTAGGATCTGCGTCAGAGACTGGCCTGGCTCGTCCAGTTGACGCGCCATGCATGTGAAGCCCGGCTCACACGAGGCCTCATTTCGATTGCGTCAGTACCTGCGCTAATAGAGCCTGGGAAGGAAATTTACCCATACGTCATTTATTTCAAAAATTGTTTGCACTTTTCATTTTGCAATCACATTTTAACGATATCACTCTTCCTTGATGCCCAAAAGTTCCTTCATGTCACTGACGCAGTCCTTACGTCAGCAAATTTCAAAATGACGCCTCGTGTGAACAGGGCTTGAGAGTCAATATCGCGCAACAAAGTGAATCATTGCTTTGAATTACTGACGCATGCGTTAATTTCCTAAACGTGGTTGATTAGCTCAGGTAGCAACTCAAGCAAAGTGACATAGCGTGTGCAAAGTGTATCCGAAAGATGGAAATCTCTGTGTATATAAACGAGTCATAATCATGATTGTGAAGGACATAGGGAGGTGTCTAAATGTTTTATCCTTTTTTGCTTTTTCCCCTCCAAATTCATCACATCTTTCATTTTTTTCTATTGTGGAGCTCTGTTTATCTCCCTTCTCTTCTTCTATTATGTTCCATGACCCAAGAAGTTGTTTTCTTTTCACAGCTGAGGGTCGATCGGCGAAGGAAGAAAAGACGGGGAAAGAGCGGGGTGAAGGAATTCAAACGCTCCAGCGGGCCTTTTGTTGGGAGTGGGATCTGGTGTTTTGTTCTGGTCGGGCGTGTATGTAGCATGTATACGTAATAATGAAGATGGGTAAAAGTAGGGTGGAAGAATAGGGTTAGGTCCTCGGTAGCAAATTCTAGACCCATTCATTCATATCGTTCCCTCAAGGATTTAAACAGTGCTTCATCATAATACATGTAGCAAGCTGTCATGTAGATTCAATATTCTCCACGCATTATTTTAATGTTATTATTTTGTGCGTCATCGTTTCATCGCCCGGCCGGACAATCATTACCGGCGTGTTGATACTCAACAGGACTACGGAACTCCAAACTTCACCGATGGAATACTAAAAGGAGAAATAAGACAGGACGGAACTGAATTCTCACATTTTGACTCAAAGTTGTGTCCTTCGAGCCTTTGCTGAGAGGTAAGTAAAGAGGGCTTGACGCATTTTTTCATCGCTATTGTTCAAAGGCCTCCACACTTTGAAGGGGGCTGATAATTCGTTTATCTTGTTTATTCGAATCCCCCGTTCTCTATGAAGTATCGCCTGAGCGCTATCTATTATAACGTCACTTTGGGATTCTTTTAACTGATTAGATTGTATTTTGCTACAGAACGGACTGTAACTATATATCCAGGACAATGATATGAAATGCCATGTATGCATAAGCGAGGAATAGTAACTGTTCTGGATTTGTTAAAAGGGAAATACAATTGAAGAGAGGTATGTATATATATTATAATTTATATGTTTTTTATTTCACCTGTAGTCACCTGTCTTGTCGCGCTTCTTAATAATAAATTGCAAGACGATATTCTTGTAATGCCCTCCCACTTTCAATCTCACTTCCACAGTACGTTAACTTGTGTCTATTTAACTTCCTGTGTTTTGCAGTATTGACGCTAATCTAAACAGCTGAGTAATTGTTATGTACTTCTTTGAGAGGAGGCATCGACTTCTGAATTTATTCTTGAAGCTATTGGTTGTAGATGTTTCCACTGCTAACTTTATTTGTAGCATATTCCAGTGAGTCACTACTCAGTGCATTGCGTAAAGTTATTTTTCAGGATGTTTAGAGACGTGTATAATTATGTTGCACGCTTCAGGATCATGAGATCGTCCCGGTGTGTGTCGAAATTCAATTGCGGTTTATAATGTAACAGAATATATAGTTACGGAAAACATAATTTGCAGAATCATGAATTTGATTATACTTTGGATGACAGTGGCTTACGAGGGCCGTCAGAGAAATAGAATCATTGTCATTGTCATTGTCAAAAGCTTTTGGGAGAGTACTCATTCAAGGCTCAATGTTGTGGGGGGGGGGGGAGTCAGTTAATTCACAATTTTAAATTGCGTAACTTTACGGATCTGTAAACGGTTTGTACTACTAGTATTACATTTCATTATTTTATTTGATAAATTAACACCGTCAATCCTTGATCGTTAAAGTTGTATTTTCAACAATTATTTAAGTTCTATGATTAACTTTAAAGTGACATGAGTATCAAGATTCAAGAACTGCTGAAAGTAAAGTGTTATGTGGAAGATCAAAATTAACGCTGTTGATTATTTTAGCAGTAAAATTAAGATTACAGTGTAATTCACATACATGGATAGGATTATGTAATAATTATTGATTATCATGATTATAATACATTCCGTGATTTATAGATTTATGATTATGTATACATACACATAATTACAAATTTCAATGTATTTCTGCGAATAATTATGTATTCAATTAGAGAGAAAAAATGTGAATATTACATAATTTGGCTGAATAGGTACAACAGGGTGGTTTGAATAATTAAGATACCATTCTATAGCACATCGATCCAAATATGTTATAGAACTGATTCCTAATTAATAGTCTTTATTTTTTGTTAATGACTACACTATATCGGAAATATCGAGAATAACAAACATGGCAGAGGGTTGATGAAGACCCCATTCAATATTTTGAAAAAATTCAAAATAATCTGATGAGTACCATATTTAATCAAATTAAAAACAAATGAAGGTCATTTTGTATAATACTAACGAAAATTATATGGCAATTTATATTCTGAATTATACTGAAGATATGCAGATATAGCCTATCTGTATTATAGAATGTAAATTCATATTTTTCATAATTATTATAATAATATTTATGCTTAATTTGGAAAGACAAAAAGGTGTTGAAAGTAGATTGAAATGTTGTTATGTGAACATATTATTAAGTTGCTTTTTATTCTTAGAAAGAGAATGTGTGTCCTTTGATACGAAGATGTATATTTATGTCATATTTCCTGTCTATCCTTCTTCATAATCTCTCTCTCTCTCGCTAATTATGTAGCTATCTTTCCTGATATTCTTCTTTTCTTTTTCTTGTCTCATCTTTTTTCTGTCTTTTCTTATGCCTTTTTATATTTTACCTTTCTTTCATTTTCCCTCTCTATCCTGTCTCTATTCAATTATTATCTGTTTTCCTCTTTCTATCTTTCCTTATGCGTTTCTTGTTATATCGATCTCGTTGGCCGTCGGTCCCATAGACCTTTTGGAAATATAATCTCGATGAAATGCTTCCCGAGTCAAATTGTTTTCCACAAAAAAATTCTTGGTTCCAGTCATAACATGCGCATGAAATACATGAATTCCATTCATTTCTGCTTTAAGTTACCTTTATAAAGTATAACTTTAAAACTTTGAACGGAACGATCCTAGACCAGACCGAAGTTATAAAAATCAACAACATTGAGTTAGAAAGTTGACTACGAAAACAAAATACCCTGTGAAATATGTCCCCAACTACCAATCTTAATCCTAGATTTACGATAGGCCTATACTTGAAACTTTACCTTTTTCATTTTTTCCTTTTTAAGATTTAGAAAGTACATTTTAACACTGTTTAGCTAAATCACAATTATTCTCATATTGTTTTTGTCACAGCTGTCCCTGATAGAAATTATAGCTATTGTAAAAAAAAAAAAAAAAGAATATCAGTTGTTAAGTCAGGAGTATTCAAAAATCGATATCTGTATTGAGATCGGTTTTAAATCGTTTTATCTAGTTTGTAAAGCTTCAATTTTCGGGCATTCCTATTTGCATAACACATTGATGATGTACTTTAAAGGGTCACTAAAATAAAAAAATATCCATAACACAATTTTGTATGCGTTCAGTCATATTTTATAATCATTTGAAAAGTACATTTTTGCTGTCATAAGCCCCGCCCCTAAAAAAACACAGCGAAGCGACATCGTGATCACGTGATCTGTGACGCATGAAAAGTAACGGGAAAATACTCCACTAACCTATACCGTGCGCGCCCCTAGGCCCCCGGCAGGCCCAGCCCGGTGCCGAGCATGATATTCACCGCATCGACCATTTGCATTGCGTATTTTCGTGTGTTTAATTCCTCACAATAACTTTGATTTTGGGACACAGTTTCATCAATAATGCCTAATCGGTGTATAGTTGCGGGCTGTAGCAAGACCCCTAAAGATGGTGTAAGCCTACATCATTTTCCTAAAGATGAAAATCTACGGAAATTGTGGGTCGCAAATGTAAAGCTCACGCGGGCAGAGTGGCAAGGGCCAGCCAAGTGAGTGGAGTACAATCTGCAGCGATCACTTTGCCGAAGATGATTTTGAGGACCCTGGCCTGTATTCCGAATTTGGCATGAAGAGAAGGATAAGCTAGCTAAAAGATTCAGCTATTCAAACGATCAGACTTGGAGTCAAGTCTTCCAATCTGTTTTTCAATGACAGCAGCTACAGCAGCTTCACCCGTAGACCGAAAATTCTGTCTCTCGTTCGTTAGCTAAGACGACCTAACGAACGAGAGACAGCATTTTCGGTCTACTTCACCCGTAACTCCAGGGAGCTCCAACGCCAACGCGTTGGAGCTCCCTGGAGTTACTTCACCCACGGCCCTTCACCGTATTCTGCGAGGGGTTCAAACATATTATATGGTCGAATTCCCCCTTGCCATGCACTCGAGCTTCTTTGCCTTCGGGGTCTGATAAATCAGAGTTCGTATCTGCATGGCTCAGAAAAGTCCTCCAACTCGCAATCGCGGACACTTTTCCTCTCTCTATATACAGTTAACAACAAAATTATTCATACCCCTTGGAAAATTCTAGTTTTTTGCATTTTTCCTAAAAATGAATGGTTAACTGAATTTAATTGCACACCACTTGAATACATTTAGTTATCATCTGCAAATGAATGCTGTTTCTGGTTTCACCTCATTTGCATAACAATAGAAAAGGTGAATTATCCAAACTGGGTGATGTTCAAAATTATTCATACCCTTGGTGATCTATTGACTTTGTCAATCAGTATGAATCCAGTCCTTGTGATTAATGCTCGTAACACTTTCTTCACACTGTCACAATGCTTCTGGAGGTCTCTACTGATATATCAGGCCAATACCTGGTCTCCAATGGCCCAATCTCCTTGAGGATGTTGTCCACACATGCCATCACCTGGTCTTCAGGGGATTCGATGGATTTAAAGCAGATTTTGTGTTTGCAGGTGGTGTAGTTTTAGACGTCATGAGGATAGGACTATGATATTGATATTTTCGTTAATATTCCTTACATTTTAATGACAATTCTGTATCTAAGTTGAAACAAAGCACTCTTCCAGGAGAGACTTCCCTAGAGGCATTCACTGTTGCACTGTCAAGGGAAGGTATTTCCTGATACTTTTGTTCCATTATTATTAAGAATGTATAGGGAGGCCATGGTAGTTGTCTAAAGGTTGGATGGTGCCAATTTTATCAGTTTATTCAGTTACACTAATTGACACATTTTTGATATGGACACCTGCAAGTGGGTACTCTAGTGAAGCTTAAAATACTGATCTTTATGTTCCAGTGCACTGTCAAAGTGGTAGCATTTTGTGCACTGCAGCTGGTAACATGGAGGGCATATTGTATAAATTTGGTTTACATTCATTTTGATATCAAGGATTGTAGCTTTCATACCAAAGATACAAAGAATATACCATAATGAAGATTGATATACAGTAACAGTCAATGTGGGATGTGTATGGTACTCAAAGGTTACATACTGTTATTCATGGTGACCTGACGTTAGAGTCATGCAATGACTTTAATATCACCAACATGGCCTTTCTGAGCACTCTGATTAAAAATGGGGCCAATGAATAAAGGTGAACCCTCCCACAGGCAGTGCAAAAGGGAAGGGCTCTTCAGGAATGGTGCTTTGCTTCATAAGTAGATACAGAATTTTCATTAAAATGCATGGAATAAATGACCGAAAATTTCAATATCATAGTCCTGTCATGATGAAGTCGATAACTGCATCACCTGTAAGACACGAAATCTAATGAACTCCCTGAAGGTCAGGTGAAGGCATGTGTGGACACATCCTCAAGGAGATTGAGCCATTGGAGAACAGGCACTGGCCTGATATCCCAGCAGAGACCCTTCCGGAAGCCTTGTGATGGTGTATTAAAATAAAGTGAATTACAAGCATTAATCACAAGGATCGGATTCATACTGATTGACAAAGTCAATAAATCACCAAGGGTATGAATAATTTTGAACATCGTCCAGTTTGGATAACTCACCTTTTCTATTGTTATGCAAATGAGGTGAAACCGGAAACGGCATTCATTTGCAGATGATAACTAAATGTATTCAAGTGATGTGCAAGTAACTTCATTTAACCATTCATTTTTAGGAAAAATGCAAAAAACTAGAATTTTCCAAGGGGTATGAATAATTTTGTTGTTAACTGTAAGTTACTCGAATTCAGCCAAAATCTAAGTCAGTACTATGTAAAGCGAAGTAAAAAAAAGAAAACAGTAAGTGAAATAAACAAAAGTAAAGCGTTCACCAGTCGCTATGTACGAGGGGAACATAGTCACTGCCGTATTAAAGATGTGTAGGACATTGTACATACAGACGAAAACGGCTGTGCACGCGTTTATGACCAATGCAAAATTTTCGTTCGGCAAGCTCAGATGGATGAGAACATTGTTCAAAAGAAAAGCTAGAAAACAAAACAAGTGCTGTATATTTGGGCAAAAGCGTTTTCTGATCTTGTAGAAAATATATTGCTAATGATTATTCACTCCTAAGATTATATTGATTAATTTCCTATTTTCATAAATTGTCCGTTGAACAGAGGAGTCAAATACCGCATCCTGTGTACAATATTATATGCTGCAGCCTGCAGATCTTGTGCCTCTTACTTTTCATACGTCACTTGGGGGTTAGCCAATGCAATCAGCTCACGAGTTTTAAGGAACGGTCCAAAAACCTCTACTTTTCCCCCTTTTTCGCCAAAACGAGACATAATTTGGACAATCGATTTGCAGATTCGTGATTAGAAGGCAAAACTACATGGAAAGAGCACCCATTTTCTCTCTAATTTAGTAAACCTAAATCGGATTTCCTTAACTTTGTGGGTTTTTATACCAACATCCATTTTGTCCATCTATAGATTTAGGACCATGTCATGTATCATCATACCCGGAAGATCCGCATTGCACGCGTTGGAGCGGTTAATTGCCCATTGTTTAATCATAATTATTCTATTGTTAGCTATAATCGCATGAATGAGAACGGCCATGAAAAATAACAAAATAACAAAAACAAGCAAATGTTCATGAACAAAATGGTCTTGGCATACCTTTTAGTTAATCTATTTTCAGGTATTATGGGCATTAGAAATGCGATGTTTCTCAGTCAATAATTTCTTCTTTGTATTTCTTCCTTTTTTTTCTTTCTTCTTCACGTGTTTGTTTGTAGATCGAAGAGATAAATATTCGGAACATATATTTTTACATTTTACAATCAATATTCATTCAAAGATCTATCATTTTCTTTTCATATTTCTTGTTATTTTTGTCCTTTTTATTGTTTCCAAACCGATTTTGTTTGCCCAAGTCTGCTATTCTTTCCTCTGCTTCTAGTTGTTGTTTTTCTCTCTCTCTTTCTCTCTCCTCTCTCTCTCATGTTGTATGTTCACTTTTTCTTTTTATCCTTTTATTTTTGCTATATTTTTCGTTCTTCCTTTGTTGTTAAGAAATGTATAAAAGATTTTATTACATCCATCATAATTTCGACGTATTGTTTACTTGTTCGTATATGGGTTCCCCTATTCTGAAAAGGATTTGATGGTTTATTTTACGTGACTGCTGAGAAAGCCCTATAGCTAGAAGGTCCGACAGTTAGCGGGTCCGATAGACCGACACCCAATAGATAGAAGGTTCCATAGACCGAATGTACGAGAGGGTCCAGTAGACAGAAGGTTCTATAGACCGAATCGGCAGGAGGGTCCGATAGTCAGAAGGTCCGATAGATAGAAGGTTCGATAGACCGAATGTACGAGAGGGTCCAATAGACAGAAGGTTCTATAGACCGAATCGGCAAAAAGGGTCCGATAGTCCGAAGGTTTAGTAGGGGTCCGATAGTTAGAAGGTCCGATAGACCGACAATAAAAACGTAAAAAGGGTAAAAAAGTGGGTAAAAAATAAGTGGTTAAAATAAGTGGGGGCGTTCCAACCAAAGAAAAATTAAAAAAGGAAGAGGTTGAAAAGGAAAGAAGAAAAGAAAAGAAATGAAAAGAAGAGAAAAAGAAAAGAAGAAATCAGAAAGGAAAGAGAAGAAAACAAAAATGCAAAAACTTCGCTCACTAGCATTATTAGGGTTATTTACCAATGCCATTATACACTAAAGGAAAAAAGAAACTTATAAAAGTTCAAGAGATCACCAAATTAAATTCTCTGCATGGAAATGTACCAAATTTGGATATAATGTTGATTCAATGCATGGCTTTAAATGACAGTCAATAACAAAAAGTTTTCTTCAATTCCACAAAAGAAATGTGCACTGAAGCAAAGGACTCTCTAATCCCCAAGTCACAAAGACAAACTGCAGCCTTGTACACCATATGCATGTCAATGAATGAAACAAAAGAATTTCAAAAGGGATTTGCAAGTTCATATCCAAACAGATTAATAGCCAGTATGTCCACCTCTAGCTTGCTGGCAAGCTGTACACCGTCTTCGCATGCTTCCGATCAGATTTGCGATGGTAGCCTGGGGAACATTGTTCCATTCCTCTTGCAGTGCTGCAATGAGCGTCTCCCTATTGATGGGTTGATTGTCACGCCTTGACACACGTCGACCAAGCTCTTCCCAGAGATGTTCAATTGGGGAAAGGTCTGGTGAACGGGCGAACCATGGCAGAACATCAATATCCTCTTGCTCGAGGGGTGCAAATCCCTTTTGAAATTCTTTTGTTTCATTCATTGACATGCATATGGTGTACAAGGCTGCAGTTTGTCTTTGTGACTTGGGGATTAGAGAGTCCTTTGCTTCAGTGCACATTTCTTTTGTGGCATTGAAGAAAACTTTTTGTTATTGACTGTCATTTAAAGCCATGCATTGAATCAACATTATATCCAAATTTGGTACATTTCCATGCAGAGAATTTAATTTGGTGATCTCTTGAACTTTTATAAGTTTCTTTTTTCCTTTAGTGTATTTTCATTATTGATATTAATTAGTTATTAATATAATCGCCATAAAAATATAAACAAATGCCAATTATATTAATAAGTCATATTCTCATGGAAGTTATTTGGTTTGCATCTTGAATCTCTAGCTAATGTTATGCTTTTTTTCTACTCAAAGAATGTTAGCAACATAACTGAAAAGAATCGAGCGGCAAGTTGACCTAAAGGGGCTAAGGAGATGAATTTTCAGAAATAATGGCCTGTGACCAATAGTCTCTCCCCAATAATTATGAGAACGGAAGATGCAGATAACATGTTACACAGATTATGAGAACGGAATAACAATACGCTAGAACCTATCCTCCGGATACAAATTTTTTTTCTCTCTCTCTCTCGTTCGCTCGCTTTGCTCGCTCATACAATCAAGAAACTAGGCCTGCAGCAACAAGAAACCTGAATATCATAATATTCGGGCAGTGAGGTATCCGACTATTCTCGAATCCCCCCCCCCCCCCCAAAAAAAATGGTATAATTTACCCGACAGAGTCCACAGACTAAAATTTGCCACAAGGTAGTAGTATGGCTGTAGACGGTGAACATTCAAAAAAGTATAAAAGCCGACATCATAGCTGGTAGGAAAATATCACCTGACAACCCTAAAATAAAAACGGAAACGCCCCCTCCCACGAAGGTGGCAGGGCCTAATTGAAACAATTTCATTTTTATCTGGCAGAATCTTTTGTTGTCAGTATCTTATCTTTTGTTACATTTAATGAAAATTCGACTATAAAGATTTCTTGTTTAAAAAATAACATTTAATTGTGTTAGAAGGGGACGCCCTTTCCTCAGCTTGCTCCACTAGAAAAAAATGCTTCGGGCATGATGGGCCTCGGGGCTTTAGTGTGCACCATATAATTAGATTTCCATGTTTCAAACAATGGTCAGCGTTCCCCATTGCCAATACATCGGTTTAGTGGCAAAATTAACCGGGGGGCTGAGCTGCATGGGGGCACCCCCGCTCCACGGTGATGATGATGCTCTGATAAAAATACTTTTAACATGTTGAAAATGTATAAAACAAAACTTTAAAATAAGTTCCCCATTTTTTTTGGGGGGGGGGTGGGCCTACAGACCTAGTGCATCGGTTTATTACAATACACATAGAAAAAGATAAGGCATTATCCTTTTCCTTTTATGAGATAAAACTATTAAAAAGCTATTGTATTCACTTAGTTTACCTTTTTTACGTTATTGTCGGTCTATCGGACCTTCTAACTATCGGACCCCTACTGAACCTTCGGACT
This sequence comes from Heliocidaris erythrogramma, assembly GCA_025617745.1. Classification (NCBI taxonomy): domain Eukaryota; kingdom Metazoa; phylum Echinodermata; class Echinoidea; order Camarodonta; family Echinometridae; genus Heliocidaris; species Heliocidaris erythrogramma. The sequence continues at coordinate 18,588,832 of CM046864.1, read as the reverse complement.
ATCGGACCCTTTTGCCGATTCGCTCTATAGAACCTTCTGTCTATCGGACCTTCTGACTATCGGACCCCGTTGGACATTCGATCTATAGAACCTTCGGACTATCGGACCCTCCGCCGATTCGGTCTATAGAACCTTCTGTCTATTGGACCCTCTTGTACATTCGGTCTATCGAACCTTCTATCTATTGGGTGTCGGTCTATCGGACCCGCTAACTATCGGACCTTCTAGCTATAGGGCTGTAACCGAGAAAGCATGTGTATGCTTGTAAGTAAGCAACCAGGGCACCGAGGGACTTGCTAACGAGGATTGATGCCTAACCAAAGGGCACTATAATTATAGCGCATCCAATTGGTTTCGAACCCGTATCCTTCCAGTTACCAGATCACTGCTCTACCAATTGTCATTCCCCTATTATACCTATATTCCTTTTATATTTAAAGAGAAGAAGAAACCAATTATATCATTTATTTTTCTTCCATCTATTTTTCAAATGTTCAAACAAAATATACCTGTTTACTAATGTATTTCAATTTATGCATGTTTCTCTCCAGAATCCTTATTTACCAACTATTTAGAGCACCTGGTATGCGTAATGGCATCCCTATGGATGGAATCCATTTTGCATACATTAGTAATTGCTATATCGGGCAAGCCTCTGGCAAGCTTTTGAGTCGTCAAGAGCAACTTTTGTCCAGGAAGTATGCATAAAATTAGTAAACAGGTCTATTGTATATTGTTTTGCTCACATACAATATGAAGGTCATGTACTTTGCGAAATTTACATACATGTAATTGTACATAATTATACAGGGTGGACCAATAAATGAGTAATATGTTGACAAACGCATGACTGATCTCGACTTGAAGACGAAGACAACATGAATAAGACAGAGATTGTATAGGAAGTCGTCATGCACAAATTTCGAGCTGCTTCAATCTGAATAACAAAGGTTTGCAAAAGTTGCAAATTTTGAAAACGACATTGCCTCACAAAAATAGCAGTAGAATCAAAACGTCTTACTCAAAATTGATGATTATGGTGTCGTTTTACTTGGCAAGGAATTTTGTATCCATTAAAACAAATATCAATGACATTGTGTCCATGCTGTCGTTCAAATTGCAGTTATCAGGAGAGCGTTTCATCAAGCGTTTTGTCAGTGATTTTTACCGACAACTGTTATAAGCTACTGAAATCCTTGCATCTGATTGGCTGAGAGAAAATTTGTCAGTAAAAATCACTGAAAAAAACGCTTGATGAAACGGTCCCCAAGTGTTGCGTTCTTTCTGGGCTACCCTGTATAAGCGTATATCAATATCCGAATCGATTAGATGAGATAGTAGGCATAACATACATGATAATAATATTCATTTCGATTATTGTTTGATAATTCATTATCTTAAAGTTTTATTATTTTATATCACATGCAATCGATGGTTTTATTTCATTTGTTCCTTTATGAAGAGTTCTTGAGATCGCTATAAAATGGGTGACCACGCCACGACGGAGATGAAGCCTTCATCGCGTCTCATCTGCTGCTCCCATATCTTCAACGGCATCCTCTTCGTAAGTCATTCTCGTGTATTATCAAGGGCGTCAACCAGTGGCGGATCCAGGGGGCCCTCCTCTGGGACCAAAAAGGGAGCCAAAATTGCTGAGGAGGGCTTTTTTTTTGCTTGTCAGTGATTGTTTCATTTAAAGAGGGGCCCAAAAATGCTGAGGACCTTTTTTTATTATTTTTTTTTTTCCTTGTCAGAAAATTTTGTGAATATTGAGCCCCCTCCCTTAAGAAATCCTGGATCCGTCACTGGCGTCAACCTATAGTGTACATTGTAAATGTGAAGGATGAGTGTGCTTACGAGTTATAATTATGGTAATACCGACAGAATAAACCTTCAGATGTGTAAAAGACGGGTACCATCTATTTGATAACTATAGCATCTCTACCTATATACTGTTAATAGTGATATAGGCTCAGATTCTCGACATGTGCTTAACTTTAAGTCCCTGCCTAAGTGTGTAGATTTAAGGCCACTGAATCATGGAGAGCCAAATGTTACCCATTTTTAATCCTGCAAAATCACCGGAAACGGTCCAGTTCTGGAACTAAATGCAAAATTTAAAAAAACCTCCTGATAGAATTGATTTCTTATGCTCATTTCATGCCAGAAAATAATTTTGATTCTTTATTTTCATACATAAAAATGGTAATTTATATGGGACTTGCATGGGGGTTGACAAATGGCCTTCCATAAATCAGTGGTCTAAGTTAAACCAGGCTTAACTTAAGCCACCTTCGAGAATACGGGCCATCATTATTATCTGCACTGAAACAAGTTTGGGTAATATTATATACCTGTTCACGATATCGAGATAACCGGTTGAAACAAACACTCTCACTAAAATATGACATTGGTCATGCTGATGGTATTTTGGGTACCCCTCCCAAAGTGCGTGGAAGGAACGCACTCGAAAAAAAAATACAAAGAAGGCAAAGCTCCCTTTCGATACAATAAACAGAGATCTTTGGCCAAATCCTTTGGCCAAATCCTTCATAGAATTACCAGTTGAAAATAGATTCTTACACATTATTCGATTATCTCACTTTTTGTTTTGCGCGAAAAGTAAGAAAGTAGGGCCTAATTTTAATCATGAGTATATAGTTAACGGGAGAATGGGACCGCGCATTTAACGGTATTTGAGCTTTCATAGGTGTACAAAGCGGGGGGGGGGGGGCTGCACCCCGAGAATTTTGAAATTACCATGCTCGTATTTTTCTTATCAAGTGCCTTTTGATGACAAAGGGACATTTTATTACTATTAATGTAAAATAAAAAACCCATTAATGTTAAACAAAAAGCTCGCTGGCGTCGCTCGCTCAGGTAATCTCAATCCCTCCCTCCCCCTGACGACATTGTGCCTATAAGCCTAGGCTATGGATATGAGGAACCCTCAGATTAAGACTGTTACAGCATATGTCGTAACCGGCTGAATGGTGAAATTCATGTTCCCGTTGCGGTAAAATATTTGAAAGCATATGTGTTCATAGTCCCCACTGATATAATTAATTTCCCTTGCAGTTTGCAGGTCTTGGTGCTATATGCATCTCATTATGGGTATGGATCGAGCTCTCTACGTACGAGTCACGTGACGGCATCATCGCTCTGATTGGTCCTCTCTATTACGTCGCTAACTTCACCCCACTTGCCGAGGGCGGCGCCATCTTCTTTATCATAGCCGTGGGTGCCATAGGGCTCTGCTTCAAGTCTCGATGTACACTCGTATGGGTAAGTGCATATGAAACATGCCATTTGAATGTACAGGTCTGGAGTGGAAATTATTTTTTTTTAAAGTCACATAAGGGATCACTTCGTTAAAGTGACAGTAAACTGAATCTGCCGTAGCTGAAAAGTGGCAAATATCATACGTTTGGGGTTTTGGTATATTGTGACTTTCTATCAAGATATAGGAAAGCGATATTTCGCTTGAAATTGAAAAAAAAAACAGGTCTGGGAAATGTTTTTAAAAATGTAACAATATTTCCGAGCAGGTTCTTTTTGTATATACATATTATATAGAAAATCGAAAGTGAGATCCATAGAAACAGAAAGCAGATGTTTTTCATATAGTTATGTCAGAAAAGTCATAGCTTAATCAGCCAGCAAATTTGTACTTAATCTTTAAAAAGGTTACACGTAGGCAAATGCAATATAATCACCATTTTCAAATGTTCAATTTCTTTACTGCAATTATGTAACATTAATAACTCGTGTTAGATACTTATTTTTTATCAGAAGTGTAGTGTAGTGAAATAAAGTATCAGGGTTTGCAAACTGAAGAGAAAAGGCTGATTATACGATACGATAACATTTTTAGCTTGATCTTTTTTATTTATTCTTATTTACATGTTATATCATCAACATTTTGATACTGATTAGGGATCACCCTCAGAAATAAATATTTTTTGTGATGTCATCCCTCCCCACCCTTTTCTCGAAAACAACCCCTCGTGCTATGTGCATGCTTGTCTTTAATCTAATGACTTCCGAAGGTTCGTATTTCGTTTTTCGTGTTTCGTTACTCCGACGCGACGGTACGTATTTCCGAAGGTTCGTTACTCCGACGCGACGGTACGTAATTCCGAAACTAAAATAGGGTTCATAATTTCGAAAATTAAAAAGGTTTCATATTTCCGAATGTTCGTAAAGTTATTTTGACATGTTTGAGGGCTCTATTGCACTTTCGGAATTACGAACCTTCGGAATAACGAACCTTCGGAATAATGCATCAAATTTTGGGAATTATGAACCCCCTGCGATGTGAAATTTGTGTTTTAGAATATTTATTACGAACCTTCGGAATTATAAACCTTCGGAAAAACAAGTACCCCCGTTATTTTTTATGTTGATTGTTCACTAGATTCCATTACGACTATTATATACTTAAACAAAAAATAATGTTTGATATTTATCTTTGTTTCTCTTTCTTTCAGTATTTTGGCATGCTACTACTTTTATGTACCTTATCGTTGGTCCTCGCAATAATCTCCTTTACTTTATATTTTGAGGTAAGAGCCATTTCCATCCCTTATTTTTATAAAGAAAATGATCTTTATTAAATCATGCTCGCTACTTTGCAATATACATGTATAAGATATTAAAACACGTAAACAATAACATATTCATATTATTCTTCCCGTTAAAACAGAACATTTTCTGAGGCAGATATATTATCAGCTTCATGATGTTACACGAGCGTTTTTCCATTTCATAGTAACACTATCTCTCATTCAGTTTTGTGGGGGTTTTTCATGGGAAAAAACATGCACCTCTATGCTACGTCAATAAAGATGTCAAACTGATTGGTAGAATCGATTTGAAATACCATTTATAAAACAAGCAATATTTCATTCGGGTAGTGATTGTGCAACTTTCAGAGCCATCGATACACAGAGTTTGACCAACTCGGTTTCATTATTTTAATGGCGCTTGTTGCTTTGGTTATGCTTGTCCAAAAGTAAAGCACAATCCGCCTCGGTGACAACGACTAGCAATAGTTATGGCGCATGTTGATTTGTCAGGCAAGCACACTGCAGAGAATACGCTTCGCCGTATTTGCTGCGTACTACACACAGAGAAATATTTACTTAATATTTCATTATGTAAACTTCCTTTTGTAAAATTTTTACTTAATATATGTAAAATTGTCTTAAAGGAATGTTTTTATGTAGTATTTTACTAAATATTTGTAATGAATTACATTTACTTAGCACTATTTAAGTACAATTCATTTTGCAAAAGAAATGCCTATTATGTAAAATGTGTTAAGTACAAGTATTGTTTAAAGGGAATTTTATCATGCAGATGTTATAAGTCATCATTAAGTGAAATGTTTTGTAAACTATTGTGTATAAAATACATTTTACGAATGTCAGTTGACATTAACATGATTTTGATACACAGTTATGTAAAACTGACTGAACAAATCTTGCATAAAGATTTTTGCAATATTGCCCTTTTCGTTAAGTTTATTTAACATACACAATGTAATTTGTCGTCATTAAGTAAAAAATGTTTTGCAAACGGTTTTGTAAAAAATGCATTTTCGTATTTTCCCCTCAATATTGGGGGAAACACTTATATGAATATTCATGAATTTTCAGTAGCGTATGGTTTGGGGTGGCCCGATTTTAATAACTGTTACCAAATGCATAAAAAATTATAATGGGTATATAAGAGCTTGCACTAGACTGTACCAACTGGATAGGATAGGACTAGGATAGGATAGGTTAAGATATAGGATAGGATAGCAGACGGATCTCACCGTCTGCGGATCTCATTTGACGGATCTCACCGTCTGCCAATTAACAATGGGAGATTCAAGATTAATGTGGAATGCCCATGTTGTGATCTTAAGGTTTGTGGAGACGAATTTCACTACATATTTGTATGCCCTTTTTTTAAGAAAGAGAGTTGTATCTTGACCAGCAACCCCGCAACCCAAGCACAGTTCAAATTCAAGATTAATGTGGAAGATCATGATTTTGAATGCCCATGTTGTGATCTTAAGGTTTGTGGAGACGAATTTCACTACATATTTGTATGCCCCTTTTTTTAAGAAAGAAAGAGAGTTGTATCTTGACCAGCAACCCCGCAACCCAAGCACAGTTCAAATGGAAAATTTGTTCAATAAAAAAAGACTTTCAAAACTGAAGAAACTTGCAAGATTTGTGATAATAATAATGAAGCATTTTTCTGAGGCTATTAAAGCATAGGCTAGTAAACCAAAGGGTGGATCCAATGGTCCAATATTTGTAAATAAAAGTGTTGTTACTCGCAGTGGTAGACAAACCACCTGCTATTTTAGATTTGTAACTCTAACAATATATTCTCTTGTGATGTTGCAATGCATAATTAACCCATCCATGACGGAGGACCCACATTTTGTGGTTTTAGTAAGTGAAAGAAAAATTATAATCAAATTTACTAAAATTGCATGTTCTATTTACTCATATTAATGCAAGTTGGAAATGAAAATACTCTCCTTTAATACCCTCCTCCACATGCATATGTAGCAGTAAAGGGGAGGTTTTAACATTGCCAATTCCGAAGAAGAAAAGGTAATTAAATTATTCATAAATATAATTCCTATCCTGAATGGGTTAATTGCTAAATGCTAAGTTGTTTTCTAGTTGCCATTTTCTTGATGTTCATATATGTTATTTTGTTAAAATCTTTGTAACATGTTATATTCATTTGTAAATATTGCATATGTTCGTACTCTCATACCCCGGAAGGGGGTCGATAGAGTCATTAAATTCAATTCAGCTTAAAGTAGGATAGGATAGGATTGATAAGTTAAGCCCCAGAAAGACCATAACAAGCAGGTTTATTTTTTTTTACCTGGGTTGGAGGAAAAAGGAAACAATTGGGCAACTGAATTTGCCCAACCACATAATACATGTGTAGAATGGTTTGTTAGGTAAAATTTACACATGAATTTTAAGTACCTATATTTAACATGACATTTTACATAATTATCGTCGAATATTTTGTTAGCTAAAATTTACACAAGTTCCTATTTAACAAAACAATTTACATAATTTTGGTAAAACATTTTGTTAAGTAAATTTTACAAAAAAGTTATGGAGTTCCTATTTAACAAAACAATTTACATAATTTTTGTAAAAATTTCTCTGTGTGTATATAACAGAGTTGGACAAACTGTGTTTAGACAGCCCTGGGTATTGACTGTGTGGAAAACAAAATGCTCAAATACCGTAATCACAAGATTGAAATTTGTATCACTAGATATAATAGCTTTAAGTTATTGTATATAATTATGTATAAACTATAAACTTGATTCTTGTGGCTTTGACATCTATGTAATATGGAATCCTGTATGGAATTGTGAACGTAAAATGGCATAAAATATCATTTTTCTCTGATAATTTGTCTCATTCAAGCTCCAGTAGGTCCTTCAGCTTCAAACAGCCATCAGGGCCCTGTTTCATAAAGCTTGCTATCAATATCATGTGACTATAATTGTTAAAAGCTACTGAAATCCTTGAATCTGATTGGCTGATATACTAATGTGGTGGGTCACTTTGGACAACAAAGCTTGGACTTGCCCTAGTAATTCAGTTTACTCTCTTAAATTGGTAAAGATAATTAGCTTTTTAGTCGCAACTTTACACCAACTCCTGGTTTTGTTTTTGTTTTTGTTTTTTTTTGCCCATCGCAGTTAAGTGATACCATTCAAATGTCGATGTCAGATAAAATCGAATCTCAGTATGATGAGTCAGGGATGGAAGATATTACAGAATACATTGACGTTATACAGAAAGAGGTAAGTTCATGGTGAACTGAACATTTTCAAGTCGACCGACAGGGGCCTTTCAAGAGAAAAATGCCCCTCAATTCAGTCTTCAAGGCATTAGGGCACATCATAGACCAGGGGCGGTGGCGCTAAATAATTGTGAGAATTTGGAACGATGACGCTCTTTCATTGGCGTAAATCCATGCATTCCTTCTTTTCATCGGGGGGGGGGGGGGGTGGCTTTGTTCTCCATGTATGACCATCCCCCACCCCCAGTTAAAAAAAATATTACGCCAGTGCACTCTTTCCCTGGTGACATAATCATTATTTCTTTTCACAATCAGCTTTTACCGAAAACATTTTGTTTCATCCCGTGCACTGGTTTATTGATTACATTCAATTTTGTTGCTGTTGAAGTAATAATGAATCACAATTTTACTTTTTAAAATAATTTTCATTTATTTTATTTTATACATAACTTTTTGACGCCTTGTGGAATGGAAAACTCTTTTCAGCATATAGTATTTGGGAGGTTTTTTTTCAATAAATAAACATTTTTCTTGTTTTTCTTTGTTTGTCCTTTAGTTCCGTTGTTGTGGATCAATGGGTTACAACGATTGGCTGTCATCGATATGGAGTAGGACGACAAACTTCGGCCAGATCCCTTCAGCGTGTTGCGTTACAACCAATACAACATCAACATCGTCATCGTCGTCGCCGTCGTCAGTGATTATTAATGAAACTGAATGTACAAATAGCAGTGGAGCTGCGAACCAATTTCCAAATATGTACATGTATTCTAGGGTAAGATAGTGTGATATGAAACTGTGGTCAATTCTTTGGATCAGTACAAGGCAGGGTTACGGGGGGGGGGGGGGCGGTTCCCCCTTATGAGTCGCAAAACATCCCCCAAAATGACAACCCTTTTCATGCTTGTCAGAGATTTTGGAGATATTATATGTGTGCAAACGTTTATCGCATCAGAAAAAGTTGGACATCCCCCCCCCCCCTCCCTCCCATCCCCTTCCATCCCCTTCCATCCCCTTTGTCAGAAATATTTTGGATGTGTGTCTCTTGAAATCACTCTGGAACGTCTACTGGATCAATATAGAAAAAGCATACTTTCTGTAAAGCTTAGGGAAGTAGGGTAGCGTGGGTCCACTTATGGGTTCACTGGTCTTTACACAGTGGATGAGACTTGTGGGGAGCGGACCGATCAAGCAGGATGGATTTGGGATGGATTCCTGCCATCTTTTATATCATATTCTATTTTTTCACCCCCTATACTCTCTCTCTCTCTCTCTGTCTCTCTCTCTCCCTGCCCCTTCTTCCTCTCTCTCTCTCTCTCTTTCTCTACCCCTCCCTTGTCTCTCCATCTCCCTCTTCTCTCTCCCTGCCACTCTCAATCTTTCTCATCTTATCTTTCTCTTTCTCTGCCCCCTCTCTCTCCTCTTCTCTTTCTCCTCTCTCTTCACTTCTCTTTCTCCGCCTCTCTTCCCGTCTCTCTCCCTGCCACTCTCAATCTTTCTCATCTTATCTTTCTCTTTCTCTGCTCCCTCTCCCCTTCTCTGTCTCTCCGCTCTCTCTCTCCCTGCCCCTCTCTCTCTCCCCTCGTCTCTTTCTCCTCTCTCTTCACTTCTCTTTCTCCCCCTCTCTTCCCTTCTCTCTACCGCATCTCTCTCCCTGCCCCCTCTCGCTCTCTACCACCCCCCTCTCCCTGCCCCTGCTCTTCGCTATCAATTCTGTCCTCTAACAAATGTAAATTGGATTACGATCATGTACACAATAATGTAACTACAGTACTAGAAATAATACTCCGATCAGAGTCATAATGAATTTTCGACCATTTTATTTATGATCATCTTTAGGATCTAACACATCCGTCAGCATAAACTGTTAATACATAGTCAGAAAATTTGACATAAAACGAATTCACTCAACCAAATTTGAAACATAAAAGGAACGAGAGTTGATTATTACAAAGGAGAGTGATTAAGTATAACCAAGTAAATATAATGCTAAATGGAGGGGGGGGGGGGGGGGTAAACAAATTGTTTACACCAAGAATTATGATTATAATAACCATATTATTATTATTATTATTATTACTGTTATTATTATTATTGTTACTATGATTATTAGTAGTAGTATAGTAGTAGTAGTAACAGCAGCAGCATCAGTAGTAGTAGTAGTAGTAGTAGTATAGTAGTAGTAGTAGTATAGTAGTAGTAATAGTATAGTAGTAGTAGTAGTAACAGCGGCAGCAGCATCAGTAGTAGTAGTAGTAGTACTAGTACTAGTAGTAGTAGTAGTATAGTAGTAGTAGTACTAGTATAGTAGTAGTAGTAGTAGTAGTAGTAATAGTAGTAGTAGTAGTAGTAGTAGTAGTAGTAGTAGTAGTAGTAGTAATAGTAGTAGTAATAGTAGTAATAGTAGTAGTAGTAGTAGTAGTAGTAGTAGTAATAGTAGTAGTAGTAGTAGTAGTAGTAGTAGTAGTAGTAGTAGTAGTAAAGTAGTAGTCAGTGGTTTAAAAATATTATGAAACCATTTCGCATTCAATTGTTTTCTTCTTTTTTTCGTATACGATGTTCTTTTCTATAGGGATGCCATATGTTAATCAAAGCTCCTGTGAAATTACCAATACTGATATTGGGTAGTGTCAGCGCTGCACTCTTTCTTATTCAAGTAAGTACTTATAATCTTCATTCTCTGAACTCAAGGTAAAATAAATTGCCCCACTGAATATCCTCAAATATTTGGCAAGAGGAAGAATACCCCATAGTCTTTATGTAGTTTTTGGTTTCAAATTGTGATCTGTGCCTTGAAGATAGGGTAAATTTCTGAAATGTAACTGGCCAAAATGTTGATAATCGTGATAATCCTTTCTTCCTTTTTAAATTGAAAATTCCTCTACTTACAATGTTAGTTCAGTCTCGGTTTTTATAAATTATCAATGATCGCTGCAACAACAGACATCAATAACTGTAACAGTTATATAACAGTTACTAAACGCTAGGAAGTTGGTTTGCTAATAATAAAGTAACAGTATGTCGGTGCAAGTACTAATGAAACATCATAACAATTATATTTATTACGACGAACTCAAATTATCACATTCCCCCCCCCCCCCCAATTTTCAGCTCATAAGCCTTACCGTGGTCGTTCACCTACTCAAGAAGATGGGGCCGAGGTCGCCAGCCCAGATGAAGTTCAGCGAGACGGACACGGCCCGTGAGACGCTAGACAAGCTCGATTACTGGTTGGACCGGGAGAGCGAAGAGATCAAACGACAGAGCGCTCAGAGGAAGAAAGACGCGTCGAAGAAGAGTTTTAAAACATGAATCGTTATGATGGTTAAAGAAATCGAACAGTACTATGGTAGCCTGGAAACAATGATTAAGAAAGAAAAAAAAAAGAAAGAAGACATAACAGTAAGCATTTGTATTGCATCATCGATCTAGAAAATATGCAGAGGTGATGTACATATACCTGACTTCACTCCAGTTGCCAATTCTGGCGCTCATGGCATTAACAGTTGATTCGATGATATTTATTCTACCAGGTACCATTCTAGTGTACACTTGTGTGGAGAGCGGCAACTGTAAGTAAAGTGTAATGTCTAAGGAACGCTACTACGGTGGGCGAACACTCAACCTCTCCTTTCGGATACCATTAAAAATGAAGCACGACTCTCTCTCTCTCTCTCTCTCTCTTTCCCTCTTTCTCTCAAAAAGAGTGAATTTTCACGCTATTTCCACTACCCGGGGAGTCAAGTCAGTGATCATTTGTTTAGGAGTGAATATCGATTTTTGAGTGCTTTCTATAAAGAAAAGAGTGAAATTTCACTCTATTTTCACTACATTTTCACTTTACTGGGGAGTCACGTCTTTTTTTTTTAAATGAGAGTTTGATACACCATGATTCCCTTGTAAATGCCCCCGTAGATCCTCCAAAAGCGTTTCGATGGAATTTTAAATTGGTGGAAAGAATAATTACATTTTTGGAATCAGCCACAAGATAATGCAGGATTAGAATGTGATGAATCGCATGAACTTTGGAACTCGATAAAGCGGAAAACAGACCGGAATGTCATGGCACCTTTCACACTATGTCCTCGTCGTTGAGGGTAGAAACCTTAGGACTTCCTAGTGACGACTGCTGGAAAGGGGCTCCAGTGCACTTGGATGGAGTATCTAGTACTTTCATCAGAGAAATGTAAGATTTCCTTGGCGTAACGAAACTGTCATAATTATCCAGAAACTGCAAGCAATGGAGAGAGAAGGAAGACACGAAGTTTTGAAATATTTTACGACATGTACTGAAACAAGTATCATTGAGAGAGAAAAAAACCGAACTTGACTTTTGCACAAAATATAATGAGGAGCCCTCTGAAAATGGACATAATGTAAACGGGTCCGCATTGACTGGGCCTAACTCATTTTCTTGACATCTCTTCTGGCTCTGAACGGCTCCCATGTTGTAGCGATTCTCATGATGATGACTTGGCGGATACACATTGCAGATCAATGTTGTTAATACTATGAATGACAATGGTAACAAATTATTAATGTTTTGTTAATATTTTTTAAAATTATTATTATTAATTTTTATTATTTATATTATTATTATCATTATTATCGTCATCATGAATTTCATTATTATTAGCAATTATCATTATTATTATCAATAGTATTATTACTATTATCATTAATATTACTATTGTTATTATTATTATTATCATAACTATTACAAACATTATCATCATCATTATCATCATAATGTTTACTAACAAAGATATATAATGTAACATTGAATGATAGAATAACTCCTTTGTTACAAGCCAATATTGCCATTGACTATATACATTTCGTTTACCCCAGTGTATTTATTCAAAATAATTCCTGTCAATGTAGATTTGTAGTACTTTAAAAAAAAAACGAAGAAGAAGAAAAAAAAAACTCGAAAGATCATGCACCACAAGGTGGCGCTAGACTTATTGTTTCTGGTTTTAAAAGTTTTGCTAATAGGTCTACATAATTTTTTCTGGTACTTTTCTTTGATGCTAAATGCCGAAATGCGCAAATAATTTTCTTTCTTCAGATGGATTTATGGATCTTTTTTTTTAAGAAGAAAGTTACCCATGGACACAATGACGTATACACTCATTTAGTGATTAAATGTTATAATTATAGTCATTATCACCATTATTAGTTACCATTGTAATTATATTATCTTATATGTTGATTATTGTATGATGTATTATTGAATGCTGTGATGCATTCTTTTCCTCATTAAACAGTATATTATGGGGTCAAATCAATAAAAATGAGTGTTTTTTTTAAATTTAATGTTTACGAGCTTACAAAGATGTAAGTATGGATTTACTTTATAGTATCATTCATAATCATTTCCAATTCCAGTTTTAAAAAATGCATATCACAATAATGTAGCATTTAAAAAATATGTGGAGCCAGGGGACCTATAAGTCTTTGTTGGAAAAATTTGGCGATGCTCGTGGAGAGAGAGAGAGAGAGAGAGAGAAAGAAAAAAACATGGAGAGATACAGAGAGAAAAAAAATGGAGACAGCTAGAGTAAAAAAGAGGTGTCGAAATAGAAAATTAATTTCTAAAGAAACAATACGGGATGCTGTTTCTTGAGAAAAAAATGCAACAAGATTTTCATTGGCCATATCTTAAAAAGTACATCCTCAGTGAAATTCCGTAGGTAACGATGCAGAAGCTTCACTTAAATTCCATGAATATTTCACAAGAATAAAGCCTTATACAACCATGTTTTGATATTTCTTTTATAAAACGTAGCATTTTTGAAATGCTGCAAAGAAATTAAGAGAGCGCGTTGAATAGCAAAGTACACAATAAGCGTATACCTGTCGTCTACATAATTATTCGTGTCAAGAGTCAAGTTAACTTCAATTCTTGTTACAGAAGGGGTGTTAGGAATTCAGATTAATTATGGTAATTTATTGTCTTTATTAGTGTCTCATTTATAAAGGCATAGTGACCATATCAAATGAAAGGGGGAGAAACATAAGAGACTTGATAAGCATTGTTCAAATCATCTTTATTTCATATATCTCTTCAAAAATGGCAATACATGAACCCAATCAAAGAAACACAATATAGTAGGTAAATTATACATAAAAAACCAACAAAAAAAAAAAAAATACATGGGAAAAATAAATACCTAATGATGGCCAGTCATCATAGATCTTCTGAGAATTGATATCGTAAAATCAGTGTTAGGTGTTTTTTTTTTCGGTTAAATTGAAATAAACATTTGAAGAGTTGAATCAGTAATACCGTTATTTTTTTTAATGCTTTGCGTTTGTCAGAGATTTTCGGATGTTAAATCAAGGCCGCATTTTTTTATTGGGGGATATTGGCGGATATTGGACCCCCTTTAGGAAATCCTGGAACGGCCCCTGAAGCAATGGATATATCCTAAAACATATATAATAGATTATAATAATAATAGCTACCAGTTACAATGTAACCGACCAAAGCGCTTACAGCAAGCATTATTACCCCCGGTCACTGGATTCAGTTGCGATTCTGCACATTACACGCAGTGCACATTCTTCACTCCTCTGGGGAGCTGCATTCCAGCCAGTCGCCTGTTTCCAAGCGCGCACATGCTAATCCAACCACATTGACGTTTGCATCCTCCCGGGTACCCATTTAACACCTGGGTTGAGAGGAGCAATGTAGATAAAATGCCTTGCTCAAGGGCATAAGTGCCGTGCCGGGGTTCGAACCCACGACTTTTGCATTCCCAGTCAAGTGACTGAACCACTCGACTACGACACCTCTACTAAAATTATGCATCTGTCATACCCTAATATTCTAAAGCAATACATTGTCCTAATTTTTTTCGCTAGCTTCCTTCGCTCGAATAAAATCTCTGAATTCAATAAATACCGATGTTTCTCATGACACTGCCATTATGAAGATATAATAATTATAATAATAAGAATAATAATAATCTGCATTTATATGGCGGCTTTCCAGTTAATAACTGCTCAAAGCGCTTTACAGTGTATTACCTCGGTTATTGATCCTATTACGATTCTGCACTTATAGTGCACATTCTCCACTCCACAAGGGGGCATTCCAGTATGGCTGCCATTTTACAGACGCACATATAATATTCCAGTCACAGTGATATTCGCATCCTATCGGGTACCCATTTAACACCTGGGTGGAGAGTGGCAAATGTCGCTGAGTAATACGGACAATCGCTTTAAGTTCCTTGGGTCACTAGTCACTGATAATGATAATTCTAGGTCAGTGTATGAATACCTCAACGAAATCATATCGTCAGGTTTACGTAACATAGATTCTTCTTCAGTACGTCCTGTATACAAATTGGAAATCTATGCACGTTATTTTCTACCATCAATCAGATTCCATGTCACGGTGAATGATCTTTGTCAAACACATCTTAAGCAGCTTGATGCTCTCACAAATAGGTATGCAAAAAAGTGGTCTGGCCTGGCCCACCCAGCCACTCTAGCAATGCTTCACATGCCTGAGGGGCTGGATATCCCATCCATTTCTGATTTGTACACTGAATGCCACACTCTCGCACATGTCCAGATTCGGGAAAACAGCGATTCTAAGGTCAATGAATGTTTGGATTCAAAAGTGCAAAGGGAAAAAAAGTGGACAAGAAAACCCTTGAATTAATTAGCCTAGAAACCGGTAATGCCCAGTGGAAGAGTGTGGCATACAATCTACCTGAAAGAGTAACTAAGTTCATGCTTAATGCTCTAACGGATTCCCTGAATACACGTGCAAATTTGGTTACATGGGGTAAGAGGTCAAGTGATAGGTGCACGAAATGTGGTAATCGTGAGACACTTCACCACGTGCTTAACCATTGTCCAGTTGCCTTGGAACAAGGCCGCTTTACATGACGCCACAACAATATCTTACATCATATCGTTGAGGTCGCCCGATCAGGTATCCATGGTAACAAGGAGTCTGTATTAGATCCCGTCATTCAAAGTGATCTTGCAGGTGACGTCAGGTCAGTCCGGTCTACTGTTCCTCTTGAATGCACCCAAACTGACTTAATCCCGGACATATGCATTTTCTGGAAAGGGGATAAGAAACTTGCAATTATCGAACTCACAGTTCCGTTCGAAACAAATCTTGCTAAGGCAAACGAACGAAAGTCAAATAAATATGCATCTTTGATTTCGGACATAGAAGCCAATGGTTTCCCAGTGGAATTTCTACCGATAGAAGTAGGTTCCCGGGGCTACATTAATAGCGACAATTCGCAAAGGCTAAAAAGGTTGCTTTCAGTGTGCGGGAAACCGGTGTCCTTTAAGACCTTTCGTGACAAACTGGCGTCACTTGCTATCACTTCCTCATTCGTTATTTATGCAGCGAAAGAAGAACCCGTGTGGGAATGTCACAACCTATTAATGTAATGTCATAACCCATTAATGCAATTACTAAAATGAATCTCGATATGTAATAGCAGTTAATTTTACTCTGGTCGACCGGAGGGTCGGGTGTTTGGGGTAGGCTTTATGTGGAGTGCTGGGGCGGGATTGGCGTTCTGGTCAAATAGCAATTAAAAAAAAAAAGAAAAAAAAATTTACGACTTAATTTTCTCAGAACAGTTTTTTTTTTTTTTAATCACTGGAATTATTATGTCATTTTTTTTTTTTTTTTAAATGGTAAATTCATGATATGGAATCCTACAACCTAACCATAACCATAATCCTAATCTCTATTTTTACCCTAACCCTACATAGAGACTGCTTCGGTGCGTAATTGCGGGGGGTTCGGGGGCCTTCTGTTTGTGGATGATAGCTGGTCTATTATCTGCGGGCGGAGGGCCCCTGAGCCTTTTGTAGGCGCGCACTGGAGCAGTTTCTTGATCAAAATCCTGTGTAATCACGTTTAATTTTGTATATGTGCTGTATATAATGTTATTGTATTTTATGTTATTTGCCCTGCATACTCTGTTTTCCAGATTTGTCCTGGGCTTTAATGTATTCTGTTATTCCTTTATTGATTTGAATGTTGAATAAAGTGATGAATTATATAATGTCTTGCCAAAGGACATTAGTGCTGCGGCGGGAACTGAACCGCGAACCATGTGATCCACAGTCCGGTGACGTATCCACTAGACCACGACACCTCTATTTAATCATTTAAATATTTAAATCAAAAGATGGAATTAAGTTACAAAGATACGGTAAAAATGAACATCTAACAACCTAACGTACGAGAACATTTTCGTGAGGGGGGTGGGGTGTTCACGCCATTTGCCCGAATATCAACTTTCCATTTATCTAGAAAAGTGATTTTTTCCCGGTGAAATACATGGATCACCATTGTCTTGGTACTCCCCTCCACCCTCCCTTCCCCAGGCCCCTTGGAGCCGGGGTGCTGGGGTGCTGCAACACCACCGGATCTTTTGAGGGGATGCCAAATCTATCTCCCAGACTTTTTAAAAATGTCCCCACATATTCTCATGAATGATCAAACACGGAAATGTTTTCACTCAGAATGCCCCCTCCCTCTATCTCTCTCTGTCTGTCTCGCTTTTTCTCTCATTAATTTTTGTTTGCTCTCTCTCTCTCTCTCTCACACTCTCTGTCTCACAGCCCAGAGTCTCTCTGTGGTATCAATGTACATCTGCGTATGTATATCTGCGTAAATATAGAAGGGAAATAAATTAATTCAAGTCTTTCAAATATTTTAAGTCTGTCCTCTTTCTGTATCTTTAATTTATAATTCGTTTGATTTGTGTATATAGGGTAATTAGCTGCAAATGAAAACAGAAAACAAGAAACTGAAGGTAAACCCAAAGGACCGGAGGTAAACATTATTGAGTTGGGATATGTGAAACAATAAATTTTCTTCTTATAAATCAATGCTGAGTTATTTTGCAAGATTTTTTTTTGCTTGAGCTTGTAGAACTGAAGAGGATTCAACAAAACTAGAAAACAATAGCCAAACAAGCAGAAAGAATCACAGGGATATTACGGCGAGATTTTTTAGAAGAATGTGCAAATCGAATCACCCCCCCCCCCCCCCCCCCCCCCCCAAAAAAAGAGGACAAACTGAAAGGATCGCTTAGCTTCGCAAACACACACATGACGTGTGCAATACTATTCTTGTGAATATTCATCATTTTCTTAGCCAGTCAAAAGCGTGCGAAGCGAACGATGACTGGTGTAGAATCATTGACCTACTAGAATAGAATGAAACCATTTCTCACACACCGCTGTAGAAATGATGGTAGTATTTCTCACACACGCTCACATCACAGACCACTTCCTCAGAACCCACGATCACAGAACCCACCATTGTGTACACCACAGAACTCCTAAAGACGTAGAAGGCTCATACCCATTCACAACGCACAGATCGCGGTATCGCCGTAATACCTAGCCTCTTGTCGAGGCCCTAGCGCTGTTGAAATATGGAGGCAAAATTTCTGGCGAGCGAAGCGAGCCAGAAACACCGAGGCGCTTGCGCCGGGGCCTCTTGACACCTGATCTGAATTTCTTTTGTATTTCATTGTTTTGACGAATATTCCGACCAAATTTTGGTCGGTGAAAATCATCCAATAAGCGCGAGCTACCATGACGTAATGTTAAATATTCATGACTCGACTGCAAGCTGTTAATGGCGTTCAACGTTTCTTCCACGACGAGTGACGACGATATTTGTAAGAGCTTAGAATATGCCGCTAGAATGTTGAAGATTGACAGATTCAAAGATTTGCAAGTTGATGCAATCAAATCTGCACTTAAAGGACAAGATGTTTTTGTGAATCTGCCTACTGGCTATGGAAAAAGTGTTATTTTTCACGCGCTATCGCTCTGTGCTGATTACCTCCGTGGGCCAGGGATGGAGAGTGAGACTGCATGCTGCGCTGCTTAGCTTCGCGAGCTGGGCCAGGCGGATCCCCCGGGGCCTTGCCGGGCAGTGAAGTTGCTGGTAACTCCTTGGTTACATCAGAATTGATGGAGATGCATCTATTGTTGAACGGTGACTTTTATTGCCCATTCTTCATTATTTGTAAATATATGATGATCTCTTGAGAAATATGTACATTTGTCTTATTTCAAATTACCATGGTTTGTAAGCTAGAGATCGAATTCTTCATAATGTGCTTGTCTGTGAATGTATTTTGAGCAAGAGATTTACGTAATCCCCCCCCCCCCCCCAAAAAAAAAAAATAAATAAAAATAATAGACTAGTCCAGAACTGAAGTAAGAAATCCTTGAGATTTTATTGGCCAATTTGCTGGGCGATCGCCGCGGTTATTTAACTGTTCACGTTTTCATGCATAATTCAGTAGGAAATCGTGCCTCATGAATATATAATTCAGGTCGGGTGTCAAGAGGCCCTCGGCGCAAGCGCCTCGGTTTTTCTCCATATCGCCAAGGATTTCAACAGCGCCAGGGCCTCGACAAGAGGCTACGTCATACCCGGTGTAGGATTCGCTCGAGTGCACACGCCGCCATATTGCTTAGTCCTTGATCTTTTCAACTAACCCACCAGACCGTCTGCTTCTCAATACCTATTTATATTATATCGGATCTTCTTTATCGAAATAAAAGGCCTTGTGCCTTCATCACTTGAAATTTTGAAGTTGGCTTTTCCACTGAAGTTCAGCTGCTCTTTCATACATAAGTAACGTCAACTAATATCATGTACATTTTAGGGGGGGGGGGGGGGTCTCTTTCGGACACAAAGGTTAAAATTGTATTCTCTTAAATTCAAGATAATATCAAACAGTTGTTTTTCTATCACTATTATCATTTTAGTTCCCTTTCAAGAAAGCAGCCCGAGTTCGTTTGTTCACCTTCATCCTTCTTGACACCCCCTCGGAAAAAGCAACAAAAAATATAGTTGCTTTTTTGGTACCATGTATATGACTTGTAAAACGTTATACTTTTTGTACAGTTTCATCTGATATAAAAAGGCCAACAACTTTGGGGTTTTTTCGCACTGTTTTATTTCTGCATTTTTCATCAGTACAAAGTAAGGTATATTCAGAATCATAATAGCATAATATACATAATCTACGTAATAAACATAATATAATTACTTTTGACAAACAGATAAAAATCTACTTGATCGTTTAACAAAATAAGATATAAATATAATAACAAGAATAGTGGGGCGATTCTATGCTAAGGAGAGTGAAATGATGCAGGAGACCGACATCGTAAGCATAAGCTTGAGATGATGACGGCCTCGGGAAAGGAAATGAAGGTAAGTCTGTAGCCCTCCTCCCACTTTCTGAGTAGACGCATTGCTTAGCCGCCGCTTGAATCAATTTTTATTCAACTGTTTTTTTTTTTTTTACTTTGAAGAAACGTTTGTATTTTTACAAGCCAGGCTCAAGATTCTCCTTTCATTGTATTTCTTTTTTTATTATTATTCATTCCCCTTCACTATTATGAGTGTCAAGATAAAATCCAGCAGATTTTGAGTATGTCTAATCGATATTAAGAAACATATGAATACGATGATGTGCTTATTGTTTTACAGTCAGAATTCACTGCTCCCGGATCATCTCAATTAAAGTTGGTCCTTATTATCCATGGAATATCATTTGACAATGTTTGTAATTTCTATAATTTAGTAACCTACATCAAAAAATCATTAATATCCATATAATTATGCTGTTTGTTTTACATGTATAACAATCAAAGATATAGATGTATCTGCAACTGTGCAAATAACTTTGGCATAAAACTGGACATTGACACATGCAGCAAAGGCATCAAAAGCATAATCATCATAGCATTGGCGGATCCGGGGGGGGGGGCACTTCCGGCCCGTGCCCCCCCCCCTTTGGAAGAAAAGTATGCATTTTGACCATAGAGGATCCCTTTTGTGGATTGTGCCCCCCTCCCTTTTAGAATGAAACCCTTCTTTTTTTTTTTTTCATTGTCAGAGAATTATGGAGGGAAACTGGACCCCTGTACCCCCCCCCCCCCAAACTGGGCGAATTTTGGAGGTCTGGCGATTTTTTTTTCGAATTAGAATTGTAATGACTTTATTTTTGTCAAATTAGAATTTTAATGATTAATGATTTATGATTAAGTTGTAGTCCTCTCCGAAAGCTACATTTTGTTTCCAATTTGGCAGTCGTGACTTGTGACACTTCGTTGCGGACTTGATGTATTTTTAATGTTCTTATTTAGAGTGACAACCTTCAACAAAACACAGATGTCTGGATCATAACAGTGATCTGTAAAGACAAAGAATTTTCTTGAGGGCTATATATATTGCAACGTACTGAAATGAGCACACCTCATATCGAACTCTTACAAGCATGAAGTCTTGCATCAGGATATGAATACAATAACATAAATTTCCACTTTCATTTGCCAGAACCATGAGAATCATTTCAGTGATCAAAGTTGTTTGAAATGGTAAGTAAATGTAGTGCAGTAAAATTATCAAAATGAGCAACAAGAGTGGATGATGACTGCATTTCTATAATAACAAATAAGCATGAAAATGCCCAAAGTAACATTTGATAACACTGGCAATAATATATTTCATGTATTTCGAGAGAAACTTCCCTCTCTTTTTGTCTTGGTTCATTTGGATACTAGCATTAACAAAATCTAGCAATTTCAGTAAGATTTCATATAACCCTAGTGTTGATCAAACAATTTGTACTGAATGAATGCCGTTGACGCGACGAGCTTCATGAATCCGGAGCTGGAGAGCGAAGGACTAACCAACATGGCGGATATCACGTGATCACGTACGAACAATGCCTACAATTTCGCACCCACATGAGCCTTCTACGTCTTTAGGAGTTCTGTGGTGTACACTGATGTAGAAATAATGGTACCATTTCCCACGGCCACACCACAGAACTCCTAAAGACGTAGAAGGCTCGTGCGGGCATTGTTCGTACGTGATCACGTGATATCCGCCATGTTGGTTAGTCCTTCGCTCTCCAGCTCCGGATTCATGAAGCTCGTCGCGTCAACGGCATTCATTCAGTACAAATTGTTTGATCAACACTAGGGTTATATGAAATGTTACTGAAATTGCTAGATTTTGTAAATGCTAGTATCCAAATGAACCAAGACAAAAAGAGAGGGAAGTTTCTCTCGAAATACATGAAATTGCTAGTGTTATAAAATGTTGTTTTGGGCATTTTCGTGCTTATTTGTTAGTATAGAAATACAGTCATCATCCAGTCTTGTTGCTCATTTTGATAATTTTACTGCACTACATTTACTTACCATTTCAAACAACTTTGATCACTGAAATGATTCTCATGGTTCTGGCAAATGAAAGTGGAAATTTATGTTATTGTATTCATATCCTGATGCAAGACTTCATGCTTGTAAGAGTTCGATATGAGGTGTGCTCATTTCAGTACGTTGCAACAGGGGCGTATCCAGGATTTCCCAATAGGGGGCGCCAGGCATTATTGATCGCCGTCCTTGGGGAGGGGTCTAAGTGGAGGGGTGCCCCCTTTGGAAAATGTTTGCTTCTGAAGAAGGGCTGAAATACAAAATAATCCTATATGTGACCAATTTTGAAGCCTATATATTTAATAAACAACTTTCTTTTTGCTATTTTTGCATATGAATTTGTCATGTTCACTTAACGCGAACCGGTCGTGATCCCCGATCTTTCGACAGAAATTTGGCAAAAACACGTCCTTTTCGGCACATTTTAAATCATATCTCGAGAACCGCGCAAGATTTTTCATGGGGGCAAACGGTTTATAAAACTTTGATTAATTCTACATCTCATGATATCAGTTATTTTTTAATTGAATGAAAATAACCGCCGTCTATTTTGGACTGAAAATGCATGGTTTCATGCTTTTTGTGTGAGGAGAAGCACTTTTTTGCACTCATTGCTCTCGTATTCCTCCTATAGCTTCTGACTTACGTGTCAAAATGTATGGGGGCAAAGACTAGCAAATAGCCAAGATGTTACTCTTTCTTGTGATATCAGGTTCGTCCTGATTGGTAGAAAAAAACCGCCGTCTATTTTGCATAATTAAAAAGAAACATAGCAAAAAAGATGTCATGTATATAAAGCACGTACAGTATGTAATGCTGCGTATATAGGCTCGGTTTATACTGCGCCATTCTAAAACGGGGTGCATCAATCCAATGTGTGTGTTGAACGACCGTGAATGCGAATTGAGCAGTCGTTACAGCTGTGGAGTGATATGTTGCATACCGTGGATGAAATGGATGAATCATGTCGAATGAGAAAGTGTAAAATTCTTCCTTCCCGCGTACGCACTGTTGTGTACTCGGAGTGAGATTCGTAAATAGCAGCTCTTCTGTCCCTCCCTTCTCCGTTGCCCCCCATTGCTATAATAGAACAGCCGCGAACAAAACACCGATTTATACAGAGCAATGACCTGGACCACCCAGCTGATCGAGCGCGTGGTACTCGAGTCGCGTTTGTATGTGCGCACAGCTGACTAAAGCAGAATTAAACCTTCAAATTATGTGAACAAATCAGGGGGTGAGAAATTCATATGTTTACGACGGCCAATAGGGGGGGGGGGGGGGCCTGTTGTGCCACCCCCTGGATACGCCACTGTTGCAATATATAGCCCTCAAGAAAATTCTTTTTCTTGATTTTACAGATCACTGTTATGATCCCGGGCATCTGTGATTTGTTGAAGGTTGTCACTCTAAATAAGAACATTAAAAATACATCAAGTCCAACGAAGTGTCACAAGTCACGACTGCCAAATTGGAAACAAAAGGTAGCTTTCGGAGAGGACTACAACTTAATCATTAATCATTAAAATTCTAATTTGACAAAAATAAAGTCATTACAATTCTAATTCGAGAAAAAAAAATTCGCCAGACCTCCAAAATTCGCCCAGATTGGGGGGGGGGGGGTGTATAAGTGTCCATGCAGTTTCCCTTCATAATTCTCTGACAAGCAAAAAAAAAAAAAAAAAAAAAAAAAAAAGGGTTTTCATTCTAAAAAGGGGGGGGGCACAATCCACAAAAGGGATCCTCTATGGTCAAAATGCATACTTTTCTTCCAAGGAGGCCCCCCGGATCCGCCAATGCTATGATGATTAGGGGAACCGACATTTGCTCCGGCGGCAATTGCTCCTGCGACAAATGCTCCTAAAAATACGACAATTGCTCCGCGACAATTGCTCCGCGATAATTGCTCCTGCGACAATTGCTCCGTCGACATTTGCTCCTGCGATAATTGCTCCGGCGACATTTGCTCCTGCGATAATTGCTCCGGCGACATTTGCTCCTGCGACAATTGCTCCGTCGACATTTGCTCCTGCGACAATTGCTCCGTCGACATTTGCTCCGATCGAGCGACAATTGCTCCGCGACAACTGCTCCGTCGATAGAAATGCATATATGCGACAATTGCTCCGTCGACATTTGCTCCGATCGAGCGACAACGGCTCCGTCGACAGAAATGCTTATATGCGACAATTGCTCCTGCGACAATTGCTCCGTCAACATTTGCTCCGATCGAGCGAAAAATGCTCCGCGACAACTGACTGCTCCGTCGATAGAAATGCGACAATTGCTCCTGCGACAATTGCTCCGCCGACATTTGCTCCAAAATATGATTATTGTTCAGTCGTTAAAAATGAATATGCGACAATTGCTCCGCGACAATAAACTCGGTAGACATGGTAGATAAAAAGGAATATGCGACATTTGCTCATCGACAATTGCTCCGCCAACATTTGCTCCATTTGAGCGACAATTCCTCCGCGACATTAGCTCCGTCGAAGAAAATGAATATGGGACAATATCATTGCCTCGAGATATCTCGAATATCTCGAAATACATGTATGTCGAGACAATTACTACCGTACCTCTAACTGCTTATTCCACGAGAGTACGATGACACTGGCGTAAATCCGTTTCGAGGAGTGGGATGGGGAATGAACAAAATATTTTGCCGAAATTTCTTGCTCACATTAATTTGACTATACACACCCCTCACCCACACACCCCAAGACACATACTTTTATTTATTTTGCGAGCGAGCCAAAAATTACCATATCTTGCCTTAAAAGAAGTCTCGTTTTTTTGTCAAAATACACTCTGGACTTATAAGATATTTAAATGGTATATTTGGTTACCTCACTGCCAAATATTACATACTTCGCTGTTGCAAATGTTTGCTGTCCAAAACCACACAAGCAAGGAAAACGCACTCTCTTGGGGATAAAGTATCATTTCGTCATCAAAATACACCACAGGCCTATAACCTTTCTAAAATATATTCGTCCGCCTCCCGTTGCATGCCCAATTTGTTTGCCTTCCCAATAAGTTTCACTCTAGCTTCTCAGTGAGCGCAGCGAAAAATATTATGATATGCGGGCATCCGCTGCTTTTAAATTAAATTAAATTAAATTCTTTTAAATTCAGAAGACAGAATGGCTATAGTTTTGAAATAAATGTTCACCATCATTTACTCAGTTGTGTTAAAAATGCCCAAGATAAAGAAAGAGAGAGAGAGAGAGAGGGGGGGGGGAACAAAATAATAAAACATATCTAGATGAATAATTAATAGGTATAGGCAAAATCACAAGGGAAAGTGGTAGAAAAAATCTTTAAAAAGGTTTATTTCCAAATCCCGAAACACCAACAACAGCTATTGTTCTGAATTCGTTGTGTTCGCTTTTGATGAGGATTTTATATAAGGTTGTCGTTGGAGCAATTGTCACATACATAAGCATTAACGACGGCCGACGGAACAGATGTCGGCGGACAAGTTGTCGCATGAGCAATTGTTGCGGAGCAATGATATTGTCACATATTCATTTTATTTGACGGAGCTAATGTCGCGAAGGAATTGTCGCTCGAATGAAACAAATGTCGGCGGATCGAGTGCTTTCCGCCGGAGCTAATGTCGCCGGAGCAATTGTCGAGGAGCAAATATTTATTTCTATTTACTGAGTTTATTGTCGCGGAGCAATTGTCGCATATTCATTTTTATCGACGGAGCAGTTGTCGCGGAGTAGGTAATTGTCGCTCGATCGGAGCAAATGTCGACAAAACAATTGTTGCAGAAACAATTGTCGCAATTGTCTCATATATTCATTTTATCGACGGAGCAATTGTCGCTCGATCGGAGCAAATGTCGACGGAGCAATTGTCGCAGGAACAATTGTCGCATATATGCATTTCTATCGACGGAGCAGTTGTCGCGGAGCAATTGTCGCTCGATCGGAGCAAATGTCGACGGAGCATTTGTCGCAGGAGCAATTGCCGCCGGAGCAAATGTCATACATTCGATGATTATGATTTTGATGCCTTTGCTGCATGTGCCAATGTCCAGTTTTATGCCAAAGTTATTTGCACAGTTGATTATTTGATTATTATACATGTCAAACAGATGCATAGTAATGGATATTAATGATTTTTTCCCCATGTAGGTTACTAAATTATAGAAATTACAAACATTGTCAAATGATATTCCATGGATAAGGACCAACTTTAATTGAGATGATCCGGGAGCAGTGAATACTGACTGTAAACAATAAGCACATCATCGTATTCATCTGTTTCTTAATATCTATTAGACACACTCAAAATCTGCTGGATTTTATCTTAACACTCATATAGTGAAGGGGCATGAATAATAAAAAAAAGAAATACAATGAAAGGAGAATCTTGAGCCTGGCTTGTAAAAATACAAACGTTTCTTCAAAGTTAAAAAAAAACACAGTTAATTGAATAAAAATTGATTCAAGGGGCCGCTAAGCAATGCGTCTACTTAGAAAGTGGGAGGAAGGCTCCAGACTTACCCCCCTCCCCCCCCCCCCCCGTTCCCCTGCCAATCTGATTAATCCACAATTTAAAAAAGTTCATCGATAAAGTCCTGACTTATATAAGGATTATCATCAAAGATAAAAAGAAACATGGCAGAGTATGTTGAACACATCCTTAATTCAGAAAATCAATGAGGCATCACGGCCCCGACATATGGAACTCCTTACCTGATTCGCTTAAGTTACGGACTTTACTTTTTTCTTTTAAAGCCATTACAAAAAACACCTTCTTAATCAATACAGCAATTAAAGTTACTATTTAATATTTTTTTTCGGGGCCAACAGGTTCTCGCGATCGTGCCATCACTCGGCTTATCGCGTATAGTCGGCGAATAAAAAAAAACAATAAAAAGAGTCCAGAACTAGACTAGTGAGCAGCCTATCAAAAACTAGTCCATATTCAGGCCGTTTTTTGTCAACCGCAACTATCACTGAATGCAGGCCGTTTTTTGTCAACCGCAACTATCACTGAATGCAGGCCGTTTTTTGTCAACCGCAACTATCACTGAATGCGACACATAGACCGGGTGCCAGGGGGGGGGGGGGGGTCAACCTAGCTGGAAAGGAAACCAATTTTCATGTGTATGGGTATATAGAGTACATATTCCCATATAATGAAACGGTCGTCTGGCATGTTCCCTGTGGTGGGTGTGGCCTGGGGGAGTGGTCAAAGTGGTCAAAAAAATGAGCTAGATTAGCTGGAAAGGAAACCCTATGGAACCCATATGAAAAGATGCGCCATTGTCCCAAGATACATGAATGGATACTGCCAGACATTTTAAGTGGTGGGCGGTGCCCGCCAGACGCCCCCAAAGGGGGTCCAAAAATGAGCTAGATTAGCTGGAAAGGAAACCCTAAGGAACCAATGGGATATTGTTCGGCAGAGTCCAAATATACACAAATGATCACTGCCAGACGTTTTAAGTGGTGGGGAGTGCCTGCCAGACGCCCCTAAAGTACCCCACCCCAAAATAATGAGCTAGACTAGCTGCAAAGGAAACCCTATGAAACCCATATGAAAAGATGCGCTATAGTCCCAAGATACATGAATGGATACTGCCAGACATTTTAAGTGGTGGGCGGTGCCCGCCAGACGCCCCCAAAGGGGGTCAAAAAATGAGCTAGATTAGCTGGAAAGGAAACCCTAAGGAACCAATGGGATATTGTTCGGCAGAGTCCAAATATACACAAATGATCACTGCCAGATGTTTTAAGTGGTGGGGAGTGCCTGCCAGACGCCCCTAAAGTACCCCACCCCAAAATAATGAGCTAGATTAGCTGCAAAGGAAACCCTATGAAACCCATATGAAAAGATGCGCTATAGTCCCAAGATACATGAATGGATACTGCCAGACATTTTAAGTGGTGGGCGGTGCCCGCCAGACACCCCCAAAGGGGGTCCAAAAATAAGCTAGATTAGCTGGAAAGGAAACCCTAAGGAACCAATGGAATATTGTTCGGCAGAGTCCAAATATACACAAATGATCACTGCCAGACGTTTTAAGTGGTGGGGAGTGCCTGCCAGATGCCCCTAAAGTACCACACCCCAAAATAATGAACTAGATTAGCTGGAAAGGAAACCCTATGAAACCCATATATAAAGCTATAGTCCCAAGATAAATGGATACTGCCAGACATTTTAAGTGGTTGGCGGTGCCCGCCAGACGCCCCCAAAGGGGGTCCAAAAATAAGCTAAATTAGCTCGAAAGGAAACCCTATGAAACCCGTATGAAAAGATTTACCATAGTCCCCATGTAAACGGATATACATGTAATATTAATTTCACACATATTACAATGATTTAAAAAAAAATCCTCACGAATATCTTTGAAAAAAAAACAACTTACATTTATATATACTGTACAGCAGTTGTTGTAATTGATATATTAAAGAACAGTCTCCCTTTAGGAATGACAAGTAAAAATCGCAGGAACTCTGAATTTAATACTTCGCATGCCGTGGCCGTGGCTTTTATGTATAGTGGAGAAAAACGACTGTGATCAAGCATTCATGTTTGTTTTACTACAAACTCACGACATGATACATCAAACTTACATAATATTTTAAACATTACATAGTAAGTACCAAGCGAACGCTATCTTGAAAATGTCTCAACCATATTTCACGTATCACACAACTAAAGCCCCCTTCACAATTGTTGCACGACCACATGCGACCACTTGACTAAAATCGGTCGTACGACTGGGCAATTCGATGCGACCGTTGCGCGACTGATCGCAGGACCGTATACAAATGCATGTTGGAAGCTCAGATGCGACCACCACAACGGTTGCGACTGGTAGTTGTCCCACCCCCTGGGGAGCACGCTTTGCGTGCTCATCACAAATTTCGCACTCTGCGCGTGCCCCACAACAGCCCCCATAAAATGAAATCCTGGCTACGCGGTTGAACCCTTCACGTCTGCCCCCTCCCCCTATTGAAAAATCCTGGCTACGCCCCTGTGCCCCACCCCACCGAATCAGTCCGACCACGTTGAGCCATTCGGCCCACCTTGCCTCGGTACAAGCACACATTACTGATTATTTTCGTAAAAGTAATTCATAAATGACATAGCCTGGTGGGGGGGGGGGGGGGTTGCTGTAGTTGGTGTTGCCATCAGGTGCTGCTCTATCATGTCCATAATCATGGGAAAGAGCAAGATAGCTCAGTGGTCGAGCAGTGGCTTTGTAATTGAAGGGCCCGGGTTCGAAACCAGGATACACTCGTGTCCTTTGGTAAGGCATTAACCCCAAGTCCCTCGGAGAGGACTTAAAGTCGTTGGTCCTATAATTGTTTACATACAAGCAGTATGCTTTATAGTATACCATTGGCACTGATGGAATAATGTCAGGTTGATGGTGAAGTTTAAAGAAAAGTTATACATTATATTGTTTTATAATTTATATATTTCAATGTCTAATTTCCGAGGAAATGTTTTTGCTGGAAATGAGAATAAATTGGATTGAATTTAATTTAGTTCAAAGCAAATCCATGATACACAGCCCTTATTAAAGGGGGCCCTGGCGATCAGGGTCCGCTTGAACTAAACAAAAAGGGGTCCAATTATTGTCTTATTTCTCTTCCTTTTCTTCTCCCCCGTCTTTTTCTCTTTTCTCCTCTTTCTCACCCCATCTAATTTGCGGGGCACGTGCCCCATATCCCCTCGTAGTTAGTACTAGTTACGCCCCTGTTTTTGTTTTGTTTTTCAATATTTTGCCCCAGTATAATTTATGTTAAAGCATATGAAGTCACATTTTCAAATGTTCTATACATTTGAAAGAAATATCAACTTTCGATGGCCTTCCTAAATTCCTTGATTATTTCTCACTTGTTCCTTCAGTGCTGTGCCCCCATTTGAGAAAGAATTGAGAAAAGGGACTTTTATCAATGTTCAGTATTTGGAACTTGGCCTAGATTGCAGTGGTTATTTGCGACTTTTCCTCAGTACATTGAATAAGAAATGACGTTTTGCAGATTAAGTGCCCCCCCCCCCACAAAAAAATTGCTTTGCTCCCTAGCTTGTACAATTCCGTGGATGACTTGGAGGGGGATATAATGCCTACGAAGGGCTGCAGCCCCTTGAGGATTTTGAGAAGGGCAATATTGGCTCGACTACCACCTCCTCACGGGCAGCGAGGTGCTCCAATATCCTCATATTTAGATAGTTTAATACTGGAATACATGTAATTTTGTCGAAATGTCGAAATTTTTCGCATTTGCATTTACGCCTATGGGGAGGTCGAAAACGCGTTTTGCCCGGCACCTTTTTGTTTGGGGCGACATCGCCCCCCCCCCCCCCACTTCCGGCGCCTGTGAACGCATCCTATAGATCTCAGTTAGGTTTAAATGACGTCACAGATTTTGGCAGGTT
This sequence comes from Heliocidaris erythrogramma, assembly GCA_025617745.1. Lineage (NCBI taxonomy): Eukaryota > Metazoa > Echinodermata > Echinoidea > Camarodonta > Echinometridae > Heliocidaris > Heliocidaris erythrogramma. The sequence continues at coordinate 18,558,310 of CM046864.1, read as the reverse complement.
TCTTCGCAAGAACCGCACCCTTCTGGAGAAAACTAGAAGAGAAATATAAAACAAAATCATACAAAATGATAAAGGAAGAAAATAGAAAATAAAAGCATATGAAAACATAAAAGAAGGAAAGAGAAGAAGATGCTAGAATAAGAAAGATAGCACAGAGAAGATGATAAAAGGAAGAAAGGAAGATTAAGAGATAGAGGAAAGAGCAAACGCGAAGATAAAAAGAAAATAATGGAGAAATACACGGGGTAGGGTATAAAAGATGAAAGAGATGATATAGTAGGAAAAAATAAAGGAAAACATAAGGAGAGAAAAAATACAAAATGATGGAAGGATAAAACAAAGAATAACATTTATAAGGGAAAGACAGCAATAGAAGATAAGAAAGGGAGCAAAGAACAATATATGGAAAAACAGAAAGAGAAAATCTAAGAACGATCAAAATGCAGAAAGAAAAGAACAAAGAAAGATCAAAACAAAATAGGGCATGAGAGAAGACAAGAGAAGATGAAGAAATATCAAAACAAAGAATAACATGAGAAAGGACAGAAAGAGAGGATGAAAGAAAGCCCAAAACAAAGAATAACATAAGCAAAGAAGGAAAGGAAGAAGAAAATAAAGAGAGTCGAAAGGAAGGTTAGAAGTAAAGAAGAAGGGGAAAAAAATAAAGGAAAGATAAAGATAAAATGATACTGAAACAAATAATAACATGAGAAAACAAAGGGAAAACAAATGCAGAAAGATAAAGCAAAATTAAGTTTAGGACAGAAGAAAAGATAAAAGGATGAAAATATGAACGAACATAAGGAAGAGATGTCCTGGGGGTAGTTGACCTAAGGGGGTAGTTGTCCAGGGAGGGAGGGGCAGTTTCCTCCCTTCCGCGCATAGCGCGAAAGCTCTTAGGTTTTACGGCAAATCTGAGAGAAAAACGGCTCGTAGAACTTTTTTAAGGCGGAAAGTTAGTTCGGCGCCCTGGCTGCTTTTTAGTTATTTTAGACGCAAAACTGCACTGTATGTAACAAGGGTGGGTGAAGGGGAATTTCCCCCTTTCCGCGCGAAACGCGAAAGCTTTGACGTTTTAGCAAATTTGAGAGAAAGATAACGGCTTGTAGCAAATAATTTCTTTAGGTGGAAAATTATAGTTTGACGCCCGGTCCGCTTTTCAATTATTTGGACGCAACATTTAACATTCGAGGGAGCGAATTCAGCGGCGTATCTAGGGATTATGGCGCCCGGAGCAAACAATGAAGTTACCCCCCCCCCCCCCCCCCGAGTGTCCAAATTTATCTACGTTATTGTACAAGCCAGGGAGCAAAGCGACCGAGCGGCAAATGTTTTAATTTAACACTAAAAAACGCAATTTCTTGTGCATTTTACCCAGGAAATTTTGCATTGGACCACCGCAGCTGAGCGGTAGAGAAGCTCGAATTAATTTTATACATTGATAAACGGTTTTCTATTCCCTCACTTCTGCAATCGGGATCAGAACTAACAAAAACCCTATAGGCTTGAGAAAGATTCGAGAAATTCAGCAAGGCGACCTGAAGTTGAGATTTCTTTCAAAAGTTGAACCTTTGCAAATGCTGTTTTATACACTTTATCCCATAATGGGATTGAATTTATTTAAGAACTATATACTACGGGAGCGAAATTACGAGATCCTGAAAGAAAATAATTATGCGAGGGAGCAAAGCGACCAGCTTTGGAATATTTTCGCATTTCAAACCTTCAAAAACTAGATTTCTAGTGCATTCACCTTGCGGATTTGGGCGGTGATCCGTAAAGATTAGGATTTTTTATTCATTTTCCCCCTATTTTTCTATGTCTCTCTTGCGTTTTTGCGCCCACTCCAAGTGCTGCAAGGGGCACATCCCCCCTCTGCCCCCTAGATACACCATTGAGCGAAGAGACCCTCCTACATCAGGAAATTTTTCAAAAATCTGTCGAGAAAAAGTTGCATTTTGAATTTGAATTTGAATTTTGAATTTATTCTCATATTTCACAAAATAAATAACAAAAATATAAACACAATATAAGACAATACAGTCATTTGATTATAACAATACAGTGTGGCAAAGTAATTCAGTATAGCAAAAAATGCCAGTAGATTGTAACAATGACAATAAATGAGTTCGAAATATGAAGGAATCTGCATAAAAAGCAGAGCTTGTAAAGTCTGCAGGTTCCTTTAAAATATTATGAAATTAGCAATCAAGGAGACGGAACACAAAAAATCAGACTACATTGGAAGAGCCAAAGGTAAATGAAAAGAAATTGTGGGGTAAAGAAGGAAAGAAAAGTGGAGAAGCTATAAGAATAAGAGAGAGTGAGAGGGGGGAGGGGTAAGAAAAGAGAGAGAAAATTCAAGACTAACGCAGTAACGTACTAAAAAAAGATAAAAGGGTAGAAAACAAGGCAAATAAATAATTCATATTTAAGTGCATCCCAAAATGGTTTTTAATGAAAAGAAGAAATGCCCGGATCTACACCAATGGACAAACCCCCTTAACCATTAATTGAAAATAACAATGCGAGCGAACGAATTTTCTTCGATATTTTCGCATTGAAATTATTGCATTTATTTCCTTACTTCTAATCGTTAAGATCAAACATCAAGAGTTTGGATAATTATTAGTTTTAAGTTAATGTATCATAATCCAAAATATCGGGGGGGGGGGGGGGGGAGGAGGGTAATAATAATACAGGCCACGCCCCCCCACACCTCAATATTTTTTTCCTTCTACTATTATGAATAGCGACCCTCTTCTTCGATTATGAGTACCGACCCTTATAATTAACGACCCCGATTTGGTATTATGAATAGCCACCCTGTATCTGTATTATGTATAGCGGCCCTTATGAGTAATGACCCTTTTCGTTGATTATGAATAGCAACCCTCTTCTGATAATTATGAAAAGCAATCCTTATGAATAATGCTCCTTATGATTTTATGAATAGTGACCCTACAGGTAAGGGGAATTACACGTAATGAATAGCGGTCCTTATGAGCCACTGTCCTTATGACTAGCGATGTTATCCCCAATTCCCGGTTTAAGTGGTCCCGCTAACTCAAATCTTCTTTAAATTTCTTTTAATTTCACAGGAATGATCTTTGATAGATATCTCATCGAATTAGGGGTGCACATTGATGCACAGAAAATGATAAAGGGGTCTATGGAGCCCCCAAACTGATAAAAATATTCTCCGATATGCCACTTTTGAGGAGGCGGAATTTCTGAATTATTCGACATGGGGGCGGTTAAGTGCCCCCGCTAACTCAGATCTTCTTTAAAATGTCTGGCAGTATCCATTTATCTTGGGACTATAGCTTTATATATGGGTTTCATAGGGTTTCCTTTCCAGCTAATCTAGTTCATTATTTTGGGGTGTGGTACTTTAGGGGCATCTGGCAGGCACTCCCCACCACTTAAAACGTCTGGCAGTGATCATTTGTGTATATTTGGACTCTGCCGAACAATATTCCATTGGTTCCTGAGGGTTTCCTTTCCAGCTAATCTAGCTCATTTTTGGACCCCCATTGGGGGCGTCTGGCGGGCACCGCCCACCACTTAAAATGTCTGGCAGTATCCATTCATGTATCTTGGGACTAAAGCGCATCTTTTCATATGGGTTTCATAGGGTTTCCTTTGCAGCTAATCTAGCTCATTATTTTGGGGTGGGGTACTTTAGGGGCGTCTGGCAGGCACTCCCCACCACTTAAAACGTCTGGCAGTGATCATTTGTGTATATTTGGACCCTGCCGAACAATATCCCATTGGTTCCTTAGGGTTTCCTTTCCAGCTAATCTAGCTCATTTTTGGACCCCCTTTGGGGGCGTCTGGCGGGCACCGCCCACCACTTAAAATGTCTGGCAGTATCCATTCATGTATCTTGGGACAATGGCGCATCTTTTCATATGGGTTCCATAGGGTTTCCTTTCCAGCTAATCTAGCTCATTTTTTTGACCACTTTGACCACTCCCCCAGGCCACACCCACCACAGGGAACATGCCAGACGACCGTTTCATTATATGGGAATATGTACTCTATATACCCATACACATGAAAATTGGTTTCCTTTCCAGCTAGGTTGACCCCCCTGGCACACCCGCTGATTGCGCTGTAGCCCTCAACGCGATATCCCGACAAATCGCGTCACCCGAAAAAAAACGTCCAGACGATTTTGCCACTGCCAGCGAGCGTTAATGTAATCTGACGTCATTGCCATCTCGTCGGGTCGCCCGAATTACATGAATATTCATTAGCAGGTTGCAGCTGATCGATCGCTCGTTCGCTCGACGGTGCATGTTTGTAAACATTCCTACAGCTGTAACACTGAAGCTGTTTTTAGTATTCATGTACAGCGCAGTTCCCGGGCCTCGATCGAGTTCGTCTGTCATCAGTGGTCATGAATAGCGGCTGAAAGTTGTGTGTTATTGTCTAAAGTTAACAGTTGGACGGATTGCCAGTTGTAAAAATGCTATCATGGGTTTTCTAGAGTAAGTTTAACTCTGCATTGCTTTGAGTTTGACTGAATATAAAAAATGAACTGCAACTTGTGCAAGTAAATTTTAAAATGAATCTTGAAAGATGGCCAGCAAAACACAAAAGAAAAAAGGATAAATTAAGGATAAAGGAGGAAAATTAGAATGGGATATGCTTGCCCCCCCCCCCCACCATCCACGATGAAAATGTACCAAAAATTCCCCTCCCCTTACGGGATTGCGTTTGCTTTTGTTTTGTTATGTTTTGTTTTTGTTTGTTTGTTGTTGTTTTTCCGCACCTTCAAATGTCGTCCGGGACACGTGATCACTTTGCTCCTCTTAGATACACCACATACTAGGAGAGAGATTTTTTAAAAATCTATAATAAGCCACTTCGGGGATGCAATCTGAGCATGAGCAGATAAAGGTCATCTGTACCAAATTCTGAAACCCACTGACACTAATATTCGATATGTGCTCATGAATGTCATGTAATCATTATTCAATTATGCACTAATGGTGCATTCCATGATATCCAGGTGGAAGTATTCTTTTTAAAGGGGGAAACAAAAGCTATTCATGAGGCACCTCTATCACTCCCAGAGTTATTTTTCTGAAGTGCACATAAAGGGACCCCCCATGTCTAAAATGGATGAAAATGAAAATGGATATTTGGGGTCATTTGTACAATCTCAGTACCATGCGCTAACCCCGAACTGGCTTATTGACTCACCAGCCGTCTGCCATGCATAATAGGGGAATGCGGACTTTAGACCTTCAGTAATGCTTCTTTCGAAAGCGTTGAATATCGTATTATTGATTATATTAAGCGTCATGATGGAGGAAAAAGGAAAACTAAAACAGACCATAAGTCATTTTCGAACACTCTGCATTCACAGATTATCAAAAGTACCAAAATGAAGTTGCGTGCATCTGCCCTTTGTTTTGCTCCAAAAATAGGCGTATACGAGGCGTAAATAGTATATAGTGAAACTTTGCATTCGAGAGTATTTTAGAGAACAGTTTGTTATGGCCTATTTTGTATAGACTGGGGAATTTAAAAAAATCGGGAGAACGTGTTCCCCCTCTTCTCGAGATCGCCGCCCCTGTCCCTCGCTGGGAAAAGTTCTTTGGGAGAGAGAAAAATCAAAACAATAAACATTATGAACATTTAGAAAAGTGATTTTTTCCCCCTGGTGAAATACATGGATCACCATTATCTTGGTACTTTTCCCCCTCCCTTCCCCCAGGCCCCTTGGAGCCGGGTCTTTCGAGGGGATGCCAAATCTATCTCCCAGACTTTTTAAAAATGTCCCCACATATTCTCATGAATGATCAAACACGGAAATGTTTTCACTCAGAATGCCCCCTCCCTCTATCTGTCTGTCTCGCTTTTCTCTCGTTATTTTTTTTGTTTGCTTTCTCTCTATCTCTCTCTCTTTATTTCTCTCTCACTCTCTGTCTCACAGCCCAGAGTCTTTCTGGGGTATCAATGTACATCTGCGTATGTATATGCGTAAATATAAAAGCGAAATAAATTAATTCAAGTCTTTAAAATATTTTAAGTCTGTCCTTTTTTTGTATCTTTCATTTATAATTCGTTTGAATTTTGTGTATATAGGGTAATTAGCTGCAAATGAAAACAGAAAACAAGAAACTGAAGGTAAACCCAAAGGACCGGAGGTAAACATAATTGAGTTGGGATATGTGAAACTATACATTTTCTTCTTATAAATCAAAAATCAATGCTGAGTTATTTTGCAAGATTTATTTTGGTTGAGCTTGTAGAACTGAAGAGGATTCAACAAAACTAGAAAACAATAGCCAAACAAGCAGAAAGAATCACGGGATATTACGGCGAGTTTTTTAGAAGAACTAGCCGATTACCCGGGGGATCGCGGTTCTCGGACATACGCGGTTCTCGGACGTACGCGGTTCTCAGACTTTGCAAATAAACAAATCTCATCCTTGGTCCCCATAGGACATTCCCTACCATTTGACCTTGAAATGACCTCGGATGACCTTGTAATCGGCGCCAAAATTTTCGCTAACCTAACTTCACCCCACATGCCAACTTTGGTCCCCATAGCACTTTCGGTTAAGATTTGACCCTATTTGACCCCTAGATGACCTTTGACCTCTCGGATCAACACGAAAAGTGCGCCACAAACCTCGTGGACCCAACACCTATCCCTATACCAACTTTCAACTCCATAGCATTTTCGGTTAAGATTTGACCCTGTTTGACCCCTAGATGACCTTTGACCTCTCGGATCAACACGAAAAGTGCGCCACAAACCTCGTGGACCCAACACCTATCCCTATACCAGCTTTCAACTCCATAGCACTTTCGGTTAAGATTTGACCCTGTTTGACCCCTAGATGACCTTTGACCTCTCGGATCAACACGAAAAGTGCGCCACAAACCTCGTGGACCCAACACCTATCCCTATACCAACTTTCAACTCCATAGCACTTTCGGTTAAGATTTGACCCTATTTGACCCCTAGATGACCTTTGACCTCTCGGATCAACACGAAAAGTGGGCCACAAACCTCGTGGACCCAACACCTATCCCTATACCAACTTTCAACTCCATAGCACTTTCGGTTAAGATTTGACCCTGTTTGACCCCTAGATGACCTTTGACCTCTCGGATCAACACGAAAAGTGCGCCACAAACCTCGTGGACCCAACACCTATCCCTATACCAACTTTCAACTCCATAGCACTTTCGGTTAAGATTTGACCCTATTTGACCCCTAGATGACCTTTGACCTCTCGGATCAACACGAAAAGTGCGCCACAAACCTCGTGGACCCAACACCTATCCCTATACCAACTTTCAACTCCATAGCACTTTCGGTTAAGATTTGACCCTGTTTGACCCCTAGATGACCTTTGACCTCTCGGATCAACACGAAAAGTGCGCCACAAACCTCGTGGACCCAACACCTATCCCTATACCAACTTTCAACTCAATGCGTCAACAGATGGCGAAACGCATAGCCGGACAGACAGACAGAATCCATTTTTTTAGTAATACTAGCCGATTACCCGGGGGATCGCGGTTCTCGGACATACGCGGTTCTCGGACGTACGCGGTTCTCAGACTTTGCAAATAAACAAATCTCATCCTTGGTCCCCATAGGACATTCCCTACCATTTGACCTTGAAATGACCTCGGATGACCTTGTAATCGGCGCCAAAATTTTCCTAACCTAACTTCACCCCACATGCCAACTTTGGTCCCCATAGCACTTTCGGTTAAGATTTGACCCTATTTGACCCCTAGATGACCTTTGACCTCTCGGATCAACACGAAAAGTGCGCCACAAACCTCGTGGACCCAACACCTATCCCTATACCAACTTTCAACTCCATAGCACTTTCGGTTAAGATTTGATCCTATTTGACCCCTAGATGACCTTTGACCTCTCGGATCAACACGAAAAGTGCGCCACAAACCTCGTGGACCCAACACCTATCCCTATACCAACTTTCAACTCCATAGCACTTTCGGTTAAGATTTGACCCTGTTTGACCCCTAGATGACCTTTGACCTCTCGGATCAACACGAAAAGTGCGCCACAAACCTCGTGGACCCAACACCTATCCCTATACCAACTTTCAACTCCATAGCACTTTCGGTTAAGATTTGACCCTATTTGACCCCTAGATGACCTTTGACCTCTCGGATCAACACGAAAAGTGCGCCACAAACCTCGTGGACCCAACACCTATCCCTATACCAACTTTCAACTCCATAGCACTTTCGGTTAAGATTTGACCCTGTTTGACCCCTAGATGACCTTTGACCTCTCGGATCAACACGAAAAGTGCGCCACAAACCTCGTGGACCCAACACCTATCCCTATACCAACTTTCAACTCAATGCGTCAACAGATGGCGAAACGCATAGCCGGACAGACAGACAGACAGAATCCATTTTTTTAGTAATATAGATAGATAGATAGATATAGAAGATATAGATAGATAGATAGATAGATAGATAGATATATGTGCAAATCGAATCATCCCCCACCCCCCCCCCCCCCCCCCCCCCCCCCCCCCAAAAAAAAAAATAAAGGACATACTGAAAGTACCGCTTGGCTTCGCAAACACACACATGACGTGTGCAATACTGTTTTATGAATATTCATCATTCTCTTAGCCAGACAAAAGCATGTAGAATCATTGACCTACTAGAGTAGAATGAAACCATTTCTCATACACCGCTGTAGAAACAATGGTATTTTCCCACTGACCAGATTCAGGCCGTTTTTTGACAACCGCAATTCTCACTAGTCACTGGATGCGACATAACGTACCGTACGCCCGCGTCCCGTACACTGATGTAGAAATAATGGTACCATTTCTCACACACTGCTGTATAGAATGGCACTATTTCTCACACGCTGGTATATATAGAAAAGCCAATCGGAGTGCTTGTAAAGAATTATTATTCACCAGTCTTCAGCCAGAAAGTCTATACAAGAACAACGGTGGTGGTGGTTGTTTTTCTTTTTCTTCCTCCCCCTGGTCATCATTTATATTCGTCAGTCTTTAGTGCTGATCACACTTTCATCTGAAGAAACTGTCATACATAGACTGCTCTATTTACAAACATTGTAATTTGAATACAATACCTTAGAAGGTAAGTTAATTTGTTTTTCTTCATTTCATTATTCTGTTCCTTTGCTAAATCAGTCTTTTGGAATACGCGCTACAAGTAATTTTCATAAATTTATATGCCCCCTTATATCTGAATAAGGTTCACCAGACAGTGAGTGACAGTAGAGGCCTAGATAAAAGGATATAATCCCACATCAATTTCAGTTATCTGTGAGTTGTATTTTACGGGTAATGGTGAAGTGAAGGGGGGGGGGGGGGGGGGGGGGGGACTCAAGATTTTTGACGGGGGTGTGCCTCAGTCAACCCCGAAATGGGGGTCTAAGGAAATTATATAGGGTCTACAGAGCTATGGCACTACTCTGCAAATTGTTAAAAGAGGGTCATTTTAAGGCTAGGGAACTGATCAGAGGGTGTGTTATGGGCATTGCGTTTCCGAGGGTCTTCGGAACGGCAGTTGAAAGAAATCGGGTTTCTTGAGAATGGCGATCGGCCGTTGAAAAGGGGGGTCGTCAAAGCGGCGCATACCCGCTGTCCAATAGATTCAAGATTCAACCCTAAATATTATTGCTATGAGTACATTACCAATTTGGAAAAAAAAATACCCCCATAATTTTTTCTTTAATTTGACATCTTGTTCAATCAAATCTACTGAACAGTAATATTTTCCTGATGCATGTCATTTTTGCCTCCGTCCAAGTTTTGAATGAAATGTTGGCTGGATCGTCTGCACTCACACATTATCATGGAAGTAGATATTGAACACAATTTTTCCTAAACTTGGGTAAAGGCGATTTTGACATATTTTTTTTAATGCCCATGCTCATTCATCCGTGATCACATTTCGGTGAGCAGCCTATCAAATCAAAGAAAACATTATCAACTAGCTACCTTACCATATACTGCATTTCAGCAACTTCACTTGGTTTTTGATATTAGTGCTTGAATATTTGTTTGTTTTTTGGTAACTTACACTATAATATTCTACATAATCCACGTCATCGACGTCCATTATGTACATTTTTATTTTTTCTTCCTTCGAGATAGAAAGCATGTCATATTAACTGCTTTTCACTCTGAAAGGTACATGTAGTTTAACTTAGTTATTTAGTTAAATATAATTAAATTATAATTGAAGAATTCAAATTGGAAGACCAAAACCACAAATGAAATGAGATAGGGTTTACGCGTTACGACTGAGCAGGTATTGTGCCTGCAAACTGCGATAACAGCGCCCGCGGTAAATAAAAATTGTGCTCTACAAAAACTCATCAGCTTAAAAATACAAACTACGCTTTTACTCTAGATATTATGGCATTACGTGAAAATGACTTTTATAAACTTTAGCTGGGATTTGATAGAACACAGCTACTGGTTAGTAATAAAAGGAACCTTTTAACCATTAAGAAAAGTGAGCAATGCAACTGAACGTTTCTTTAACAATGTTGAACATAAAGAAACGCACTTCTTCTGTATTCACTTCTTTCTATATTCCGGGTCCAAAATAAGGAAAACCCTGAAAAAATATATTCGAGGAATTCATCAAGGGTGTAGAAAGTTGGGATATATCATTCGAATGCTGAACTTTTCAAAATTCCATTTCATGTACTTTATTATTCCTATTTGTTCATTTATTTATCTGTTCAGTCTTATTTAAGGTCAATCCAAGTCGATATCACTATCAACACGATGACAAAGAGAGCGGACAAAATATACAGCTCCTCATTGTACCCTCCACAATTGCTCTGATAGACAAAAGAACGTCCCTTCCTTGCTATTATGTAAAAATAAGTAGAACAGGCGAATATGAAGGGATGTTCTATTGTCTACCAGAGCAAGTGTGGAAGGTACAATGAGGAGCTGTATATTTTGTCCGCTTCTTTGTTCGCCATGTTCATAGTGTATAATTATGCCAGCCCTTTCCTTCTAAAACATATCCGGGTTACATGCATTTCATTTGATATGATGTCTACTACATTATGTACTAGTATTCTAAAGAAGGTCCACTCTTGCATGAACTTTGGGCGGAGCTTGTATCAGAGCGTGCAGGGATAATTCAACTTATCACATGACCTAAATTATGAATTATTCAACAATCTATGTATTGACATGATTGTTATAAGTCGTGAGGTACTCGACTTGCGATCAAATCACTAGGTAATCATCGGTAACTGACATGCCTGCGTGAGACCGCCATAACAGAGCTTTAAAAAATAGAATTGACACACTTTCGTTGTGCAAACAGTATATTTTGGACGGAAGCCTCCGGTCGGTAAGTCGATCAGTATTTCTTTAGTTTATGAGATTGGTTTGCTAAATCAGCAGGTGAAAATTACCATATCACAAGTCATGTATTCCAATAGACTAATGGAATACATGTGATATGGTAGTTTTCATTAAAAAAAAATAATGTGTTTTCTTTCCAAGCTTATCTGAGGAAGGTTCGCTAAACCTATTAGGCCTTGATAAAACGAAGAAAGAATTCTTTTTTATCCCACATCAAATTATATTCTCCATTTTGGAGGTGGGTTCAAGATTTCGCGTCGATCGGTAGCCAAGTTTTCAGTAGAACCTCATAAAAGGCGTTAAGCCCATTTCGTCAAACTTCTTGAAGTGAACCAATATGAGTTCGATATTTTATAACTTTTACCCAGCAACAAGAATAGACCTTTCTCTGACATGAATTTAAGACTCTCATTAATGGACTCACTCGAATTCAAGAATGATTGTTTCTTTAGGTCTTTCTTATGGGGAATGGTGAAGAGGAGGGCCACTACTCGTGCTCTATAGTCGACGTCACCGCAAACAAATTCACATGGTTCTTTCCTATTTTCGTTTGTCTGTTTTTTTGAAGAGATAGAGAGCATGTCATATATTAACTACTTTTCACCTTAAAAAGTACAGGTAGTTATGTTATTTGCAAGGACTGAAGAATTCAAATTGGAAGACCAAAACCCCAAATGAAATGAGCGGGGGTGAGGCCTTCCTCTACAGATTCAAGCACTTTTCGTCACTGTTCAGTTTTGGAAATTGTCATTTATGCACGCATCGCAAGTGATAGCAGTGAACAATAATATTCTTCGCTCTGGGCGCCCTCAAATGTTAATATAAGATCATGAAGCTTCATGACAATAGGCCTTTAGAGCAGGGATTTCCCTGTTCAGAGGAGCAAAATTACGACGTTAGAGCATATAGTTTAGTATAGGTGATTCCCCCTCAACGCCGCTTACAAAGAAGACTTTTTTCGTCACCGTTCAATTTTGGAAATTGTCATTTATGCACGCATCGCAAGTGCTAGCTCAGTGAACAATAATATTCTTCGCTCTAAAAATTAGTATGGGCGCCCTCAAATGTTAATATAAGACCATGAAGCTTCATCGTAGATCGGACTTCCAAAAAAAGAGCCACGAAAAAGTGTATAGATATAGATATACCACACACGAGAGGTGAACTAGCAGCCCGCTCTCGTTTGATCCATTATAACAAATTATGGCAAAGAGAATGGGACAATGCCGAACATGGTAGATTTCTATATGCCTTACATAGCGACGTTACTAAGCCCATACACAGACATGGCTTGTCTCGTAGAGAAGAATGCTTGATACAACAACTAAGAGTAGGTAAATGCAAGTTAAATTATTACATTTTTCAAATTAACCAGCATGATACTGGTCTCTGTGAAGTGTGTCAAGAATTTGAGACGATTGAACATTTTATTTTATATTGTTCAAAATACGATAAAGAGAGACGTCTCTTAAAAGAAAGGATTAAATTGAAAAATCCTAATCTAAAAGAATTATTGATGTCTAATCCAATTTTCACTCGTGAATTATTGGGTTATATATATATGATACCAATCGTTTTAGATAGCCCGTTTTTTATCATAGACATTGTTATGTATACGATGTTGAAGGAATTGGGTAAAGAGCAACAAAAAATAAAACAAAATGTATGTATATGTGTGTATGTATGTGTATGTATATGTATATATTTATATGTATATGTGTATGTGTATAATTGTGTATAGATATGTATGTTTTATGTTTTCCATGAACAATTGGAATTTACTTCCCCCCGTCTCTCTCTCTGTTAATTCCGATTGATTGCTGGAGTATCTTGATATTATAGCGAATAATTACGAATAATCACGATCGACAGCTATCTAACTTTGGAGATGGGATATTAACTTTTTACCATACTAATGATGACCATTAATAACACCATTTTCACCACAAAAAAGTCACTCGTGGGCTCTCCGAAGCCTACGCCAAACCTACTATGACTGGCGCAAATAATCTGAGGAGATTGAAGAGCGCCATCATAAAGAAGAACCAACCAACCTTCATGACCATAGACCTTACAGAGAGCACAATGACGTTTAGCCTTTTGACAAGGCCCTCGTGACTTGGCTATTTTTCTCGGCAAGTAAGCTAGTAGTGGCTGCATAACAAGACTAGCCGCCCAGCCCGGTGAATGCGCGATCGAGCGACGTGAGTCCGAGGGCCTTTTGGAACCTGGCCTGTATTTCTTATGTTATCCTTTGTTCCTAGCGAGGATCTGCTACCTTATAGGTAGGAGCCAATCAGCAAACGTATCTTCGCATGACGTCAGCATACATTTGGTATGCAAATTCGCCTTCATCTCGAGCTAGCGCGGCCCGTGCAAGCTACTAGTACATCAATCATGGAAAGCAAGCCCCGCAGATACCGTTGTGATTGGTCGATAATCCTCGGTAGGCGTGTTACCATACGAATGTCAACTCGTGAATAATTCATATCGGACGATGGAAACCCAGGTTCCAAAAGGCCTCGCGACTAAAGTCGCTCGATCGCACGTTCACCCGGGCCGTGTTGATTCTTTTCGTCGCCGGCTAGTCTCATCTCAGGCACAGCATGACGAGGAAAATAGCCAAGTCACGAGGCCTTGTCAAAAGGCTGAATGACGTTAGGTAGGTGATTTCCCCTCCACGCCGCTTACTAGTCTTGCAAAGAAGACCCTAATTTGACAATTCATTATAATGTATAGTGTCTGGAGAGAAGCAAACCAGGGTTCCTTCTAGTTGAGTCATTATAGGATGAGCTACAACACAGGGCCTATGTTGTAGTCTTACGGTACTGTGCCACGTACACAAACACTATAGTCAAGGCGCTCATGGCTGTCCCAACGACCTGACTGTTACATATTATACAATACCGTAAGCCGAGCAAAACGGCTCTAGGCAAACTAATTTTGCATTACTCTTATTCTTAAATTTTGTTGCGGTCACATCAAAATCATCGCAGTGACGTCCAAAATGGCCATTCATTTGACAATAATAGTGTTTCATAGATAACATTCGAAAAAATCTCAATTCACTATTCAATTTGATAATAACATCATGAAATAGAATAACAACAACCCACAAGTTGATAGGCCATCCAATCTCATGGGATTTAGAGTGATTAACATAGAAATCTTTAAGCGAAATGTATTTTTGGATTTTTTTTTTTTCTAAATAAAATATTTTTTTGTCGGAATCCTTCCTAATGTTTTAGCATACGTTAAATGAAGATTAAGCAAAATCCGACAAGAAATAAGAGAGTTATGAATGTTTTAACTAGTAATCAATCAAACACACATCGTCCCTGTTTTCACGCTGTTTTTTCGCTTTGAGTTTTTTTGCATTAATGACATCATTCACTAACATCTTGAACCTCACAAAGTTTCAGACCATATTATTGTCTAACTATGGCGATAACATCAACAAGAAAGCTAGTAAAAGCAGTGGCGGATCCAGGAATTTGATATAGGGGGGGGGGCGCCCACGGTAAAAATCACAGAACAGGAAAATTTAAGGGGGCGCCCTCCCTTGGCGCCTCTGCCTGGATCACAGAACTCCTAAAGATGTTCTGTGGCCTGGATCCGCCACTGAAAATAATTTTTTGTTTTCACGAACACGGCTTCCAACCGTCCCGTATGTTTTACGTGCGCGGCTGAGATCCGTCACTTCGTGAAAACAAAAAAGAGCGCGTCCTTGAATTGACTTTGTATTTTCACGAATTGACGGTTTCACGAAATGATGGTTATGATTACAGCTCATTTTATTTCCCAAATAATTATAAGCAAATAATTAAACATAGAACGAAACATTGAAATATGATCTACCCCAGGATATAAAATTTATTCAACCTTCATACATCAAAGAGGTTGAGATTATGCTTTAACCGTAAAAGGGCTGGGGTGGAATCCACCCCCTAGACGTTTCTCGCGATAATGTAAAACTATTCATAGATTTCTAAATTTTGGCTGAAAACACATTTTGTATTTAAATTATACATGAAATCACGTTTCAATCACGAGCAATTTCCGGTCTGACGTGCAAGTACGAAATGTTTCGTAACTTCGGAACCGCATGCCTGGATATCGCGAATTTGGCCTCAAAAGATGCGTGAGATTCGAAAGAAAAAAGTCATGAAACGCCGTGGCGACTGCCATGGGCGTTAAGGACAAATCGCGAAAAACGTCTGGGGCGGGTGGATTCCACCCCCGGCCCTTTTAGGGTTAAAGGGATTCTCAACAGCAGATTGCGGAGGTATTTAATCCGTGAGAGGGCACCGTTATTGTTAGCCTAAACGTAGCCGTCGGGTTTGGCCCCCAGGCCCCCCCCCCCCCCCCCCAACAGGCCCCAAGCCACGTCGATTTTACCCCATCTAAAGCACCAAACTTTGTCAGAACGAAACTGTATGACTATACAGTACCAAAACACAGAAACCGGGATGTGTTTTCAGACGGCCCCGAAAAAAATTGGGATTAATTTTTGCCCTTAAGACCAATGGACAGGGGGGGGGGGGGGGGTTTCAGAAGGAAGAGGTATGGCTGTACATTATAAAATATAGAAATTGACAAAAAGATTACATCGGGAAAGGAAGAAACACTTCCCTGAAAAAAACACACCCAAACACAAAAGTGCCCTTTGGCCCAGCTTTGCTACCCCATGTGCTCTGGATGTAGAGAAAGCCATTTTCTTCCATTCCAACTGTAATAACAGAAAAGTGGAATAATAAGCAAGTTAAGTCACATGCCTTCATGACTTTTTGGTTATGTTTTTCTATGTAGCTACTGAAAGGCCAAAGCCCTAAGAATTTTTAAAAATATTTCTAATGTATAATAATCTAGCATCAAACTCAGTATTCCTAAATATGGCACTATTCTTTTGACTGTAAGTTGAATGGTTTGTCCTCTGTACCAATCGCGATATCATTTCAATAGAAATATCTTGTAATATTCTTCATTTACCTTTATTCTGTTATTCCATTTATATTCCTCTCTTTGTCGATAAATCACAACTGATTTTCTTTTTATTTCCTTAATTGATGCAAAGGCAATACATGGCCTGCATTTTCCGCGACTCAAATATTTTAGGCCTTATACTTACATGCAAATAGGCCGAACGGTCCTGACAAAAAATGGTTCTCTTTTTCTGCAAGAACTTGTGCTTCTTAAAAACAAGGTAACATCCACAATAATTTTGCCAAATGGTAACAGGTGAATTATGTTATATATTCCAAATCACCAGGATCCATGTCCAATTCTGAATTTAAAAGAGAAATGAGTACATTTATTCCACTGTGCTTGCAATTAGGCCAACACACGAAGTTAGTGTGTCGTCGGTGGATATATATATACAGAAGCCAATCTTTACAGCTGCTTTATTGTAAATTTGGTTGAAAAGGAAGTATGCAAAATTGGTTGCTGAACTTTGGACTTCAACTTTTGGTTGCTATATATAGGTTTTCGTTTCCTGTTATGCTGAATGGCAAGCACGTGACATGCAAAATGGAACAATCCGGAATAGGGGTATTTTTTGTACTGTGCTGCAACTCTGACTTCTGCAGCAAAGATTTAAAATGCGAGAGAGCTAAGCGACAGATAATTACCTAGAATATTTTCGCATTGAAATCTTTAAAAATGTTAAAGATCCGTTTTCTACCCCGGAATGAGGAACGCAGATAATCCTTAACCCTAAAAAGGTCGGGTTATTTTGGCGTTCTCTCAACCGGGGGGGTCTCTGTATTTTAATTAGCGCTAATTGATTATTTACATATTCGCGAATTGAAACATGGAGATATTATCATTTTCGCGCGGCGATTTTTTTTCATGCTGCGCTGTACCCGATGGTCAAATGTTAAAAAATAAATAATTATCCTCTAACATATCGCGGCAAACGTCCGGGGGGGGGGGCGTTGGATTCCACCCCGGCCCTTTTAGGGTTAAAAACTTAAGGGTTTCAACTTTTCCCCCTTCTCTTTCTCTTGCATTTGTTTTTGTTTTATTATGTTTGGTTTTTTTGTTTGTTGTTGTTTTGTCGCACCTTCAAATGACATCTGGGTCAGGTGATGACTATGCTCCTCTATAGATACACCACAGACTAGGAGAATGACCTATTTGCCAATTTGAGATTGACATAGATTTAATGATCTCATCTTTCATACAATAATAGCTTTCTTATCATTTGCCCAATACCGTTCACAATTTTGCCGATTTGTTTCTTTGATTTTCTTCCTTCCAATCTACTTTGAAAAATGGTTGGAAAGCTGGGTTTCCAACCTTTGAATTTCATGCATACGACAAATTTGCGATTGTTGGACCAGGAATATGTAAACTCACTTAAGAAAGAAAATAAATAATAGAAGAGATGGAAACGGAGGGACCGATCCAGGATAATGCAGTGTGGGGGAACAATTGCCAAAAAATTCTGAAAAGAAAAATATATATATAATGAATAGATAAAAAAGAAATTAAATAAATAGATAAAGACATAAATAAACACATATATACATGTATATAGATAAATAAACAAGATAGACAGAGATTAAGGACTTTGGGGGCGATGATTTACTCGAAAATATTTGTCAACCAAATAAAGATATAAGAGAAAGTTATGACATTTTTCAGATGCTTCTTAGGTCGAAAATTTAAAGGGGCCACAACTTAAGGGTTGTGTACTTGGGTATTCGGGGGGGGGGGGGGGCACATGCCGGTTGTGTCGACCCGATCCGTCAGTGTGCACATGATGGGACAAGGTACCTCTAAGCAATTCCAATTGATCCATATCGAGTCATGCTTGCTGCCCTCTCTTTCAAATCTCCATTTTTACGGATATTATTCAGACATTCATTATATTCATAACATTCAGTGTAGATTTTGCTGGATATTTGTTTCGTTACATAATTTCAGAAATAACATAATAAATATATCATTTACTTTTTTATTGTTATTTACAAAATAATGCAGAAACTTCGTGAATATGTCCACTACTAAGGATACTGCCAAAGAACTCTCCCAGATGGGCAAGGAGTAAGTAAATCAGTCCATATTATCATTTACAAGTCTCCTAGAGACTTTTATAACCAGATTCTTGATTTGGCTCCAAATAATGAGAGAAAAAAATAACTTGACATATCAGTTAAAAAAGTCAGTCAGTGAACCTAAAATAAATGAGTTTTTATCTGTTTCTCTCTTTATTTTTTTATAAAAAATGAGCAAAATCATGTTTCCGACAAAGTTTGAATGGGATTCGTATAGTAATTCCATCTCTGTTGGTTATACCCCTGCCTGTTTTAAGACAAATGCTCAATAATTCCAAAATAATTTCAGTTTCGCAGGCTAACAATCAGTCTATCTAGCCGGGTTGTTCGAGTCCGCTCCTTATATCAATTGATGTTTTGATATATGATAACAATTTTGTCTTTTTTTTTCTATAATCAAACATCCACTGGCGCATCTATAGGGATTATGGCGCCCGAGGCAAACAAAGAGCGCCATTTACAGAATAAAAATGGGTCGAGAAATTTTAAGAGATCCTGAAGCTTCGCGATGGAGCTTTAAAACAATTTTCGCATTTTGAACCCTCGAATACTCTATTTCTGCCCCCTCCATCCCGTAAATAAACCACTCCAAACTTACATAACACATATTACACTTCTCTGCATATTCAAATTGTTGTTTACGTACATGTCTTTAGGTTACGAAACATTTACTGTAAAGTCGTTTTCGAGATTTCCTCCGTATCAATCTACAGTTCTGTATATTTACTGCAGCTTGTCCCGAGGAGCTGAGTCAGGCAAGCAAAGTGACGGGCAATCCCTGCAAAATACAGCTGGCATGACTGGTAAGGATTACAGGAAGTGGGTGACCATTAATTATTTTCACGGGGGAGGGCTTTTTCGGAAAATATCTGATAATGACCAAAAAGAAAGTGACTCTTTTTTGCTCACCTAAGCCTAAGGCTCGAGTGAGCTATTGCGATGGAAATTTGTCCGTCGTCCGTCGTACGTCGTGCGTCGTCCGTCGTCCGTTAACTTTTTACATTTTCATCTTGTTCTCCAAAACCCATGATCGGAATTCAACCAAACTTGGTAGGAATCATCCTTAGGGGTAGGGGACCCAAAGTTGCTAAAATGGTACATGTGGCCCCCAGGGGGAAGGCCCCCAATTGTAAAAGCTATGTAAATTTCAAGCTTCTTCTTCTCCAGAACCAGGCATAGCTCAGACATGGTATTGTGTATGGAGATACCTCTATAGATGAAGAATGAATGTTGTTCATGAAATTTCTCTGAGTGGCCCTATAGGGGCCCTGTGGGGGTAACATACTGGAGGGGGGGGGGGCGCTGCCAGGCAAAATGTACATTCTGATCTTCTTCTCCAAAACACATGATCGGAATTCAACTAAACTTGGTAGGAATCATCCTTAGGGGTAGGGGACCCAAAGTTGCTAAAATGGTACATGTGGCCGCCAGGGTGGCCCAGGGGGAGGACCCCCAAGTGTAAAAGCTATGTAAATTTCAAACATCTTCTTCTCCAGAACCAGGAATAGCTCAGACTTGGTATTGTGTATGGAGATACCTCTATAGACGAAAAATGAAAGTTGTTCATGAATTTTTTTCTGGGTGGCCCTGGAGGGGGGGGGGGGTGGGGCAAGTTGTCCGCCATCCATAAACTTTTTAAATTTTCAGCTTCTTCTCCAAAACCCATGATTGGAATTTAACCGAACTTGGTCGGAAACTCTGACTTGATATTGTGTATAGAGATACCTCTATAGATGAAGAATGAAAGTTGTTCATGAATTTTTTTCTGGGTGGCCCTGGAGGGGGGGGGGGGGGTGGTGGGGCAAGTTGTCCGCCATCCATAAACTTTTTAAATTTTCAGCTTCTTCTCCAAAACCCATGATTGGAATTTAACCGAACTTGGTCGGAAACTCTGACTTGATATTGTGTATAGAGATACCTCTATAGATGAAGAATGAAAGTTGTTTATGAAAATTTTCTGGGTGTGAGCGTCGTGCCCCCTGGGGCTCTTGTTTTTTCAAGGGGGGAATAGATATGGTCCAGATGTTGGGAACGAATTATCTGACAATATTATACAGTCTGCATTACTTTCTTCTTTCAAAACATTAATGAAAAAATACCTTTTATCCAAGTATTTAAAAAGATGACCAGTTTAAGAAAATATACGATTCGCACACTTTTCACCCGCACTCACTCACATGCACACACTTGCAATTTCTCTTTTTTCTCCTTTTTTTTTCTTACAAACTCCGATTTAAATAATTTCTGGAAATACATCTAATTCTTTGTACGTGACACCCCATACTACACATCGACTCGTATTATTAAGGTATCATGTATCCACTCAAGCATTCTTGCTTATGATAGCTGGCCCCTGCATTTATCTTGATTTATTGACTTACCTTCATAATTTCAATATTATCTAAATATATATATTCTTTTTCAATTTTTGTAATTCAGTTGTCACGCTTTATTTGTATCAATTCTGATTTGTATCATTATTGTATGCAATGTTTATATTTGATTTCTTAATAAATGCAGAAACATCTGCTTAAAACAAACATATGTATAAATAAAAGAAGAAAATAAAATATACATAAAAGTTTCCATATTTGGCCTGGGACGTAGTACGTGTTGATTCGGCCAAAATATCCAAGTTTTTCGTGTACCCTCCATCTTCTTTTTTCAGCCAGCCTCTATTTATTTTATCATTTTTAAGCTTGCGATTTTTAAAGCAACAACGCTTAATGTTTCAGTTTCAGCCCATGTTGATGAACGAAGGCCTATTCCTGAACCAGAAGCAAGCCTATGTCTTCAGCAAGGTGATGATCTTGACGAAAG
This sequence comes from Heliocidaris erythrogramma, assembly GCA_025617745.1. NCBI lineage: Eukaryota > Metazoa > Echinodermata > Echinoidea > Camarodonta > Echinometridae > Heliocidaris > Heliocidaris erythrogramma. The sequence goes on along the minus strand of CM046864.1, from coordinate 18,537,030 downwards.
AGAAGATAAAGGCCTACCCAAGAACCCTGACCAGGCTACAGCAGAGATCCCAGAACAGGAGGCATGCATCACTCGGACTGCTGTACTCAGTAAGACATCTATGAACGTAGGCAAAGAAGTGAGCAATTTTGGAAGGGAGATTGCCACTGAATGTGCGCAGCAGAATACAGATAAGGCTCTATGTGATCGTGTAGAAAAGATCGAATGTATGTTGAGCTCCATACTTAGGCAATTCAGAGTGATGGAAGACCAAATGGGGGAACTTTTTGGTTATCTCTGTAAACGAGTTGATGAACTCGAAGATAAACTTAGGCAATTAGAAGAAAAGGTAGAACGGCTCTATAAAGGGTACTCCAGACACTGCGTGGCAGATAATATGCGTAGACTGGAAGGGATGAAAGGAAAAGACAAATAAATTAGGGGGATAGGGTCAAATGTGTTGTAGATGTAATGCCCACAGAACTCCATACGATAATTCTAAGATTATACTGCGATCCTGACAATTATTGCATTAGATATAGAAATTTAAACAGATATAATATATACCTAACTGCGGTTATGAAAAATGTATCATAAGTCTTCCAGACAGAGTAAAGGCCGAATCGGTTTCGAATCGTGTACAACCGTGGAACAGGCCTGACGTCACTACGATTCGGAGTCGAATTGGCTCTTCGTCCCACTAAGCATGCTAAGAGATGACTATTCAGATCCTCTATCATTAAGACTTTAAATGACTGAATGTTCATGCCAAATGCCATTTCAAATTCCAAGTCGGATCGCAGTGGGATTTTATGGTCTATACTGTGGGTATGTCATGTCACTATATCCTATGAATTATATAGCATCAACATTTGTTGTTTAAATACGAGGTGTATTTTGTCAAATGTGATGATATAGATTTCGGATAGATTAATTACTACGAATATCGTTCAACTGATGGCTCTAGGGATTCATTTGAAGAGGGGTTTTGTTGTTATTATTTTAATTTTTAATTAAGAATTAAAATCGGTAGTAAAATTCATTTCAAGTTTTAGTGGGCAATATCATCGATTGACCACAATCTTAGTAATCATGCCTGAATCTATCAGTGGCCTTTGACATATTTGAAAGGATAACCTTTCTTTTTTATTGGGAGCTGAGTAGATACAAGTATATATCATTGTTATTATATTTTCCTATAGTAATGTAGAAGAAAGAGAGAGAGAGAGGGCGAAAGGGGAGGGGTACCAATGTCTTTCTTTTGATTCCAACAAGTGCAGCAATAATCCATATGTTTTCACTATTTTGGGAGATTCCATTTCTCTTAAGAACAAAAGTTCGTGATGAAAAATGTTTTGTAATGGTAAATGTACACGCCATATGATCAGGACGTGTATATATCATAATCAGTCGTATATATTATAATCAGTCAGACAAAACTTCGGAAAACCGAACACAGGCATGCGCCGAGAACGGCGTAGTCGCACGCAGAGCCATCCATGCATGGCTGGCTCTGGTCGCACGTTGAGTACCTTTACATAGAGAGTAGCGACATGGACGTCTGACTTTTCTGGAAACAAAATGGCGTTTGAATTCTTTCTATTAAGAACACCCAGGTGCTCATCGGAATTGAATAGAAATGTTGCATAACAGTGGAAACAAAATGGCGTTCAAATCATGAGTTGTCGCTACTCTCTTTAAGTATAGGTACTCTAGTCGCACGATGAATACAGAGCCCTTATCGTTCAATGCGAGGCAGAGTGTACAAAAAGCATGAGGATAAGCTTGCAAAGCCAACCTGCTGTATATTTTTTGAAATAATGCTGCGTCTCAATTATCTTCAAAGTCCTTGAAACGATTCGTCATAGAAAAATTACCTGTGCATCAAACATCTGAAATAAACATATCCACAGCATTATATTTTTGAAAATACTACTGGTCTACTTTTTATGATCTTCTCCACGCCTTTTGTACACACTGCATCGCATAGAGTACCAAGTGCTGACGTCATATTCGCCCGTCGTCCAGGATACTGGTTCCAAACAACAGAGCCCGCGCATGAGGTTCACCGCGAAGTCATTCGAGCAACGGGCTGGAGCGGGCAATTTCAGTGTTTGGCGCTGGTGTGATCACCACGCCATTGTTTAGCACAAAATTGTTTAGAACCAGCAACCTTGACAACTTGGCCGGTATGACGTCACACTTCGGTACTCTATTGAACGCTGAGGGATCTATATTCACCGTGCGTTATACACCATTTCGGCGCATTTACCTGTGCTCGGTTTTTCGAAGTTGTGTCCGGCTGATTATCAACTTTCAAGATATGTGGTAGAATAGAACTGCCTGTCGTAATACAGTATACCACAAAACCATGCACTGAAATTAAGCTTATAATTGATTTGTTCATGATTTTTGTAGTATGATGTAATAGTCTGTAAATCTATATACACTCTTGCTATATAAATTCAATATTCTAACAAGAAAATGAGTAATACGGTATGATGGTAATTAGTACTATCCAAATTTTATGAAAGTACCAAAGTGTTAGAAGTCATGGGTATGTGTTAATGAATGTTCGGTGCGTTGACTGAATGATTATTTAATAATATCCCAGCATCGCCCCTCCCCGTCATTTTTTTTTCACGCAGCGATGATGTCTGAACATGCTGACGATGTAATTAAAGAATATAACTTTTGAGGGGAGGGGAGGAGGGGGGGGGGGGCGCTTCAAGTGCTTCCTTACAACTCATGCTGGCAAATGAATCAAGCTGTTTCTAGAGTACGGGATTGTAATGATGTCAGAATAGGTCTTGATAGAGCACAGGAAATATTATGTAATGCCTTTTTAACATAAATTTATTTTTAATTTTTATCTTGTGAAGAGCAGTGTTATTACATATTTATATACGTACATGTGAATAAGAATGATAGTGCTGCATCCCCCCCCCCTTTGATTAGAACATATAGATGTATATGTCTAATAATTATATACAAACTGTAATTTATTGTGCTTCATTTGCAGCTGGCTATTTTCTATAATATGTACCTTTATTTAGGGATTGATATCATGTGCCATTCTTTATTATATGAACTGTTTTACCTGAAATATTTCTTCGGAATAAGATTGAGAAAGTACTATATATTATATATAATATATAAATGATTAGATTTGCAGTTATATGTGGGTACAGCGTAGGAGAGGCGGGACAATTTATGATCGCAGAAAATTGCCTGATCGGCTGCGAATATAGTGGCGTCATTATAGGCCTACCTGTCGCACGGTCGCCCATCACTATAGAAGCCGATCGTGCATTTTCTCCGGCCACAAAGCTCAAAATGTCCCGCAATTTTGACATTACTGTGCATTATGACTATTCGGGACCCACACGAGGAAGAATGTACATGTGAAAAATTTTGCAACTTTGGGTTACAACGTTTGCAGTAGTCGTAATATGTCAAAGCACGTTGGTCCTGCGAACTAGAAGAACAAGTTAATGTGCTTGAAAGTTGGATAGACTCTGAATAAACTTTGTATGTCTCATGAAGGAGTTATAACTCCTTGGTCTCATATTCTGTTTCGCCTATTTTTGTAAATTTATTTATTTATTTATCTTAATCATCATAAGTCTACTCTGACTTGTGAACGAAGAATTTCATTATAATGCACATTTGAATATAATAATCCGTATCGGGTGGCATTAAGCTTTAGAAAAAAATAATAAAAAATAATAGTTTAAAAAACGATGATGTCAGTTGTCTTGGGAGGGCGCAGTTTCAGTACTGTTCATAGCTCCATTTATATGGACAGTATAAGCGCACTTGTTAACAATTTTAAAGGAAATAAAAATTAAAGTTTTCTAATTTTGCCAATCATATCATTATAAAATAAGTGGAAGTCATTATGTTATCACATTCAATGCATTAAATTCATTTCTTAAAAAAAAAGATGTTTTCATTATCCTTAATTTGTTTCTTGCATAAAGTAGTATGCATAAAATAACGCATGGAATATCTTACAACAAACATTCTTGTCATGAGCCAATGATTTCAATTATTATGATAATGCGATTAGTTATACATATTTACTCCCATGTCAGCATTACCAAAAAAAATATTGGACTGAGGACTCATCTAACTACTTTTGATATGATATAATATATGCATATAGTGGCGGATTTAAGGGGGGGAGGTATGAAAAGTATGCATTGTGCCCCGCCTTTTTTCGATTGTACCCCCCTCCTTTTAGAACGAAAACCTTTTTTTTTTTTTTTTTTTTTTTTTCTTGTCAGAGAATTATGGAGGGAAACTGGAGCCCATAACCCCCTCCTCCACTGAGTAAACTTTGGAGGTCTGGCGAAAATAAAATTGTCGCCACCTCCTCCCCCCCCCCCCCCCCCCACCACTGCGACTTTTCGAGAGCTGGCGAGACTAAAAAAATACGGGTCTCCCTTTTCCTGCATTTGTGTGCCCCCCCCCCCCCTTATACAAAATCCTGGATCCGCCCCTGTATACAAACAGCGCAAATTTGTTGTTGTACCGGTATTGACAAAAAAGAAGTCTGTTGGGTTTCACCTTAAAATTAACCGTTTTTCTCATGCAGTCAACATAACGTGACTATACAACTAAAAACATCCGTTGATCCGTTGAATTTATACAAATATGATGCTCAGTTGGTCACTCCCCTTTGCATATTCCCAGAGAAAAATATGTGAGAGAGAGAGACAGGGAGAGGGATGTGGAGATAGAGAGAAAGGGAAGGGCAGAGGGGAGAAAGTGGGAGAGACAGAGACAGAGAGGGGGAATGACAGAGAGACAGAGAGAGAGAGATACAGAGAGAGAAGCGGGGATGAGGTGAGAAAATACGCCATGTCTCCACACGGTCATGTCATCATGTACAGCCCTGGAAAAAAATTATTAGATCAAGCTGATGTATATAATAAAGGTACTGCATTCAAACTAACGAATATGATTTGTCTTTGTATTTCATTGAATGAATAACAAATTCCAGCAATTGTACCTTGCTTTTATGATATTTTATTTTGTTCTTACCACAAATATAACGCTTTCAGTAACCATTCTTGGTCTAATAAATTTTTCCATGGCTCTATTCCTGATTTAGAATTATTACTTGCTAACATGAACTATTTGCGTGTAATCTCTTTGAAAGAACACTGAATGATGCGTGATTTTCGTGCACCTATAGCATTGAAGACGAAGCTGTTTTAATCACGGTATCATAAATCATATATTCTCACAACAGATTTAGAGTTACAGGGTTAGGGTTAAAACTGCCCCATTTGTTATTGTCAACAGAAAGTAACCCCCCCCCCCCCCCGGCGAGTCATGAATATGAGGAAAAATATAAAATTAAAAGGGCATTCAATTTTGTTATCTGCGCGATTAAATTGACTTAAGATGTTTAATACTTTTTCGCATAAGTCATGTCGCCTATATAGAACCTCGTGGAACTTTTAGATTTTGAAAATAAAGGTTTTATATTTTCATATGGAATCTAGGTCTGAAAATATTCTGACAAGCAAAAGAAATGAGAAGTAAATGGTAAAGGGAAAGAATAAAAAGAACTTTCAAAAATAATAAATAAAAAAAATAAATAAATAAAGCAAGAAACGAAATATTGTTTTCTAAAAGTTATTCGAGCAGGAGGGAGCAAGATACAAGGATGCCATCGATCGCGCATTTTCATAAGTGTGTTAATTTTGTTGCGTATTGCGTTTGACGATATGAATTTTCAACATGAAAAACATTACATTCCTCAAATTGGCAACATGTCGAAAGGTTTATAAGTTCTATTTTTTATACAAATTAGCAATTTTTCGCTTTCCGACATAGTTTCTCTCCATGGATATTATTTTAGTAAAATAAATGTAGCAATTTAAATTTTTTGTCCGGAATGCATTTCCTCACATGATGGCTGGATTTTGATTTCAATTCGGAATTTTTTAATTCGATTTTAAATATACACCGCAAAAACAACGAAAACAACAACACACAGACAAACGAACAATCAAAACAAGACAAAACAAAATTTTTCCGAATGGCCATTCTGATGTGCTATTTGGAAAGTGTTAAAATTGCATTCTTATTAATTCACAAACTAGAAGGCATTGATAATTATATAAAACATTCTGAATTATTGATGTTGTAAAAAATATTGTTAACACGCATCAAAGTCAAATGACGTACTAGCAATCTGGGGAGCGTTTCATCAAGTGTTTTGTCAGTGATTTTTACCGACAACTTTCATAAGCTACTGAAATCCTTGCATCTGATTGGCTGAGAGCAAATTTGTCGGTAAAAATCACTGACAAAACACTTGATGAAACGCTCCCCTTGATATCTTCAGCTTTCACTTTGAAGTGCAATCTTTTTTAGTGGACATTTATATTCCGATGTTCTCCCGCTCTTAGGGATACGCCACCGGGCGGCCGTGGGGAAAGTCAGGATTGCGTAAGCCCCATTCACTCGTACATAAAGTTTGTGCGTCGAACGCGTCCGTTGGACTAAGTGGGATTACATTTCGACTGCACGAAGCCGACCGAATCTCGCACGAGAGCTCGAGCTCAGGCGGAGCGTGCATGTTTGTGCGGCGACCAGTCTATCCGAGGTTTGCCCCCCGGCGGGGCAACGGCATGATCAGGTAACGATCACGGTGCCCTCTCGCGGCATTAAAACGTCCACAATCTGCGGTTGAGTATCCCTTTAAGCACGGCAAGATTGCCACTGACGTTAGACAGGATATTCAAGTTCAAATGAAAATAAAATCATTTTATTTCCTCTATAAAAACATATTACAAAAATCAATTACAAATCAGTGTAACAAATAATAGTGGCGCGGGATCATAAAATAAAAGAGCACAAAAGGGCTTGTTAAAAATGACCCGAGGTACCTCGCAATACTACTATTATTTTTTTTGTTTAGCACTAGATTTAACCCCCCCCCCCCCCCCTTTCCTTATATCTGCAAGATTAAGATGCAAAATATTTCCTATAAAATAATTTCTATTTCTATCCTAAACAAACATGTACAGTTGTTACCTCGAGAATATCAGCATAATCTTTGAAAACCTTTAGTCATTGTTTTATCAATCTGCTTTGGCATCGTGAAGTAAGCACCGTGTAAAGTCATCTGAATGCGAATCAATCATGTTAGCAACAAGTTGTTATGAAACGTAAGCTTACGAGCGCGTAATGCACTGTGATGTCACGAAACTTCAACGTTTGGCTGGTTACTGCGCCCTGATTGGATGAAAGTTTGCGCGTGGCACAGCGCCATTATGACGTCATCTTTAAACTTGCAAAGTTTACGCATTGCGCTTGCAGTATTTATATACAAAATGACACGCGGCTAGCTGTGTGAGAGCATTGGTTCAAAATTAACGCATGCCAAAAATGCCAAGTAAATGCAGTAAAATCCTGTGACTCAATTTGCTCCGTTTTTCCCTGATGGTCAAATGTGTCTGATTCACTTACCGAAATGTGTTATTCTCGATTTTGCTGAAAACGTCTGAAATAAAAAGCCCCACAAAAACAAACAAAACAACACCACAAAAAAGACAACATCAAACAAACAAACAAAAAAGTTTGAATATTATGGCTGCTATGTACGCTGGAATAACTGGCCAGAAGATTTCAGGCTAACATGCTAAAAAGAACGGGCCATGAAAATTCGCGAAATTTGGGAAGTGTCACAGTGCAAGAATTTAGGTAATGTAATTACCCCCTCTTGTGGCAGATTTGGGAAAATCCACTGTTCTCTACGTTAATAAAAAATATCAGTACAGTGGGGGAAATCCACAGAACTCCTAAGGGAAATCACTGCCAGATCGGAGGTGGGAGGGTACACCTGGTCGCCATTGGGATATTATTAAAAAAAAATGAGTAGAAAACAAGTATTGCTGGAAAGCTGTTAAAGATTTCTGAGTATCAAATCCTATCAGAATAACTCTTGAAGGACACAAACTTTCAGATACCTCGTCGCCAGGCTTGTATGATCAGCTTGCAACAGTATTCTGCCTTTCTAAAAGCTAGATTTGTTTAGTGTGCATAATTTATTATGTCTGTCAGTCTATTTACATGAATCTTTCTCTCTCTCTATCTCCCTCCCCCTCTCTCCCTCCCCCTCTCTCACCTTTCTGTCTCTCTCTCCCTCTCTCTTTCTCTCACCCCCCCTCTCTCTCTCTCTCTCTCTCTCTCTCTCTCTCTCTCTCTCTCACTCCTCTCACTCTTTCTCTCTCTGTATCTATAATCTTATATCACTCTCTCTCTATCTACATCTCTATTCCTACAACCAGCAACCTGCCTCATTTTATCACTCTAAATCTAAAATTATTCATATATCGGTCTATCTACCTACCTATCTATCTATCTGTCTGTCTATTGTTCGATCTATCTAAGAAATAGAAAAGAGAAAAGGAAAAGAAATAGATAGACATAGTGAGATAGATATATCAATCTATCTATCTGTTTGTGTCTGTTTCTCCATCATGTCTATCCACCTTTCTCTCTATCGATATATACAACTATCCATCTATCTGTCTTAATATCAATATCCATGCATATTAAACAAACATTTACAATGTCAATGGCCACTTGACCGTGACGTTTTTTGAGGACTAGGAAGCATTATTTTAATGTTTATGTCGGGTACATAAATTAAGTGACCTCGACTTCTCAAATCACAACAGAGTACCACTTATCGTGTACCTGTCTTTTTCTCCCAAAGTAAACATAGACTCGTCCATTCTGTAGAGGGGTATCATTTTGGCATTTACTTCAGCAGTACTGTATCAACATATGTATGACAATATTTTCATAAGAACATGTCATTTTCTCTTTAGAAATTATATTTTTTTTTGTAAAAAGGTTTTTTTTTAATCGTTTATGAAAGAATCAATGTTAAATTCACGTTATAATATATGTACACGTAGTAATTATTCAGTAATCCCCTTTCCTAATAATGTAGTCGGCGAATCGAGCTCCATGTGTATAGCACAAACATGCATGTATGCAATCTCTGCGTGTGCAATTTTGCGCAACGTGAACAATTATAGTGATTGTATTGTCGGATCGCATATCGGTGTATACTGTATCAACGTGCCTGGTCTTACCACTGGAAGACATTAGAAATTGCTAGATTGGACAAACTGGATCGTGCTGCCAATTATCTCCAGAAGGTAACAATAACAATTCTAAGCTCTCTCTTTGATTTCTTGAGATGTGTGGATGAAATAGTCATATTATCAGCGTGTAATTTGAAAGTGAGATAAAAATTGCTTGGTTGTTTAGGTCAATGAGGTACTACTAGGCATGAGGAGCAGTACTGGAGGAGCAGTAGTGCCCCAGCAGTGTGGGGACAGGCTCGGCGTGGAGAGTGAGCGTATTCGGGGTGCTTGATTCATCTTTCACACGATCGCGTTCATGGCATTGCTTGTCTTTTTGATTGCTGACATTAGCCGTCTGGGTACATAACAAATTCAGTGCATAATAGACCGCTTCGCTAATGATGCAAATTTTATACATACCATTCAAGCAAAGGCTGTTCTTGACAACCTGAAAGCTTGCCAGAGGCTTGTCGGACGCTTGCCTGACATAGCAACAAATACATGCAAACTGGATTCCAAGTATTGAGGCTCATTTATAAAAAGCAGGTTTAATGGAATAGCTCGTCACTAGGTGCTCAGCGAATATATGTGCATAAATTTGTACACATTACAATGCCCATGCTTCTCATTGAAATGTGCATTAAAGGAACCTGTCCTTACAGACCACCTGCTCATAAAGACCACTTTTCTTGTCTCCCTTGAGTGGTCTTTACAGACAGGTTTCACTGTACAAGAGGGTGAATTTTCGAGGAGTTTTGCCCCTCTCTCAGCACAGTGCCTCGGTAGCCGTTAGAAATTCAAAAGCTTTTACGACTTTACGAGGAGTTAATTGCAGTGTAGGGCCGCGCCTGAGTATTCTGACGAAGAATCAACATCATCACTCTTCATATCAACATCATCAACATCATCGTCTATTAATATCATTTTCTTCATCTACATCATATCCTCATCCTCATCATATCCTCATCCTCATCATATCCTCATCCTCCAGTCCTTCTTTGTCTTCCAATCCAAGTTCCAATGACTTCAATCTAGATCTGCTCTTTCTTGTCCTCCGTATTTATGGTAATTTCCATCTTTCTCGTCCTCACTCTCATCTTTCATCTTTTGAATCATTTTCCCCATCTCCTCTGTCCCATCATGTACATTCCCATCCTTCTCACTCTTGCTCCCCTTAATCGTGTTCACCCTGCTTCACTTTTGCTCCTTCCCCTCCCTCTCCTCCTCTGCCTTCTCCACCCTGTTTCCTCCTCTCCCCTTCCCCTTTCTCCTTCCCCTTCCCCTTTCTCCTTCCCCTTCCCCTTTCTCCTTCCCCTTCCATCTTCCATCTTCCCCTCTTCCCCTCTTCTTTCCCTCCCCAGCCTTCCATCTTTCTTCTTCCCTCCTGCTGTCCATGGCCATGCCCCCCTTTCCTTCTCCTCCTCGTTCTCTTCCTTTCTCAGTTGGATCGGCCACTGAGACTCCGAGAAATAAAAAAGGATGGAGGGAACGAAGAGGAGCAAAGAGAATGAGAAGGAAATGAGGAATGACAAAGAGAGAAAGAGAGTTCTAGTTAGGGCACATCATGTTAGATCCTTTGGAAAGAAATTAGAACATGGAATTTGATAGAAAAGAAAATGGAGAGAGAACATTTTCCAGTGCTACAGAGACAAGGAGAAGTTAAATTTTAGATCTCTAAAGTTTTAGGAAATATCCAAGCAGGAAGAAGAGAATTGAGAGATGTAATTTAAGTATTTAACATTAAAAATTTAGACTATCCATAGGAGCTTTAATATTGAGAGATATCAAAGATAAGACAAAGATAGACGAGGCAACAGACTCTGAAAAGAGGTCCTGTAAATCCCAAGTGTAGTCATATGAGGTCTCAAGGAAGGAAATATCGTCTGAGCTCGGCACTAAACTCTGGATTTCCCTTTCGCTACACAATGCTGAGTGATTGTTGGATACACAACAAAAACAGAGACATTTCAGGCTGTCATTTGTCACTTTAGAACTTAGAAGGCCATGTCATGTTTTCAGACCAAGGGAATAGTCCAATAACCAACAGGAAGATTTTTTTTTTTTTTTTTTTTTTTTAGGGGGGGGGGGGGGTGGAGGGAATATGTTGGTCTATCCTTTTGTCACTTTAGCAGGCTTCTTTCCCCCTACCCTGTGATGAGCTGGTTTTAGGGGGGGTGCCTAGTAAAGTAGTAGGGTTAAAGTCTTAACCCCTAAGTTTCCTGGATGACCAGATGACCCTATTTTTTTGAGCGGATGAACAAGGGGGGGGGGGGGGCATGGCCCTTTGTCCCCCCCCCCCCCCCACCACCACCACCACAGGCCCATGATCAGAATGGCAACCATTTGTTTGGCATTGAAGTAGCTCTTGTAATTTAAAGTGTCCTTCATACTGGTGTTAACACCCATACCGAAGCATTCTTATAGAAAGTGCTGCCTTATTTCTTGTGTGAATGGGTCTCTCTCTCTCTCTCTATATTCCTCCCCCCTCCCAATCCATGCATCTGCCAATTTTTTACAAACGTCAGCTGGTGTGTTTCACATGATCTGTTCTTCTTTGTTTCCCCCTTCTTTACATCGTTGGCAATTGTACCGCCCCAGGGTATAGATACAATCGTTTGTTTTACTGACCAAAACAGAGTTACAGTATGTCGTCTGTTTTGAGCCAGAAGGGCGTTAACTCTATACTTTAACACAGAGTTAACGCCTTCTGGCTCCAAATAGATGATATATGCTGAGGGAGAGGCATCCAATATCCAAGGTTTAATGACACTTTTCTTGAAGCACTAGGGCTGTAGCTCCCAACCAAAGATCCTGGTCTGGTTTGGTTCGTTAACTTCTAAAATTCTTAACGCATTCCGACCAGTCCAGTAACTTGTTACGGAACACAGTTAAAGGGAAAGTCCACCCTGGTATTTAGTTCAATTAAATAATTAATAAGAAAAATGACAGAATGTGAAATGGGGTAACTCCCAACCAAGCTCATCACGCCCTCACAAACAGAGGGCCTCCAGAATACCTTCTCCCTGTTGCTTTGCATTTGAAAGTGTCCACTTTGCACGTCTGCCGAGACCAATTTTGCAGATGATCTGTCATTGAACTTTATGATGTACATGTACATGTATCTCTCTGATGAAAGAAAGGTTTGAGAGAGGCAACCTCATATTCGTATACTGTATACATGTACTTTGGCCGTTTTGGCGCTAACCGAACACTTGCGACCCGACTCGCCTATGAAAATGTGAGAGCATCTCGTCTGGGGAGTCGTTACTTCTTCCGTGCAGTAGTTGTAAGCGCTCGTTAGTTGAGATGTAATGGCCCTTTCGCGACAGAGAGATTTGATCCGTGTCATGGTTTACTTTTTGTTGCAGGACAATTGCCCTTCTCATTATCGTTAATCATAATTCTAGACTGAGGAAGCCTTTAGAAGTATTAGAGGTTAGAGTAGAATCATGATGCCCCTGGGACTTACATCCAACGTGACTTGTGCTAGGTGAACAAATTATTAAGTTCTCTTAAGTTCAACCTATTGACTACTGCATTATCTTATAACCCTTAGGCATACTGCAGAAACCACCCAGTTTCTGTTGGCAGTGGGTTAACCCTTTCAGGACAGGAATTATTTAAAGGGCTAAATGATCACATTTTGTTCTTCAAATTGACAACAATATTATTTTCATTTTTGTGCTGCATGATTCTAATAAGGTGTAATGTCTTTGAAAACAATATGCATGGTGAGGTATTTTGTTGAAAAGTTTGAAAAATTGCCAATTTGATAAAAAAACTGATTTTGAACCTTTTAATGTGTTGCCAATTTAAGGATTTGAAAGCTTACGGTATTCTTGTTCTTAAAATTCCTGGCATCAAACGCAATATGGTCATGCAACGAAAATGGACACAGTGTGTGCAGAAATTTTTGCTCTTTCTACTCATGCATCTGGTATATTTTTTAGAGCTCTGAATCAAAAGTAATTGAGACGAAACTACAAAATGTGGTCAGTTGTCACGAAAGGGTTTAAGGGGAGGTCCACCATGCCATTATGTTAGTTTTGATAAGAGCAGAAAAATGAGAGGCACAAGAGTGCAGATAGGTCTTGATCTGCAATTGATACCACTTGAGCTTGAGTTGGGACTTGAAGGAATACTTTTTTTTTATTGTAGAATTCAGATACATGTACATGGAGCCCTGAAAGGAATGATTAAGAAAAGATTATTTCACAGCTAGATTAAATTTTAAAAAGAAAACGAGGGAATGAGGACATTGACAGGAGCTTTTACAAATGTCAAATGTAAAGCTTATTTTCTGAGCTGTGCACAAGAGTTTTTAGACATCTCCATTCAGTATTTAGTGTAGTCGAACGTGGAGAGATCATTAAAGCATTTACTCTGGCTTAATAGCTAGTTGGCTAGAAATAGTAAAAATAGAGGGCTCCCCATTTTTTCTTATCCACTCGTTTTTTTATGCCTCCGCCCACCAAAGGTGGTGACAGAGGCATTATGTTTTGGGGTTGTCCATCCGTCTTTCAGTCCCGCTTTCTCGTTCTAGTGATAACTCAAGAACCGCATGAGGTATGAACTTCAAAATTATTGCTATTATTTATCAACATAGGAAGGCGATCCAAATAGATTTTGGGTTATGTAGGTCAAGGTCAAAGGTCACAGGTCAATTTCTGAAATTTAAGGTGTTAGTCTCATTCTCACGATAACACAAGAACAATTTGAGGTATGAACTTCAAACTTGGTACTAGTAATAGTTTGTATCACCATAGGAAGATGATCTGATTAGATTTTGGGGTACGTAGGTCAAAGGTCAAAGGTAACTGAAGTCAATTTCTGAAATTGCCGGTGTTTGCCTCATTAACGCATATCTCGTAAGAAACATTTGAGGTATGACCTTCAAACTTGATGCTAGTAATAGTTTGTATCACCATAGGAAGACAATCCGATTAATAGATTTTGGGGTATGTAGGTCAAAGGTCACAGGTTAATGTCTGCAATTGCAGCTGTAAGCGGCGTTAATGTGGTATTGCATTAGGAGAAGATAAAGTGATCAGACTTTTGGGTTATAAGGTGTAAGGTCAAATGTCAAAGAGGTCAACTAACATGAAATTGTAGGCTTTTTATTCTGGTTATCACAATATTTCAAGAATACTTTGAGACATCAGTTGAATTTTTTAGCCGGAGGCATACAAAGGAGATGCAGATGCATTCATCTTGTTTCTATATGTCTACTGGTAAGATAAATATGACAGCTATTAGTTAAATTCAGTGAAAGTTTATACTGGAATTAACTTTTGTTTTTCTTTGCGGAAAGAATCAACCTTTGAATGGCAGCTGCTGGCGGTAAATTTACAGGCATGTGCTCTTCATGAAAGCCTTGGATTTCGGACATTGCATGAATGTGACCGATGTTTGTTTTAATTGACATTGACCTCTTGTTTTATGAACCTCCAGTGGCCATGTATAAACATCAGAATGGCTGTAGCAGCCATTAGCTATATGCTTATAGGGGGGGACTATGCGAATCTCAAATTTGCAATTTGGTGAGTCGATTGTGACGTACTTGAGGACAACTCTTTCGTACGTCGTAGACAAAAATATAATTAATTTGCGGTTTTCTCAGAAGCGCCTTTATACCCGTGGGGCAGTACTCAAATTATATTGTAGATAGCTTATTGTTTTAGGTGCTCATGAAAGAAAAAGCTCCTACTGACTAAGTAATAAATTGAGGAAAAAAAATGTCATTTTAGTCATTTTGTCTGTCTGTTGGAGCAAATGGGGAGTTGTCTAACACTACATTACCTATTTGGCCAATTTGAAACTCCCATAAGGTATATAACGTTCACATATTCATAACTTTCTTATTGCTTGTCCGATTTCGTTCAAACTTTCACCAATCTGCTTCGCTGATATTTCCTCTTTCTTCCAGAGTAACTTGCCATTAAGGTGGGATTTCCCTTTAATTTTTCATGATAGTTTACGTTTTGACTCCTATAAGAAAGTGCACTTGTACTTTGGAGCAAATTATCATTATGCCTGCAGTTCTATTTTGGAAATCTTCAAATCTGTTCATACGCATATTGGGAATCAGACAAAGCGATTTTTTTTGATACAGTGTAAGGATAATCATGTGAAAAAAATGGAATTTGGAAAAAGTTTTTTTTTTTGCAATATCTATAAATTCACTTTTAAGTCTTTAAAGTGTCCCATCACCTAAAAATCAAAATTTGTGTACAGCTAGAATGTATAAAATCAACCTCAAAACATTTTACCTGGCCTTCCATGGGTTAACGGTTAAGGAGTATGAAGAAAATGAAGAAAAATATTAAAAAACCCTCGCGCGGAACCCAACTACTCTGACTTTCGTTCCTCGCGGGCCCTTACTCTATGCGAGCGCGTACGGGTGCGTCTCCTCACAAGTCGCTGTATTGGTTATTCAGAGTGAATTTCAATTTGCAATATCTCTTTATAGAATCAACATTTGAAGCTCACATTTGGAATATAGTATAGCTACATGGAACCCCGTAGCTCACCAAGCAAAATATTTCTCGTGGTTGGTACAGTTTAAGAATCCTTGTGGTTTATAGCATTTTACATTGCTAGATACCAGCAGACAGATTTTTTTTCAATCCATGTTCCTTATGGGATTTAGCCTTGAATTGTTATTTATTGGAAATATTCCCTTGATTGTATTAACTACAGATTTCAACAGATAAATATTTATGTGGCTTACGAATGTATTTTCTTGTCAAAGTGATTTTGCGTACATGTGAGTTGTATGACTAGCCTATATGGTTTTCAGTTCATGCAGAGTACAAAATTGTTCTGAAGTCGATTGATGGGTGGATGAAGCTTGAAGCAGCGAGAAATCTGCGTATGAGGGACTTCTCATACAGTCAGCTTTAAATGCATGATTGTATGGGAAGCTGTCGTTTGCAAATTTCTTGCTGCTTCAACCATGACCGCGGTTGCAAAAGTAGCAAATTTCAAAAAATGACAATCACATTGCCTCACAAAAATAGCCGTAGAATGACCAAAACCCCTTACCCCAAATTGATAATCCTGGTTTCATTTTACTTGGAAAAGAACTTAATACCCAATGATACAAAAAGTAGTGATAGTGTGTCAATGATGTTATTGAAATTGCAGATCTCTGGGGAGCGTTTCATCAAGTGTTTTGTCAGTGATTTTTACCGACAACTGTTATAAGCTACTGAAATCCTTGCATCTGATTGGCTGAGAGCAAATTTGTCGATAAAAATCACTGACAAAACGCTTGATGAAACGCTCCTCGGATGTTGCATTCTTTCTGGGTCGCCCTCTATAGAAGACCACTATAGATACATGTATGTAGATGTCTTTTTTTAGAGAGGTGGTGATCAATTAACCCTGTGATTACTGAATCCTCTCATTTTCCATAGGTCTAATACAGGGACCACTCGCTTTCTTTTGGCAATGGGGTAAGAAGAAAAATACTTGAAGATGGGGAGTGATTCAGCCCTGGAAAGCTCTGGAAAAGTAGTAAAACAAAGTTAGAAAGTGGTGTTTGGAAATGTCGCTTTTATAAAGTAAGTAAAAAAAATGAGATCTTGAACAAAAAATTAAGTTTTACTCTGATCTCCAGGCCTACATGAACCACATTGATGGGTTTAACGATCTCATGGATGGTGCATTTCTGTTATTTGTAGTGGAACTTCTGTTGATATGGATATGCATCCAAGGAAATGGGTCTCTATCATGGATTTAGGGATAAACCTCTTCCACTTTCTCGATGATGATGATGATGATGATGCTGCTCCTGCTGCAGCGCTGTATGTGCTGTTGCCATGGATATGGATAGAATTGATGCAGGGGAAGTGCAGATTAAATTCCACGCATTAAATAGATTTCTGTTAGAAGGAAAATGTATGTCATTGAAGTACATGTATCTCGTCTAGCTTTAGTTGTGGTTTCTTGCATGGATAAAGCTGCCTGTTGCCATGGTTACACACGTCATTTGCGTGGAGGTTTGGATAATCTAGCAACATAGGGCTGGATTTGGGTGAACAAAAAAGCAATTTCACTATTATTCAGGTCTTTGTTTTGTTGTGGTTTCATTAGTATGTATAAACATGCGACTGATGATGCGAGACAACATCTTCTGTTGCTATGGTTACAAATAGCTTGGATTTAGTTGGATGTTGTTAGCTCATATTACAGATGTTCACATTACTATTTCATTGTAACAAAGACTGAAAGCATCAGGGTCAGAGTGTTTGAGGGGGGGGGGGGGGCATTAAGAACATAGCTTGTTTGAATAGGGACTTACATCATCCTTTTGAAGAACTTAATGCTCATGAAGGGGTAAGGTCTAGACCCCCTGGTATCACTTGAACTCCCCTCAAGCTACCAGCAGATACCGATGAGATGGAATAGCATCATCATTCTTATTATAAATCCCTCATCTTCCAGGCAGTTTTAGAATCTAAATCGCAACATTCCTGCTCCATTCACATTATCAATCATATTTTTAGATAAAGAATTTGAGAAAAATATTATGGTTGGAAAAAAGAGAGAGAAAACTACATGTATGTCACTTTCACATGACTTCACAAAGTAGCCAATTTCTGATTTACCTTCATGACTTTAAGAATTGTAACAGACTATTTTCTTTCTGTTTTTTTGTGTTATTGTTTCAAACCAATTTGATGTAGAATTTAACTTTTCCTTTAAATTCATAATTTAAATGTGAACAGATTTCCCCATCCGCTTCAAAGTTGACACAGACCTGTTTCCTTATTTTTTTTTTTATTGTTTTCATTCATACCAACGTAATGTTGAGTTGAGTTTTGCATTTAACTTTCCATCTCTATTTCAGAATTTTTGCAGATCTTTTCCACTTTTTTTTACTGTTTGTATTCCAATCAACTTAATGATGGGTTGAACGTTCGCTTTAAGTTCAACATTCAAATGGAAGGAAGCTTTCCCCCTCTCTGCCTCTGTGCAACCGAGGTGATATGTGCGCCCTGCACCTCATCTAAACAGACGGGACGGCCCGTTAAATCTCGGCATGATTTGTATACATTTTAGTCTGTCGTAAAACTTGTGAGTCACAGGTTGACAGTGAAGTTCAATCGGCCACCTAGGGACTATTCACACGAGAGGGAAATTAGTTTTAAGAAATGTCAAATGAAGAAATGTGAATCACCCTATAGTCAAAGGAACGTACACAGGATACATATCCATCGTAAAAAGTACATGTAACTTGTTGGAGAAGGAAATGAATAACAAACAAGCTCTCTGAAGGGCTTGGCATTAACCCGTTGACTTCTGACTACTGATTCCCATAGGCTTAATACAGGAGACACCCGGTATGGGCAGGCCAAGGGTTAACATGGGACACATGAGCCCAAAACTTCTACCTCAGGACTCCTAAAATGTTGAAAATTTGAACAACAGGCCCATGCATACCTACCCTAAAATTGGTAATCCTGACCCCCTGTGAAAAAATGAGTGTGTGGAGCCCATCTACATGTATATATATGCTCTTCTGTTTGTTCACATGACTGTTAAAGGGAAAGTAACCCTGATAACAACTAGATTTTAAAAGAGCAGAAAAATTAAAGAAACAGATCAGTGAAGGTTTGAGCAAAATCTGATAAGAAATAAGAAAGTTATTAATTTTTGAATTTGTATTCAATCAAACCCAAATTGGCAACCCCGTGATGTATTTTTGTGAGCTCCTGCCCCATTTGCTCAGTACAGAAAATTCATACATTTTCATTTTTTTAGCTTCTGTTGAAGGAATAAATTTGTTTCCTATATACAGGTTTTGCATAAAAACATATGAGCATTGATCTTTAAGGTGCATGTATGTTTGAACATTTATAATTTTGAGGGTACAGGGCAAATGGGAGAGGAACTCGCAACAAGATACGCCACAGAGTTGCCAATTTGGGTTTGATTGATTACAACTTCAAAAATTCAAAATTTTCTTATTTCTTAACGGATTTTGCTCAAACCTTCACTGATCTGTTTATTTAATTGTTCTGCTTCTTTTAAATGCAACGTGTAACCAGGGTGGACTTTCCCTTGAATTCAACCCTGTTCTTTGTAAAGATCTTCCACAAAACAATGCACAAAAACTCTGATTCTCTAGTTTTGTTGTGCTACATGTATGTTGCTATGTGACATTGAACATTCACACCAAACTTTTACTTGTATTGTACAGGTATACATTGTAGAGTTATTGATTTTTTTCTTTATTAAAAAAAGAAGGTTTTCCCATACCAGGAAATAGGGGGGGGGTTTACCTTAATAACTTCATTGGCCTCTTTTTGAACTACTGGATACATCTCTGCTATGGGAAGATCTTCATGTTTGAAAATGCATGATGTTATTTGAGCCTATAGTTTCTTCTTATCAATGGTTTGCAGAGGTGGAGCAGAAGTCATGCTGGAATGGACATTAATGGTAAACAACCAGTGATCAGAAATACACCGTTAACAAACAAGTGAATTTACTGTGTTTGGAAACGAGTTCTTTGAAGCGATAAAATTATTTGTTTATACTCATCAATTTCGAAAGACATTCATTATTATCAGGACAGATTCAGGTTGTTCTGTCAACCTTTGCCATGATAAAGTATTTCCTGGATTTTGAACATTTTTTTGGTATTGTAAGACTTTTATTGCATAAAGAAATTTATTGCTTTTTAAAAAGAAAAGGATCTTTGTTTTTTTATTTGATTTTTCATGATTTGAAACTTATTCAGAATGAGATGGTACTGATATGGAGTGTTTGTGAATTGTGAGTGGAATAAATGACTTGGGATGAGGTAAGGATTTTCGTGGGTATGAAGTTAATTTTTGAAATGGAAGCTTTGTGCAATGCACGTGTTCACGCTGGATTCCATCTTGCATCTATAGCATTCCTTCATCTGAAGTCTGAAACTCTTCTTTTTTTAATGTCTTCTCTCTCACTTCCCCTATCCTTTCTTCGCATCCCTCATCCCACTCCCTCCCCCTCCCTGATGCCCCATCTACAGTCTCTCCCTCCTTTCTCTCCTCCTTTCTCTCCTCCCTTTTTTTTATCTCTTTCTCTCTTGATCTGTCCCCTCTCCTCCCATACTTTCTATTCTCTCTCACTCGCTTTACTTCAACTCTTTCTCTCTTTCTATCCTTTTTCCCCTCTCTCCTTAACCCCTCTCTCTACCCCTTTTCTTTCTCTTCTCTCTCCCTCTCTTTACTTCCCTCTCTATCTCTTTACTTCCCTCTCTATCTTTCCCTCTCTATCTCTCTTTCTCCCCTCACCTCCTCCTCCCTCTTCATAATTCCCTCCCCTCACCCTTTCCTCTCTCAATATAGGCCTATATCTCTCCCTCTCTCCTTAACCCCCCTCTCTGTTCTCCTTACCCCCCCCCCTCTGTTCTCCTTACCCCCTCTCTCTCTCCCTTAATCTCTCTTCCCTCTCTTTACTTCCCCCTTTCTCACTCTCCAACTGTTTCTCACCACTATTCTCTCTCAAGTCTTCCTCTCCATCTCTGTTTTCTCTTCTCTCCTCTCCTTCTCCAGGGCTGTCTCTCCTCTCCTCATCCCTCTCTATACCATTCCTTCTTCACTCTCTCTCCCTCTCTATCTTTATCAATCTGTCTGTCTCTTTTCTGTCCCCTTTATGATTTTCACAGAAACTCTCTCTCTCTCTCTTTCTCCTTTCTTTCTCCTGTCACTCCTCCTCATCCCTCTATCACTCCTCCACTCTCTCTCTGTCCCTCTCTTTTCTGTCTTCCTTTATAAACTCCTTCTTTCTTTCTTTTTTCTCTCTTTTTCCATCTCTCCATCTCACTTCCTCTCCTTTTCTCTCTAGCAGATGCAGTTCAAACAGATGATGTCATTAACGTGGATCTGATTTATGGTGTGTGTGACATCACAAATTTACAAACAAAATCAATTCCATTATCAAACCAGCTTGCCTGGTGGGCATGTAGTCTTTTTCTGCACACCTTATTCTATAATTGAATTTAAATCATAATTCGAAACATTTCTTATGGAGCTTAGCGAAACAGAACACAAAAAGCATACTGTTAAAAAAATCATAATTTTGTTGCATGAAGGTAAAACATTTTTATGAAACCATAGAGTCAGCCTTGATATGGCTGTACATGTATATTCCCCAAAATATGTAAAAATACAATTTTTTATTCACCACTATTATTAGTACTCCCAACAATTTTGCTGTTTGCTTTCGGGACGCGTCTTTTGTGCCACTCCGTTTCATTATAAGCTACATGTACCTTAGGTGACCAAAAATGGAAGTAATATGTTGATAACTGTGTTTCTGGGTCAATGTGGGAGCCGATATATTATTAATTGTCACATCATGATGGATGCGACCTATCGCCTTTATGATTCAATAGACATGCATGTGTAATGTGATGGGCATAGCTTTGTTCAATCACATGGCTCCGCTGGGTTAAGCTTGGTCTAAAGGTGAGACAAAGAAAGAAAGTTTCACTAAGGTCAAAGTTTTCGCTTTGCTGCACATGACTTTATCATTGCGTAGGTTTACCCTGAATTCTACTGAGTATGGAGAATTAGTACTTTTGGTAGCCTCTATTTGCACTGCACTGCAGAAAATTTTCAAGTGTGAAAGGGGGAATCCAGACATGATCTTTACTGAATGGGATGTGTACCAATGAGGCTCAAGTCTGGGTATGAAAGGGGTCTGAACAG
Source organism: Heliocidaris erythrogramma (assembly GCA_025617745.1). Classification (NCBI taxonomy): domain Eukaryota; kingdom Metazoa; phylum Echinodermata; class Echinoidea; order Camarodonta; family Echinometridae; genus Heliocidaris; species Heliocidaris erythrogramma. Next base: position 18,515,222 of record CM046864.1, on the reverse strand, counting down.
AAAGCTTAATCAGGTGACTCATCAGACAGATTTCTTCCTTTGATGATCGAGGGTCGAGCTTGAATGCTCCCGCTGTTTCGCCCTAAATAAAGTTGCTTTTGCAAATGAGGAGCGTCCTCGGTAGACAAGTCTTTTTGTTTTCTGTCAGTTTAAATGGTGCTCATAAATTATGCACCCATAGGCGTACATACATGTATGTCTATTATTTACTGTGCATTTGCTACGGTTCGATGACTACGATCACCCGCCTCGCCTTTTGATTTTGTGATGCATTCATGAATTGACTGATTTTCTGTAATGACGTAAAATCATGAAATGTTGATTCCTTTAGGGAGCATGGTCTTTATGCATTTGATGTGAGACGTTGTCTGCTTGGAACCAGAAGGGCTTTAACCCATACATGTATGCTTTAGGGCAGACCTGCAGAGTTAGTGCCCTTCTAGCCCTCAACAGAGGATGTACATGACATGTATGTTCTTAATAAATGCTATTGTACTACCACCACCACCATTTCAAGTTTCATTTCAGCTTTCAGTTTCAACATTTCTGTTGGTGCTGTCATTGTAATACTGCTTGTACTCCTCCTCCTCTGCCCCTCTTTTCTGCTTTTCCTCATCCTTTTTCCCCTTCTTCTACTCTTCCTCCACCCCCTCTCCACCCCCTCCTCATCTCCTCCTCCTCCTCCTCTCTCCCCATCCCTTTCCTCCCCTTCCCCTTCTTCTCCCCTCCCCTTCTTCTCCCCTCTTTCTCTCCTCCAATCTTCCTCCCCTCCTCTTCCGTCTCTTCTTCCCCTCCCTGCCTCCTCTTCCTCCCCTCCTCTTCCGTCTCTTCTTCCCCTCCCTGCCTCCTCTTCCTCCCCTCCCTGCCCCCTCTTCCTCCCCTCCCTGTCCCCTCTTCCTCCCCTCCCTGCCCCCTCTTCCTCCTCCCTCCTCCCTCCCCCTCCTCTGTCCCCCTCTTCCCTTCCCCCTCTCCCCCTCCCCCTCTCCCCCTCCCCCCTCCTCCCTTCCCCCTCCTCCCTTCCCCCTCCTCCCTTCCCCCTCCTCCCCCTCCTCCCCCCTCTCCCCATCCTCCCCCCTCTTCCCCTCCTCCCCCCTCTCCCCCTCTTCCCTCCCCCTCTCCCCCTCTTCCCTCCCCTCCTCTTCCCTCCCCTCCCCCTCTCCCTCCCTTTCTCTTCTTCCTCTTAACCCCTCCATTCACTGTCCTCTTAAAGTCAAAGTGTTCTATCATGCCTTCAGTTATCTAGTTAAAAGATAAATGGATGGATGAATGGAGATGGATAAAGATGTGTATGTAGAAACAATATCAGATTGGTAAATTGAGATACTGATTAATGGATAAATCGTGTGTTGAGAGCCAGAAGAGCGTTAACTCTGTGTTAAAACATATGAGTTAACGCCCTTCTGGCTCTCAACACACGAAATGTAGATAGATAGATAAATAGATGGAGAAAGCAGTAGAGTTTATCTGATCAATGCGGTCCAGTCTTGACCTCCTGGTTGCCAACAGTATTAAAGATCAGGTGTAAATGTCTTTTCCAAGGTCCATTTCATTGCCTAATAGCAATTCCAGATAAATAGGATCGTCTTCGATATATCTACCTCAGCAAAATATGCATACTTGTTTAAGCCTAGATAAAGGTACTATTGGTTCGTGGCAATGTTATGCCTGGGGAATTATGCCAAATACATTTGATTGTTACTAGTTGCCCATGAAGTGTGACAACAGATCAACTTTAATATACTCTTATTGTACTACCACGATGATCAACATTTTCCGCACTAAGAGTAATATACTTATTGATTATTGATAAAATGTAAAACAAGAAAGTTTTTTTTTTCTCTCTCTCTCTCTTTCTCACTCAGCTACACTGTTTCTTTCTCCATTTCACTTGTCTTTTCTGTTACATAATGGCACCGCTTGCCATGAATCTCACTCTCTCTCTCTCTCTTTCTCACTCAGCTTCTCTGTTTCTCAATTTCACATGTCTTTTCTGTTACATTTTGGCATGCCACCCCATGCCATGACTCTCTCTCTCTCTCTCTCTCACACACACACACACACATTATTATTCTCCCTTGCTCTTGCATGTAACATTTGATTTTAAAGGGAAGCTTGAGTTCTGGGAAAGGTAAAAAATAATTTGTGAGTTTTCTCATTCTTTTTATGTTAGTTTGGAAGATTATCATGGTACATGTAGATATGCCCCATGAAAAGGATTGCTCTTCAAATGCTCTCACATTCAAAATATGACAAGAAACGGCTAATATATTCAGGCCGAACATTTGTATTGTCCCATATACAAATACCTGTATGGAGTGCATTTGACTCTCGGCAGGATTGAGTCAATTTCTTATCATTTTGGTGATTCCGAAACCTTACAGCATACGCCACTTCTTATTTGCTATAATCAACCTTTCCCAACTGCTTAGAGACGGTTTACTTCACAATTCAATCTCATGACCAGAACTCAACTTTTTCTTTAACATGCAACCTCCTCTTCCCACCATTCTCCCCAAATTTCTCCCCCATTATCTAGTTGTTGGAGCCCCTTCCCTCTGTGGAAAAGTAGCGCGCATCTGCTCCATACGCCCTGGCGAATCCCATTTAACGCAGGAAATGAACATCGAAAACGGCGCTTTTTGATGAAATGACTGAAATTATGTAAAATAAGTCACGTTTTTCACAAAACTTCAAATGGTTTTTGAAAGTTTGAAAGTTTAAAATGTTTTGCTTCAAATGATACCAAATTTGCTTTTATTGTAATAGAGAAAAGAATTGCACCTTTGACATTCAAATTTTAACTTTTCAGCTTTTCAATGGAGATTGTGCCATTTTCCCCTATTTTGGCGAGTAGTTGGTATCAATGGCCTGCCAAATATCACTGGAGTATGGTATCAATTTTCTTCGGACAGTTTCTGAAAGTAGATATTTTCAGCTCTATGTTCATGGAACAATGATTCTTATTCGTCGAGAGGAAGCGGTTGCACTTTTAGCATCCAATTAGGTATAGTTATAACTGGGAGCACTACACACAGCACACCAGCATGCAATGCACTAGCGCTAACCGCACCGCGTCCCTGGCGTGGCCGAGGCTGGCTGCCGGGGTTACACTACTAGTGTATAGAGGAGGACTCACGGTGCGTGTAGCACTTTATGTGCGTTTTAGGGTTAAACTTTTTCATAGGCTCCCTCTCCATGTGGACAGTCCCACTCACTGTCAGCAGTAATTATCCCCTGCACCTCATCATCAATCTGTTTCTTTACCAGCTACAGTGTACCCCAAACCTTCCTACTCAACGAGAACGCTCCAGCCAGCGTGCATCCACCGTTGCAATGACTGCACACTGTCCGGCCTGCTCTGTAGTGCACCATCACTGCATACATACAAATTCCTGTTACACACACACAGATCTACACACTCACACACTTGACTTGCTGCTCATCTGTTGTGCACACGATGCGAAACCCTATCACATGCATTCTCAAAATCCTCTGCTCACTCACTCACTGCTGCAAGTGCAAGAGCCGCCGGTTTTCTGAGGCTTGGATTTTTTGTGGCCAGCTAGCTAAAAGCCCTCCACTTCATTAATTTCATTTTTTCCAATCATCCCGTTGCTGCTTGGTGGATTTTTCCTGTATGTCCTCCAGCCTAGTCAGGTTGCATCATTTCAATCGAAGGCCATCCGAGGCATCGGCTCAAGTAATACTGACTTATGTTAATTTACTGTGATTTTCCGGGTTGCGGACATGGGTCGGGAATCAATTTATTCATAGATTGGCTTTTCGTAAACAGAATGGGCTCTGTCGTCGTCGTCCTCGTATAACCAGGGAAACTAAATTAAGATTACACCACGGTACCAAATGTGCTTGCTTGTAGCTCGTACGGGACATGCATTTGGCTTCTGAAGCATCATCATCCTCTTGTGAGCATTTCCATTTGAGCTATTTTAAGTCAGTTGTGGATTCATTGTGGAAGCCATGCAAAGTATTTCCTGTTAATATTTTTGATTGTCTCGCTTGTTCTTTATCTATTCAGGCTTAATTAGAGTGAGATGTCTGCGTACTCTTAATTGCTTCGCCGACCGACAGCTTCATATATCAACGTCGAATCCTTAGCCATCGCTCTACATCTGTCTATAAAGTGAATATAGGAGGTCCAGTGTGGAATTTATATTGGAAATCAGGATACAAGACTATTTCTTCTATAAAACTTATTGAAATGTAAGTTACTTTTGCATGTTTTGTATGAGGTTTGTCACACGTTCATCGCCTAGAAATAGATAATCTTTGACCCCTCATATTGATAATTTGAACCATTGAATTTGCTTTTTACTTAAAATTTTCCTTGACTTTTGCCTCTTGAAATCGAATGGTATTGGCCAATCCTTATTCTATTATCATCTTCTTGTGCATATATGTAGATGAAATTTCTTTTTTAGATGGTCCATTTAAAAAGTATGATATATTATGTCCTTTGAATCTTATTGCTGTTCTGTGTATGAATGAGGGCGTGAGAGAGAGAGAGAGATTACAGAAAGATAGATGAGTTAGGGGTGTATAAAGAGAAAGCTGTTTTAAAGACAGCTATATTAAAATGCAATTATATTGCACCATATATTCAGTTCATTTATTCATTCATGTATTCATATTTGCATGAATTAGAAATACCTACATGTAGTTACCTCTCCTGGGTCGAGTGGGGCCAATGTAGGCCTCCTACCGTGATTAATGTCCTGCGATAGAGATTTGAACCCTGTCCCTTGCGATGCACAGTCCGTCGATCCTATGTACCTCCATAAGACACGGGTAAGGTGGTGGGAAGAGACTAAAAGAAAAGTGGATAAATTTAGGGTAGTTTTCAAACTAGTCCAGGTTTAAGATGTGTTTTTTGTTCAAATTGAAATTGGAAAATGGTGATCCCTTAAGAGACAACTCAATCATCCCTATAGATGTTCTATTCCAGTGAAAAAAATGAGGAGGAAAGAGTAATATCCATAAAGCTTTTGAAGTTGAAATTCAAGTATGGCATTTTGTATTTTGGGGGCAAAGAATAGGCCTAGATATTGATCTAAGAACATAACTCTGTGATCAATTCAAAATAAGATGCATTTATTGAGGGTAATGGACAGAACGACCAATATTGAGAGGTACAATTTCGTAGTACATGATAAAATATATTTATGCATATAATACTTATCATCACTTGTTGTTGTTTTGGTTTATTGGTGCTTATCATTCAAGAGTGAATATTTACACCTTTTCTTTATTATTTTTCTTTTCTTTTCTTTTTAGACAAACTATATTTTTGAGGATAAATAATTGGATATGTTGATATTTAATTTTTGAGTATTATGTTGAAAAGGTCAGCTGTATGTTGGGCATCCAAGGACCAGCCCGGTCACTTATAAGTTGTAGTATGTAGCCTTTACAGGAAGCTTTAGTAAAGCGTAATAAATGAAATAATTTTTTTAAAGGCATCATGGTAGAACATTTATGTACAGTGTCACAGTAAAAGAATGTTGAAGGCCATCAGCTTTATACAAATACAATACTTCCTGTGCTATTTTCGTTTATTCTTCCAGTTAACTTTTAACCGCAAGACGACCCTGGTGTTTCGATGCAAACTTGAACTTTCCGAAAGTGCTAGTGTGACAGGTTCTGCTGCGTTCCCCCTTGTTTTAAAGATAACCCAGTGACTGAGCTTGCTTGCTCAATTAAATTATCTCGCTGACTGGGGCTCAGTGAGAAAACTTCCTGTATTAGGTTTAAAGGTACAGCTCACCTTATAATATGATTAAACATGATCTGTAGCTCACAATGAGAACAGTTATGTTGGTATACATGTAATATGTGTAATAGAGAATTTCTTTTTTCGTAGCCTTTTTTATCCACTAGTTTAGAAAGTTAGATTTTCTTGCATTTATATTTTTTCTTTGGTTTGTCACCAGAGCGCTTTTTTAGCTCACCTGAGCCTATGGCTCGAGTGAGCTATTGCGATGGAAATTTGTCCGTCGTCCGTCGTGCGTCGTGCGTCGTGCGTCGTGCGTCGTGCGTCGTCCGTCGTCCGTTAACTTTTTACATTTTCATCTTCTTCTCCAAAACCCATGATCGGAATTCAACCAAACTTGGTAGGAATCATCCTTAGGGGTAGGGGACCCAAAGTTGCTAAAATGGTACATGTGGCCCCCAAGGGGACCCAGGGGGAGGGCCCCCAATTGTAAAAGCTATGTAAATTTCAAACATCTTCTTCTCCAGAACCAGGCATAGCTCAGACTTGGTATTTTGTATGGAGATACCTCTGTAGATGAAGAATGAATGTTGTTCATGAAATTTCTCTGAGTGGCCCTATAGGGGCCCTGTGGGGGTAAAATACTGGAGAGGGGGGGGGGGGGGGGGGGGCGCTGCCAGGCAAAATGTACATTCTGATCTTCTTCTCCAAAACACATGATCGGAATTCAACCAAACTTGGTAGGAATCATCCTTAGGGGTAGGGGACCCAAAGTTGCTAAAATGGTACATGTGGCCCCCAAGGGGACCCAGGGGGAGGGCCCCCAATTGTAAAAGCTATGTAAATTTCAAACATCTTCTTCTCCAGAACCAGGCATAGCTCAGACATGGTATTTTGTATGGAGATACCTCTATAGATGAAGAATGAATGTTGTTCATGAAATTTCTCTGAGTGGCCCTATAGGGGCCCTGTGGGGGTAACATACTGGAGGGGGGGGGGGGGGCGCTGCCAGGCAAAATGTACATTCTGATCTTCTTCTCCAAAACACATGATCGGAATTCAACCAAACTTGGTAGGAATCATCCTTAGGGGTAGGGGACCCAAAGTTGCTAAAATGGTACATGTGGCCCCCAGGGGGGCCCAGGGGGAGGGCCCCCAATTGTAAAAGCTATGTAAATTTCAAACATCATCTTCTCCAGAACCAGGCATAGCTCAGCCTTGGTATTTTGTATGGAGATACCTCTATAGATGAAGAATGAATGTTGTTCATGAAATTTATCTGAATGGCCCTGTAGGGGCCCTGTGGGGGTAACATACAGGAGGGGGGGGGGGGGGGGGGGGGCGCTGCCAGGCAAAATGTACATTCTGATCTTCTTCTCAAAAACACATGATCGGAATTCAACCAAACTTGGTAGGAATCATCCTTAGGGGTATGGGACCCAAAGTTGCTAAAATGGTACATGTGGCCCCTAGGGGGGCCCAGGGGGAGGGCCCCCAATTGTAAAAGCTATGTAAATTTCAAACATCTTCTTCTCCAGAACCAGGCATAGCTCAGACTTGGTATTGTGTATGGAGATACCTCTATAGATGAAGAATGAATGTTGTTCATGAAATTTATCTGAATGGCCCTGTAGGGGCCCTGTGGGGGTAACATACTGGAGGGGGGGGGGCGCTGCCAGGCAAAATGTACATTCTGATCTTCTCCAAAACACATGATCGGAATTCAACCAAACTTGGTAGGAATCATCCTTAGGGGTAGGGGATCCAAAGGTGCTAAAATGGTACATGTGGCCCCCAGGGGCCCAGGGGGAGAGCCCCCAATTGTAAAAGCTATGTAAATTTCAAACATCTTCTCCAGAACCAGGAATAGCTCAGACTTGATATTGTGTATGGAGATTTTTTTCTGAGTGGCCCTATAGGGGGTCTGTGTGGGTAACATACTGGAGGGGGGGGGGGGGGTGGGGGTGGGGCAAGTTGTCCGCCATCCATAAACTTTTTACATTTTCAGCTTCTCCAAAACCCATGATTGGAATTTAACCGAACTTGGTAGGAAGCTCAGACTTTGTATTGTGTATAAAGATACCTCTATAGATGAAGAATGAAAGTTGTTCATGTGCTAGAGAGAACATGCACCAGATGTGAATTGATCCACCTCAGGTGAGCGTCGTGCCCCTGGGGCTCTTGTTTAGTTTACCAGATCTTTTTCGCAGCTTTCCACTGCCACATGTACATGTACCAGCATTTGCTCTCACATGTAATTTCTCTGGATTACACGTAGTATATGCATTTTAATTACTGTGACTGAGTTTGAAGAAATCTAAAACAAAAATGGTAAAGTTATCTTCCTGTAGAGTGGCATGTCATAGAAGTGTATTTAACTTCAAATATTTGAAAATCAACCATCCTACTCCTTGTGTTCATTTCTTTTCATTTTTTTCTCACAAATACACTGATATTGCAATAAAGGGGTGTGTTCTGTCCAGTTTAAATTTAAATTGATTTTTCTTTATGACATCCTGTTTCACCAAAGTAAACAAAGTTTCATTCAACAATGTTTTGCTTCATACAAGTATGTCATTCGCACACCTGATGAGGGAAGGGGTAGCTCAACTTAAAGTAAATGTCATATTCCCACACTGTAGCGGTCATCTGTGCCTGTGGAGCACATTATCGGCTACTCAAGACTTCCAGTGCCAGCAGAACTCTGCGAAAGCCATAGATTTGATAAAATCCATCAACATTTGTCTGGAAAAACCATAGAAAACCTTGTAGTGAGGTCATTCCTCGCTTCTCTAAAACCATTTAAATTGCAAAAGGTCAGAGGAATCCCATATACTGTAGCTTTACTTGTGTTTACTGTGTGTGTCTGTCGAATTGAAACAAGATGTATTTGAATAGAAAGTTGAAAGTTCATTAGCATTTTTTTTATTGGAATGCTTCATGGTAGTGGTAGATGGGGGGGGGGGGGGGGGGGGGGTACTAAACCGTGCCCCTCCATTTCAAGCCCAAGTGGCACAAAGGACACATCAAAAGATTTTTCTACTTAACTGTATAATTATTCATATTGTGTGCCTCCGCTTGACAAAATATTTTTAATATTCTGCCCTGCTTTTCTCTTTTAGTTGGAAGCTTTTACTTGTGTTATTTTGAGCAGAATTTCACGATTGTCTTTAAATATTTACTGGTCCCAATATCCTCACAGACATAGCAGACTTTATGAGAATCCCATTTACTACATGATCAGCCATTCATAATTCCTTTTGGACAATTTTTCTTAACCCAACGAACACTCAGCCGGAGATAACTCTGGTTGAAGCCCATTTGAAATGCATGTTCAGCAATAATCAAATCGTCTCCATTGGGTTAAAATGCATCGTCGCTGTTAGTACAGATGATTACCTTTATTAAGGACATGTACCATTGTACTGCTTCAGTCTCTAATTACAGTCCACTGCCTCTCATTCATTCCCTCGTAAAGACGCTGATCAGCGGCCATAATTAGCGACATGATGAAGCAATGCGATTAGGAAAAGGGGAGAGGCAAAATGACCCAAGGACGTCAAATAGATGTGTCCTAGTATTTGTTACGCCCATACAGTCAGGCAAGCGTTGCGAGAAATCTCAATCTTTCTTTGCCCGTTTCCCAACTGGTAAACCCATTTCAGAGCTTATCGCTTTGTCATGTCCCTGGTCATTAGCGCTGAGATGACATCACCAGTCGAGCGCTAATGCGTATCCATTACTGCGCTAATGAGCAGTGGCAGTTACATTCACCCACCATGTCCTTTCAGTCCCACGTGCTCATTCTGGTGTCTTTTACTAGCTGTAGTCCCACGTGTTTGTGTTTGTGTTTGTTTGTAGGTCAGGGATGTTGATTGACATTCAGCAGGTAGTGTAGTAACAGCTATCGCCACTGATTGCAAGTCAAACAATCCCCACTTGACTGAAATCACTGCTTGTAATCGTGGGATTGTGGTTGGCAAACAAATATTTGCATAATTCACATCACAGTTTTGCCTGCAGAATAATTATCCTGAGGGGATGAAAATGAGTAAAAAGGGTCGTCTTTTCACCACCAGATGGGTACCCTGGGGATCTCGTTTAGGGTACCAAAAGCAGGAAAATTCTGAAAAAAGGGTATCAAATTCACTAGAAGTGGTGATAAAAGATCCTCGACAAGGGTAGGAAATTTGACAGTAGCAGTCAGGAGACGGTGCGGGAGCAGCTCATCTGAAAATCTTCCTGTGGATATTTTTTCATGAATCTAAAGAGGTTCGTTCCTATTCTTTCAATGAAAACATAATTCTGTAATGTGTTCCAAAGTAAATATTTTTTTCTTAACTCTTCCTTTTTGACCCAAAAAGGGTCAAGAAGAACCAGTCCTCGATTAGGGTGTAAAATACTATGCAAAATCTAAAATAATCATTGTTAAGGATATAAAATTCAGACATTTTTGGCATGTTTCCCTGAATAGGGTATCAGAAACCTCTCAACCGAAATCCTCGTTTAGGGTGCTTTTCAGAAAGTCATGGACGCGGATGCCGTACAGGCCTCAATGACACTTAACCCCCCCCCCCCCCCCCCCCCCCCGGCAATCGTCCATCCCACCGGTTCTGTGATTTCTTTAATTTGAATGTAAACCTATAATATTAAATAGGAATAATTGGCCTCAAATATTTGTGCCATGTGTTATTGCAGCCCACTACTATTCTTAATGCTAATTCCGTAAATAGGACTGATGTGAAGTAAGACTATTAGAGATCTTTTCCTTCAAAGCAGGGTAGTATGCCTTGTCCCAATTGATGAATAGGTCACTACTACCAATCTATCTTCTGGCCTCATATTTGTCATGATGAGATAGAAAGCCACCCATCACAGCTATTATAATTGAAAGGTCAGCATTGTTGAACATGTCTCTCGTCATCTGAAACAAGACACAATATGGATCATGTGGGACTGGGATTGAAGTTAACATACATCATACATGAAATTGTTTAGTCTAGTTAATTTGAAGTGACTGGTGCTATTCACTATACAGGATCTTGTTAAGATGTAGACATACATGTAGAATACTGCCACATGAGGCTTTTGGGTTGAAGCGCTGCATGGATTCAACTAGATTGAGCTTGATTGAGCCAGACTGAGATAGATAAAGCTAGAGCTTGAGCATATTGAGCGAGAATGAGATAGATTTTAACTCAATTGAGCCAGACTGAGATAAACAGAGCTGGATTGAGCAAGATTGAGCTCTATTGAGATAGAGCTCAATTGAGCCAGACTGAGATAGATAAAGCTAGAGCTTGAGCATATTGAGCGAGAATGAGATAGATTTTAACTCAATTGAGCCAGACTGAGATAAATAGAGCTGGATTGAGCAAGATTGAGCTATATTGAGATAGAGCTCAATTGAGCCAGACTGATTTAGGTAGAGCTAAATTGAGCGAGTTTGAGTGAGATTGAAATAGGTAGAAGTAGACTGAGCTACATGTAGCTAGAGGTAGAATGAGATTGGTACATGTACATGTAGAGCTATACTGAGCTACATGTAGATTGAGCTAGAATGAGATAGGTAGAGCTATTATACATACATGTAGATTGAGCAAGATTGAGCTAGATTGAGCTAGATTGTGCTAGAGTGATATAAATAGAGCTTGATTGAGCTAGATTGAGTTATATTGATCTGCAGAGTGACATAGGTAGAGCTAGACTGAACTAAATTGATTTAGATTGAGCCAGAGGGAGATAGAGTTGGGTTCAGCTAGATTGAGCTAGACTGAGATAGATTGAGCCAGAGTGAGATACATGTAGGTAGAGCTAGATTGAGCTAGATTGAGCCAGGTACATGTAGATTGATCTAGATTGAGCCAGACTGAGATAGATTGAGCCAGAGTGAGATAGGTAGAGCTAGATTGAGTGAGATTGAGCTAGATTGATCTACATTGAGCCAGACTGAGATAGATTGAGCTAGATTGATCTAGATTGAGCTAGATTGATCTAGATTGATCTAGATTGATCTAGATTGATCTAGATTGAGCTAGATTGAGCTAGATTGAGCTAGATTGAGCTAGACTGAGCTAGACTGAGCTAGACTGAGCTAGATTGAGCTAGATTGAGCTAGATTGATCTAGATTGATCTAGATTGAGCTAGATTGATCTAGATTGATCTAGATTGATCTAGATTGAGCTAGATTGAGCTAGATTTAGCTAGACTGAGCTAGACTGAGCTAGACTGAGCTAGACTGAGCTAGATTGAGCTAGATTGAGCTAGATTGAGCTAGATTGAGCTAGATTGAGCTAGATTGAGCTAGATTGAGCTAGGTTGAGCTAGATTGAGCTAGATTGAGCTAGATTGATCTACATGTAGATTGAACCAGAGTGAGATAGGTAGAGCTAGATTGATCTAAATTGAGCTAGAGTGATATAGAGAGCTAGATTGATCTAGATTGAGCTAGAGTGACATATGTAGGGCTAGATGCATATAACAAAATTATTCAAATCAAAACTTTATTCTATACATGTATAGGCAGAACAAAAATATGAGGATGTAAAATTACTATTGACCTCTTTGAACACTTTTAAGCAAAATAATATGAAAACTTGAATTCAGCTATGTCTGATTGTAATTTTAGGAGCACAGACAAAACTGGCAGTATACCTCTTCGCGTCTTTCCCGCGTCTTTATGCGCCATTGCATTTTGCTAACCTACTTGTTAATCAAGTTACATGTTCATGGACATATCATTTGAGATGGATATGACATGATGAACATAATGAGCTTTATCCTTCCATGTAGGTCCACTTCTCATATATCTGAAGGATGAACAGCATGAACACGTTTATTTCGTCACCTTGGCTTTTGACGTTTTTTTTTCTTTTCGCCAACCAGATGTGATAGCATTTGCCCTGATTTTCCTGGTGAAAAATAACACAGACACGACATTGTTCATAATAACAGATTCTGTTTCGGTGGATTTCTGGAAGATGGAATTCACTGAATTCCTGCCTCGTTACTGTGAAACCTGAAATTTTTGCGTGCATGAAACCTTCGCGAATTTCGCGAGTGGTCGAGATTCGCGAAAGTTTCATGGTGCGAAATAATCAAATCACAATTGAAAGAGCTTAAAATTATTGCAATTCGCATAAGTTTCTCGCTGCAAAATTGTCTGTCATTAACAATTGGCAAAAGTTTTATGTCCTGCAAGTTCCTTGTAGTAGTGGGATTAAGTGGGATTAAGAAATATACATCTTGTTAGCAAAGGTAAATACAATTTCTTTTTCTGAGCTTTATATCTTCACAACTTTCATGTAAAGTTCCGAACTTTTTTCGAGAACTTTGTTTTCCAGAAGTTGATTCTCATGAACCTTCTGCAGATCTTTGGCTTTGTAATGCAAACCTGGTTACATGTACTATGTGCATGTATTTCTTTATTATGGAGGATAACAAGTTCGGTGACTGGAAAGTTGAATTTTTTTTGGTGCTTTCAAAGGGAAAGTCCACCCAGATTACAATTTGGTTTTAAAAGAAGCAGAAATATTAAAGAAACAGATCGGTGAAGGTTTGAACAAAATACTTTATGAAATAAGAAAGTTGTGAATTTTTGAAGTTGTAATCAGTCAAACACAAATTGGCAACTCCGTGACATACATGTATCTTGCGAGTTCCTCTCCCATTTGCCTAAATATCATTAATTTCCATTTTCTCTAAAGAAAATATTCAAACATACATGCACCTTAGATATAATTTAATCTCGTCATCAGAAACTCAATAAAGTAAATGAAAATTTATAAAATTTTCTGTACTGAGCAAACGGGAGAGGAGCTCACAAGATACATCACGGAGACGCCAATTTGTATTTGATTACAACTTCAACAATTGATAACTTTCTTATTTCTCGTTGGATTTGCTCACACTTTCACCAATCCGCTTCTCATATTTTTCTGCTTTTATTCAAATGAACTAAATACCAGGGTGGGCTTTCCCTTTAAATAATTCCTGTTCTGAAAGGGTTATGGAGGGCACACAAATAGCAAGTTCTGTGCCTGAAGAGTTGCACTTTGTTGCGCTTTTCAGAAGTCAATGTCCTGAATGCCTATCATCAGGTGGAAAAGTTTTGTTTATTTATTTCCAAGGGATGCCAAATAATGTTTGTAGATTTTCATGGCTCAGTGCTCTTCAAGAATGGCCTAGCCTGTGAAAAGTCCTTGGAAAGTATCTGTCAGTAACTTCACTTGTGTCATACCAAGGAGTTTTTCTGATTGAGATTTCTATGAAGGGGGTGTATCTTGATTTTGTGAATAGGGGCAGGGGGTGTATCCTAATTTTGTGAATAGGGGCAGGGGGTCTATCCTAATTTTGTTGATAGGGGCAGGTGGTGTATCCTAATTTTGTTAATAGGGGCAGGGGTGTATCTTGATTTTTTGAATGGGGCCAGGGGGTGTATCCTAATTTTGTTAATAGGGGCAGGGGGTGTATCTTGATTTTGTGAATAGGGGCAGGGGTGTATCTTGATTTTGTGAATTGGGGCAGGGGTGTATCCTAATTTTGTTAATAGGGGCAGGGGTGTATCTTGATTTTGTCAATAGGGGCAGGGGGTGTATCTTGATTTTGTGAATGGGGGCTGGGGTGTATCTTGATTTTGTGAATTGGGGCAGGGGTGTATCTTGATTTTGTGAATGGGGGCAGGGGGTTTATCTTGATTTTGTTAATAGGGGCAGGGGGGTATCTTGATTTTGTCAATGGGGGCAGGGGGTGTATCTTGATTTTGTGAATAGGGGCAAGGGGTGTATCTTGATTTTGTTAATAGGGGCAGGGGGTGTATCTTGAATTTGTGAATAGGGGCAGGGGGTGTATCTTGATTTTGTGAATAGGGGCAGGGGTGTATCTTGATTTTGTGAATTGGGGCAGGGGTGTATCTTGATTTTGTGAATAGGGGCAGGGGGTGTATCTTGATTTCGTGAATGGGGGCAGGGGGTGTATCTTGATTTTGTGAATGGGGGCAAGGGGTGTATCTTGATTTTGTGAATAGGGGCAGGGGGTGTATCTTGATTTTGTGAATAGGGGCAGGGGGTGTATCTTGATTTCATGAAGGGGGGCAGAAGGTGTATCTTGATTCTGTGAATGGGGAGTTTTCTTTCTCCTTTTTACCAAATTGTCCTTGGGACATTTTGGTGTATGACAGTGTAGAGTAGACCGTGGTGCAATTCATCTTTATTACTTAAAACAGGATGGTAATATACCTGTTTTATATTTGATACAGTGAGCAAATCACAGTATCCCACATTTAGGTTGAAAAAGGAAAGTGCTTAAATTCACCTCGTGCAATAGGCGGAATATCTTTTAACTCCCTCTTGTACATGATTGAACAGAATCCTTGTGTGTCATCAGCAGCAGCCATGCTGGAGGACATAACAATAAAAGCCTATGCACTAGACCATGACAACAATGGCTTTTCATTGTCTGATGCACAGGATTTTATTGTTTTGTCCTCCAACATGGCTGCCATGAAAACCCTCTATTGACGAATTGGTTGAGGTATAACTTCTTTGTATTTTGTATATTTGTTTCATTTGCCTGAAATCAAATAAATAAAAAAATAAAAATAAACTACCATGGATGTAATAATGCACATATTTTTCAGGACTGGTAATAAAAGCCACAAAGTTGTAACCTTTTAGTTTTAAACTCTGCATTATCCATGATTAAACAAAGTATCATGCATGCATGTCATCCAGTGAAGTATTGGGTGAGACGTAGTTGCCATGGATACACTGATGCTTCACGACATATTTGAGGCTGCTCAAGTTACCTACACGCCAAATCCACCACCCTGGTTCTTCCATGTCTTTTGAACATCTTCATGACACCAGTGTGACACTTTCTTATTTATAATCTTTCCCTCCAGCGTTGATAATGAAACTTTGTCCACTTGAAAAGTATATATTTGAATTAAAAATTAAGATTTTTTTTTTGCTGAAAACAAATTGAATTGAGACAGTAGTATCCAAGAGTCTGCTTTTGGATGTATGGATCCAGTGTTAAAAAAACAAAGCCCTGCCACCTTGTATTTTCTTGTCTGTGTAGCCGCTCTAGATTCCCATGTCAATTTCTTAACTTCTCATCAAGTTTGAAGGGGAGAGACGGTTTCCATGGAAACAGATAATTCACATCTTATTCGGAAATGCAGAGATGTTCACGTAAATTTTTTTTTACCGTGCATGTTTCCAATTTTCATGTTTGAGGAACCAACCCCTTTAAGAAACCGTCCCACACCAGTCAAGTTCCCTTGCAGCAATTACGTAGTAACAGGCTGGAGACGGTTGCTATGGTAACACTGATGTGAGAGCCTGTTTGAGCTCCATCTTCATCAGGGTGAGCTGCTCAGAATGGAATGTGAAATATGTCTGTTGTACGTTACTCGGCACCCAAACCAGACTGGGCGTTAATTAAATGTACCTTTTCCACACCCGGCTCCCTGCCCCACCAATCCTGGAGAAAAGGAGAGAGAAAGAGTTAGCCTTGGTTCCAGGTAAAGGGAATTTCCTTCCATTTCTATGGACATGGGATAACTGAATCTGGAGTATTTAGACAAACTTCTTCTATCCTTCCTATCTAAATACCCACTTACTTTATTTAACCCCTTCCATGCCACCAGATTTTTGAGCAATTGTCAAAAATGAACTTCAAGAGTTATATATTAACTTTCAATGAGATTTTATTGAGCAAACTGGGCAAAGATATATTGCATAGGAATAAGCATTACATGTATATTGAAGGCACAGGTTTCTGTATGAGGAACAAATTTCAAGCCATTCGCAGCCTAAAATAGATGTTCAACACTCAAATTTTTGGGCGGGATTAGCCAACCACGGCATGGTAGGGGTTAATGTAGGAATTAGTCTTGATAAAGATATTTTTTTCTCCACACTCAACCTGATTCATAACCATACATGTAGATGAAATTCACTTAACCTAAAAAACTAATAAAGCAATTCCACGGTTACTCACATTACATTTAGGAGGGGTTTTGACTTACATCTTATGCTCCTGTTCTCTTACTACAGGTGTTAGCTAAATGAGTTTTAATACAACAATGAACAAATATTAGAGTACATAAATACAGTTATCAAAACTTTAGAAGAAGAAACAATCCTATAACTTTGCTTTAAAATAATATAAATAGCTCAGGCCAACCTTATATTAGTAACTTTGGTTCCATTCATCACAGATTTACAACCCCCAAATCAAATCTGAAGTGCTTGTGGTGGTGAAATAATGAGGCACAAAGATATGATATTTTGACCAAAATTGTTGCCACATTTTGCCCCCAAAGTAGGTTTTTAAAAGAAAATCATACCTTTATACTGAAATATTATGGATATGCCAATCAAATCAAAAAGCTTGTTGAGCTCTTTTGTTTGATACTATGAAATACATGTATGTCATGGTAACGCAGATATTTCTGGAGTTATTGCCAATTTAATGATTTTTGGCAAGTGAAAATTTTACTTGGAATTGGCCTTTATAGATTATGTCTATCTGCAGTTATGATCATGTAATATATTAAATTATAACAAAGGATTTATTATGTTCCCCTGGAAAGTAAATACATTGTTCTCTGTCTTGTCTGAAATCTGAAAAAGGATCTTTTCCAACATCTCTGTCACCTCGTTAGCTTCTGTGTGGTTTGACCTGATGTTAACTTTAGGATTGAGTCACTGACTTACACAAGTTCAGACTTCACAAAATTTATGTGATGACATAGGAAATGGTGTCTAAAAGGTTACACCACCAGGTGGCAGCCGTGGGGCAAGTCAGGATTGTGTAAGCCCCATTCACTAAGTGGGATTACATTTCGGACTGCACGAAGCCGACCGAATCTCGCACGAGAGCTCAAGATCAGGCGGAGCGTGCATGTTGCGCAGCGACCAGTCTGTCCAAAGTTTGCACCCTGTGGGGCAACGGCATGATTAGGAAACGATGACGGTGCCCTCACGTGGCATAAAAATGTCCACAATCTGCGGTTGAGTATCCCTTTAACTTTTGCTGTGCCAAGGGGTTTACCGCACTTCAAAATTTTACCAAAACGTGATCAATGCTTACTTTTCATATGTTTGCACTTCATTAACCATCTATCATTTTCACAAAATATTGTGTACAACACTTGTAGGAAATTTATTACCATTTCTTATGATACCAAACTTTATTACTTTATGCATAAGAATTATTGGAAAATTACAATGAGTTTCTTTTTTGCCTATTATTTTTGGGTTTCTTATTTGTTTACAATTGTTTAATGTTGAAATAAAGTAATATCTTTTTAAAAGTCTGCAATTTCTGTGGTAGCATATATAATATAATACACTAAGGATTTGAGGCTCTTTTTTTGGTTCAAATAGGCTCCTCCCCTGGCCCTTTCGGTCCCCGCCTTTTGGTACCCACGGGTGGGGAAGGGTTCTTAGAGTGGTGGGAGGCACTTCTTAAGGGCTGACGTCCCGTCCATATTTCATAAATTCATTTTTGAAACATTGAATTTCCGCAGGGAGTAGGCCTAATCATTCTACCAACCCATGAAGCGGGTTATAGCTTCATGCCCAGCCAACCCATATACCTTTCCCTGTGAAGGGGAGCTATGCCAAAGAACAGCATGGCCATATATCCGCATGGCTTCAGTGTACAGTACAGTATTATACACACGTGTTAGATCGTTCGCACGTACGTGTAGAGGTCATCATACAGGTATAGAGTTACATCATTTGAAGCTTCATGGTCACACACACAGTTTAGTATGTATGTTTCACGACGTTCGCTACCGGTAATTTGACACTTTATCAGAGAATCTGATAAGAAGAAAATTCCTTCGAAAATATTTCCATAATGATTATGAATACGTATAATGATATTAATCCCTTCTCCCCTCACCCTGGGGGTGATGGGATGACAATGGAATGGGGGGAGCTGGAGGGGGGGGGGGGGGGGGGTTAGTAGGGGGGAAGTCAATCCGTCGGTCCTCCCAAGACCCATATAAGGGGGCCATTATCCCCCTGAAAATAAAATGACAAATTCATTTTTTCTCATTATTGCACCCTTTACAGGTGATGTACCGCTAATTATGGATGTTACTCAATTTTCATCAAGATTAAAAGGAATTTTCTTCAGAACTCATGGAAGCTTTGGATAAATAAGACATATTCACATGATCAGGGGCGGATCCAGAATTTAGTATAAGGCAGGGAAAACAAGTGTAGGTTTGTTAACTTTTGGAAAAGGCAGACCTGGGGGGGGGGGGGTGGCGAGAATTTTTTTTTGTTAGACCTAGAAAATTCGCTCAGGAGGGTTATGGGGGTTATGGGGGTCCCTCCATAATTCTCTGACAAGCAAAAACAAGAAGGTTTCATTCTAAAAGGGGTCGGGGGCACAATCAACAAAAGGGCGGATCGTCTATGGTCAAAATGCATACTTTCCTGCCATTGACCGGGGGGGGGGGGGGGGGGTGGGGATGGCACGGGCCAGAAGCATCCCCCCACCCCCCCCCCCCCCGGTCCGCCAATGGACATGTTGTAAATACTTCTTGGTAAAAATAACTTTACCCGACTTTTTTATTTATTCACTTGATTATTGTAACAAATATACGGTACGGTGATTAATCATAAACACAGCTAGCGCCCGTGGATGTTCACGGGCTGCTTCTGGTAGCATATAATTATAATCATATATTTAGAATGCTTGATTTATGCTCAAAATTTTGATATACATTGACCACCATATACCTGTCCTGTGGTCGAGCAATTGATGAACGAAAATGACAAGTCTATATGTCACATATCTGTGACATCGGCACAGAATCACCATAAAGCAAAATAGGATACACACTTTTGTAATGTTTTTACACTGATAGTCTTGTTAAAGTATGCCTCCTTGGTGGTCATAAATTACAAAGAATTCTGAGGTAATAATGATAAGAAGTCAAGGGTCCAACCTGTTAACCTTGAATTACTTCGCATCCTTTGCACAACTGGAATGGGATTGTAGAAGTACTCTTTTGGTTAAAAATATTTCATGTGATATTTTATGTGATATATCATGTTTCTTAGTGATTTCCAAGGAAAGTACATTACCATACATGTCAGTGACGGATCCAGGATTTCGTGAGGGAGGGGGAACAATATTCTGAAAATTTCCTTCGCAATAAAAAAAAGCTCATCAGTGTTTTGGGATGTCTTTTTACTCCCAGATTCTCTGACAAGTAAAGAAAAAAAAGGGATCCGCCTCTGGTATGCTTGTTGCTCATCTCCCTCTTGTTCAGACTAAAAACTAAATTCATTGTATATATCTATCTATCTATATTATATTACTTTACTTACTTTTACTAAAAAAATGGATTCTGTCTGTCTGTCTGTCCGGCTATGCGTTTCGCCATCTGTTGACGCATTGAGTTGAAAGTTGGTATAGGGATAGGTGTTGGGTCCACGAGGTTTGTGGCGCACTTTTCGTGTTGATCCGAGAGGTCAAAGGTCATCTAGGGGTCAAATAGGGTCAAATCTTAACCGAAAGTGCTATGGAGTTGAAAGTTGGTATAGAGATAGGTGTTGGGTCCACGAGGTTTGTGGCGCACTTTTCGTGTTGATCCGAGAGGTCAAAGGTCATCTAGGGGTCAAATAGGGTCAAATCTTAACCGAAAGTGCTATGGAGTTGAAAGTTGGTATAGAGATACATGTAGGTGTTGGGTCCACGAGGTTTGTGGCGCACTTTTCGTGTTGATCCGAGAGGTCAAAGGTCATCTAGGGGTCAAATAGGGTCAAATCTTAACCGAAAGTGCTATGGAGTTGAAAGTTGGTATAGGGATAGGTGTTGGGTCCACGAGGTTTGTGGCGCACTTTTCTTAAAAATCCGAGAGGTCAAAGGTCATCTAGGGGTCAAATATGGTCAAATCTTAACCGAAAGTGCTATGGAGTTGAAAGGTGGTATAGGGATAGGTGTTGGGTCCACGAGGTTTGTGGTGCACTTTTCGTGTTGATCCGAGAGGTCAAAGGTCATTTAGGGGTCAAATAGGGTCAAATCTAAAATTTCAAGGTCATCCGAGGTCATTTCAAGGTCAAATGGTAGGGAATGTCCTATGGGGACCAAGGATGAGATTTGTTTGTTTATTTGCAAAGTCCGAGAACCGCGTATGTCGGAGAACTGCGACCCCCCGGGTAATCGGCTAGTACATACGATAAAAATTAAATTTTCATGTAAACATATGTCGTCAGCAGACTTCCCCAAAACTTGTTTATACGATGTTGTAGTCGGTAGTCTGTACACTCCTTTTGCTAATCATGATTCTTTATACAACGTTTCTTTATACGAGTCTCGTATAACTTTCCTTTAGTGTGAACAGGCCCTTAGACATTAGGTACAATGTAAGAACATGGAAATATTTCCTCCCTCATCTCTAGGAAAATGAAGTAATAGCACAGGAATGTTGTATGAATGAGACATGGCGTTTAAAAGAAAAAGGGATAGGCTACTTATCAAGCGTATTGAAAGAAACATAATTTGATGCATTTTTGAAGAGAGAGAAAATAGTCTCTAAGGGACTGTGTTATGTTGTTGGGTTTCTGCCTAATCGAGTTGAGTTTTTAAGCATCTCAGCTGTCATCTGGAAGGCATTGAATGTGGCCTAATGCTACGACTATCCAACCGTGATACTGATAGGCCATTATTTCGAAATCTTCAGGAAAATGAAGTAACGAGACAGGAATGTTGTGTGAATGAAATGTAGCAAATTTTAGGCTACTTGTCAACATGTTGAAAGAAACGTAAGATGTGGTGCGGTTTTGAAAAGAAAGAAAATGGTCTCTCAGGGACTTTATAATGTTGTTGGGCTTCTGATTAATCTGACATCTTCTTACCAAGAAATCATGAAATAGGTCTGCTACTTTCTCTTTCAAAGGACTTTATAATTTGCTAGGGTTTTCTCTGACTCCTGTTGTTACTGCAATTTGACTATTGGTTTGTGGTGTGCATTTTTACAGCCAGGTGTAGTCCTGATGGCCACTTTTCATGTTTTTTATTCTCACGTACCTACTTCACCATCGACACCTTCCACATCCTTACTACCCCCACCACCATTACTACCACTATTTTTAACACAACTTCTACCACCACATCTATCACCACTTCTACCACCACTACCACCTCTTACCCCTATCACCTCTATTACCCCTATCACTATCACTACCTGTACCACTATAACAACCACCGTCAACACCTACACTTCTACCACCACCACCACCATCATTATTACCACTACTTTTACGACAACCACCACCCCTACCATGATCACTACCTGTATTAACTTAGGCACCACCACCAGTGTCAACACTGCTACCAACACCACCACAACCAAACTACTACTACCGCCACCACCATCACCAATACCACCACCATTACCAGCACTTCTACCACCATCACCATCAACACTACCACTAATTAAAGGCACTAACACCATCACCACTACCACCACCACCACCACCACTACCACCACCACCACCACCACCACCACCAACACCAATACCACCATTATTATGACCACCACTTCTACCCCCCCCTACTACCATCACTTTCGCCACTACCACCACCACCATCACTATCGCCACTACCACCACCACCATCACTATCATCACTACCACCACCACCATCACCACCATCACTTGTTTGCAGGCACAAACCCTGGTCAGTCATAAAAGAGAGTCTGCACTGTAAGACTACAATAGGCCATGTACTGTAGCTGCTCATATTGACACGACCAGTAGGTTACTGGGTTAGGCTCTCTCAAGACACAATGATTTTCTGATAAAGTGTCAAATTAGGGTCTGTGCTTGCAGACTACACCATCACCACCAAACCACCAATACCACCTCTACCAGCACCACCAATACCACCACCATTATTACCACCACTTCTACCACCCCTACCACCATCGCCATCCCCACTACCATCACCACTACCATCATAACCACACTAATAACATCTTAATTACCACCAACCAAATTCAGCCGTTTATATATTTATTTTTTTCCTGAGTAAAATGTAGGCCCACACTTTCCTCTGTAGATACTTTCTAAGGTGGATTTCACAGCATTACATATTATCCTCCATACAAGATTTACTGTGGAAAATGTTCATGTAATATTCTCTGACCTTCATTTTGTTGCAAAAGGCCTTCAACTATCACAATCGTCAAACAGCGGCTTATAAACAATCTCCAAGTTTACCTGTGATAACCCACTGTGAGCTAATCATTGCTCACTGCGACATCACACCGACTTTGGTTGGAAATGGTTCTCTCAAATTATAAACAGTAGGCCTGCATATATATTTAGGTCACAGTCCAAGTGTAGTTAGGTCCCCAGGCGGCCAATTACTGGCAGATTCCATAAAACAATTGACGTCGTGTTGCATATATTCCAGACATTGAGATGATGTCTTCAGAGTATTTATTGTTATGTTCGCTTCACAATTTTGCATGTGCTCCTTCATCCATAGACTTAAATGTTCGCCTATCGACGTGTTGTGATTCAGAACTAGGAACTCGTGTTTCATGACAGGCCTGGGCAAATGTACATCATTTATTACACATTGAATCTTTGTGAGCCAGGCAAGGGGTGGCAAAATCTATAGTTAAAGATAAAGTTGAGTACTGGTCATGCGATTACGTTGTGAAAGAAATGTCTCAAAGCAATTGGGGAAAGGTTGATCATGTCTACATAAGAATGGGTGTATACTGTGACATTTTGGAATCATCATATTGACAGAAATCTCACTGAAACATACATGCGCTGCACACAAAAATCAGTATTTGGGACTGCACACACATGTGGCATGAATGTTCGGCCCAAACACTTCAGCTATATCTTATCATGTATCGAATATGAGGGCATTTGAAGAGCAATTCTTTCCAGGATTCATTTCTTCTGTGATGTTCTTCCAAACTGACATAAAAGGAATAAGAAAGCTCACAAATTATTTTGCACCTTTCCCAGAAAGTGTTAATGTTGATAGAACTTATTTAAAGGGATCTTTTTTTGAGGGGGGGGGGGGGGGGGGGGGCATTTTTAAAGATATTTTGTATTCACAAGAGAAGTATTTTCTGTACAACAAGTTTCATTTTTTAGAGGTAGCTTTTACAATTTCCATAGTATTCCAGACCTATTCTTGAGCTCTGGTCAGAGTTTTCCTGAGTTGAATTGCTAGTGTATTGTTGTAAAATTACACTGTGATGAGATAATTTTATTGCTTGTACAAAATTTGGCATACTTATCCTAATTTTGGAAATTCTGCATGGAAGATAATTTTAATTGAATTGACTTTCAGTGACTGAGCGAGGTTGGATGTCTGCACCATCTTGTAAAGTGTGGTTGACTGGAGAGAGAATGGTTATAGGGTACTGTATCGATCTGCGTGTAGTGATGTAGCTTGGCAAATGATTCGGTCTCCTACTCGTCGGACGGAAGGTTTTGAGCCGAGCTAGACACAAACCGGATTCAAATGCAAGTCGGGTCAGCTCAGTAGCATAGGTCTGGTAGAAAAGAGTTTTGAAAAAGCTTACCTTTTGCCATCTTTTATCACTCGGAAAGTGAATTTTTCTAATATACATTTGATTTTATGTTTATGTACATGGACATGTCTTCCAAGAGTGTATGATAATATTGTGTTCCAAAACCTCTCTAAGGAAAGAAGAAATATTTTTTGGTTTCAAATTTTGATGCTAGATTTAACTGTGTTCCTTAACGAGTTACCAGGCTGGTCCAGAACCCAGTACGGATTTAAAGAAGTTTAATAAGAAATTGGACCAGACGAGGAATTGGGGTTGGGATCTACAGCAGTAGTATATTGTATTGAAATGGCTTTTTCATTGGCTGAGAGGTTCACCATCTTGTAAAGTGTGGTTGACTTGAGGGTGGATGGTTATTGTGCTGGAGTGGAGATTATCTCAAGACCAATTACACTCTTGATTGCTCTGTGTCTAGCACCGCTGGTTGGTCGTTATTTATTGATTCATTGATGAGTGTGAGAGAAAGTGGGAGGGGGAGCGAGAGAGAGAGAGAGAGAGAGAGAGAGAGAGAGAGATAGAGGGGAGGGATAGAGAGGGAGAGAGAGGGGGAGGGAGAGGGGGGGGGGGAGAGTGGAGGGAGAGATAGAGAGAGAGAGAGATGGGGGTAGAGAGGGATTGATTGAAGGGGTGAGTTTTAGCAAGAGTGAGGGGTGACAGTGAGAGAGAGAGAGACATGTGCGATAGAATTTGTGACTGTGTGTGTGTGGGGGGGGGGGGTGGAGTAAAAGAAAGGGAGAGAAACTGAAAGAGAAAGGGGAAATAGTGAAATAGATAACTTTAGTGCACGTATGATGTTTGAAATAGAGAAGAGAGATTGAGGGTGAGACAGAGACACACAAAAAAGGATGAGAGAGAGAGAGAGAGAGAGAGAGAGAGAGAGAGACGAGTTTGGAAATTGAGAAAGAGAGAAAGACAGAGTGAGAGGAGAAATGTCAGAGAGACATACAGCCATGGAAAAAATTATTAGACCAAGAAAGGTTATTTTTGTGGTAAGAAGGAAATAAAATATAAAAGCAAGGTATAATTGCTGGAATTTGGTATCCATTCAATGAAGGGGAAACATTTTTGAAGGGGAAACATTTTTATTTAAGATATTTGTTCTATTAGTTGATTGTTAATTCCCCATAACACAGCGTGTACTTAATTATATTATGATTGTATATATTCTATATATGTATACATGTATAATTTGCCATGATATGTAATTATGCGCAGTGGTATTGTTAATTAGGGCATCTTCCCACCACCCCCCCCCCCCTCTCTCTCTCTCTCTCCCTCCCCCTCTCTCTTGCTTGTCTTACGTTTTCTTCTCTCTCTCTTTTCTCTCTGTTTCTCCTTCAGTATGGATGGACTGCACCTTTATCATGTCTACTACATTTTTCTTGCTCTAGAACGTACTGTAGAGATTTCAATCTTATTCTTTATCTGTATTTGTATCTGTATATAGTGTATTATATTTGCACTTTTTTTGTTGCTGTATTTAATCTATTAATCTATGTTTACTTTTAAGAATGTATGAAATATGTAAGATGTTAGGTATGGCAAAACTTCAAGCGTGCAGCTTATATTGCCAGACCTCTGTGTGTTTCTATTTTCAAAGTTTGTATGTATGAAACTGATTATTGTGAAACATGCAGGAATCAAATAAATCAATCAATCAATTATTATCAATTAAATAATTGAATGAAATACAAATCATTTTTACAATTTTGTATTCATGTTATAGTACCCTTATTATAGAAGCTTGGTCTAATAATTTTTTGCCAGGGCTGTATAATAGAGAGAGAGAGAGAGAGAGAGAGAGAGGGGGGGGGGGGGGGGCAGTGGCAGATACATATGAAGAAAAATGGAAAGATCATGAGAACAAGAGTTTGTTGGTCCTCTAATAGATACAGACATATCACACCCAGGTGTTTCAGCAGCACATATTGTATACACTACCTGTCAGCATTGTTTACATCTTTAGCAGATATGAAAGTATAGTGGCAATAAGATGGGAGTAACTTGGGAGGGAAGGGAGAAGAGGAGAGGGGGTTATTGGAAGAGGAAGTGGATATGGAAAGTGAGAGAAATAAGGGAAGAGGAGGGGGATATTGGAAAGGGAAGGGATGCTGTGGAGAGGAGGGGGGGGGGGGGAGAAATAGGATAGGAGAAGGAGAAAAAGGGAGGTAATTGGAGGGATGGAGGGAGGGAGGGAGGGAAGGGGGAGTTGAGGGGGAGTTGAGGGTGGGAGGGAAGGAGGAAAGGAAAAAGAGAAAGGAAGAAAGGATGAAATAGAAATACAGGTTATAGAAAGATACAGTGTTGGATGGGATGAGAGAAAAGGGAGAGAGATTTTTTTTTTTTTGGGGGGGGGGGGGGAGTGGGGGTATGGAGGTTAGCAATCTCTATCCTGCTAATGTTCATATTTCACCTTTTGCCTAAATGCCACCTAAAACTTATCCAACACACCGCTGCTTACAGAGAAATGCAACCTCAACACTCAACACGATTGAGTATGCTGTCAGCGTCTAGTTTTACCCAGAGCATTGATACCATATAGGTTAATTTATCCACGCATCCCCTAACACCGGACACCATGTCAATAATTGAGTGTATGCGCAGGGCTAAGAATGGACCGACAAGCTGCCAGACAGATGAACAAATAGCCATTTTAGCTATTTTCCACGATGCTAAGTGTATACAAGCTTCTCATGTATTTGTACTCGGAGATGCCTCTATGCACGTGTACTGTGTGATGGAAGCTGTGAGCAAATGTCATCATCGTCAAACGTAGTATAACTCGTCTTCATACTTGTACAGTATAATGAAATAGATGAAGTACGGGTCCTTCACCGTCTCTTTGCTTCGCCTTTATTAGTAAGATATTTTAAAGAGAAGATCAAATAGTGTTTATGTTATATAGATAAATCAGTGTAAAGATCTGAAATAAATACAGCCCTGGAAAAAATTATTAGACCAAGCTTCTGTAATAAAGCTACTATAATATGCATTCAAACTAATGAAAATGATTTGTCTTTGTATTTCATTGAACGAATAACAAATAATAATAATAATAATAATAACGTCGATTTATATAGCGCTTTTCAGAAGTAAACTAATATCAAAGCGCTTTACATAATACGACTAAATATTCCAGCAATTGTACCTTGCTTTTATGATATTTTATTTCCTTCTTACTACAAATATAACACTTTCAGTAACCATTCTTGGTCTAATAATTTTTTCCATGGCTGTACATGGAAATGTGTATAATTGTACCTTTTTTTTGTGAAATCGTTCTGCTATACATGTACGTGCGCATGTCCATAGACAACATTGAAAGAAAAAGTATTTTTCTTGTCTAGTTTTATTAAATTTTACTGTGTAGATTTGATGAACTGTGGAAGGAATTTGTAACCCCACCCTTATAATGTTTCCTCTTTGAGTCAAAGACTCAACCTGCATGCCCTTCATTTGACTTCTGCCATAAGTCGCACATGAAAACTTCACTCCCGTTCAAATCATATCTTTGCCCGGAGCGCTTTTCTGTCACTCCCCATCAGTCTCCGGCATTGCCGAGTTAATCTCAATGACTGCAGACATAACAACATGGGAGGGTGCGAAAGGCTTGGACGTAAACAAAGGGTAAATAATTTGAAATCCAATCTCCAGTTATGCCCCTGGCATCTTGTCGCGATCATTAACAGTGTCTGCTACATCTGCTGAGTGTCAGAAGGACATTAATTTGTCTCATTTTGTGTAGAGCTAACGCCCTTCTTGCTGTTTGTGGACGGATTATAGGCTACTCTCTTCAGTGCTTGCCTCATAATATGGACCTTGTTGTGCATGTAGCAGTAGGCCCATGCAATGGCAGATCCAGGTTTAAAAAAAAAAGGGGGTGGGGGGGTATGATTCTGAAAAATATCTCACAAGCCCCCCCCCAAAAAAAAAAAAAAATAATAAATAAATAAAGTAAAAAAGGTAAAGGAGTTTTACAGATTTTTCATGTTCTAATTCTTCCCCCAAATCTCGGACAAGTAAAATAAGAAAAATAAAAAAAAATATCACATTTTTCAGGCAACTTACTATTGGTTCTAAACTTTGGAAGGGGGAACAAAGCAAATTATTTGTTTGTTCGGGGGGGGGGGGGGCACATTTCTCTTCTTTGTACTTATTAAAGGCAATAAAGGTAGGTGTAGGGGGCAGATACATGTCAATTTAATATCATGTTTAACAGAGTAAAAAGTATTTTTTTAAAGGAGCTCTTTTTGCATCTGCTTAAGACAATGTGAAATTTCTTATGAAAATTGTTAAAACTTATCTCTTTGCTTTTTGACAGAGCTCATTTTAGTTTTCCAGAGCTCTTTTTATTTTGTTGTCACAAATTTTATTTGAAATAACGAATGATTGGAAGAAAATAAATGTTATTCGGATAATATGATATGGAACATCTTATTTTATGCTAAAGATACCGGTAAATCAATTGTAGAGTGCTCCGTCATCGTCTATAAAATGGCAGCTTTGAATTATGTATCTGTTTCTGCTCCCCAGAGTTCCACTATATCAAGACGGTAATGGCCTGTAGGTGAAAGTGTACATGATGAAAGTAGTGTGATGTACTTCTAGTCTCCAGCCTATTCTTCATTGAGGTCGCACTCGTCTGTCATTTTATAGAGCTACAAATGTAATTCTTGGAGTACAGGCAGTCACAGAATTGTCAGAAGTCTGGGATGTTTTTGGTTTAGGGCACCCCAAGTCTTGAAATGGCTGTGTTGTGTTGAAATGTGTTCTCTTGAAATGCCTGTGGAAATAAGTTGCATTACTGCTATTTGCTCACCTGAATTTAAACATCATTAAAGGGGCAATGCTGTGCAATGTTTCCCATACGACAGATGTCTTTTTTCCACTTTTCATTTTTAAATTAAAATATGAAAAAATATCTCAACATAACCATTTACTAATGGTAGTGATCCCAAAACAAACATAGTCAATGGTCATATCAAGATACATGTATTTTTAAATTTTGGATGAAATAAATGTAAATGGATAAATCTCTATGGGAAATATTGTACCATATTGATCTGATGTTGGAATGGTGTACATTTGGTTAGAAAATATATTAAGGAAAATGTCGGCCTTAACATTTCCCTGATATATATATCTTCTTTATTAATGTCAATCGACATGCATGAGAATGGATGGAGATGTACTCTATATGTAGGTGATCTGTAACTTTGTGGAGGCTTGATAAAATCTGAGCTGCATGGCCCTATAATTTTATGTACAGGTAGTAAAAATGAAGCCCTGGAAATGTATGCATGTTAAATGCATCATCATGTGCTTCCCAAAGAGTAAAAATATGCAAGAGACCGGAAATGCCAGACCTTTTCTCCCCTTAGAATACAAGTGTTAGACTAAAGTGTACGTTTTCATGAATGGCAGTATTTAGTCATTGATATCTTGAAAATAATATGTATTGCAAAACCTTTATATTCCTGGCTGTTTATTTATCCTTCTGAACACCAATTATACAACACAAACATCAAAATTCACCAAGTTATAAAATCAAACCTCCACAAGTTACCGATTCCCTTTAACTCCAAAACAAACAGTCAATTACTCAATCTAGCCAAGTTCAGAGAGTCCAAATGAGATGTAACTGACTTGTAACTGACAAGGGGCAAACCCAGCGCCTCACCGTGGTCTTTCCACAGCTCTGCATTCTTGAGATGCCAAGCATTGGTGTCCGCAGCGGCGCGGTCCTGCGACTACAACGCTATCGCTTCGAAACGAGGCTTTCAGCTCCCATTCTCATTGCGAAAGTGATATGTTGATGGCTGATTATCCTATTGGGGGAACGGTGGCTGATGGCTACGTCATGCCAAGTCCATGGCTTTAAAGGGGGAGAGTAGTACAGGGGAGCGTTTCATCAAACGTTTTTTCAGTAATTTTTACCGACAACCGTTACAAGCTACTGAAATCATTGCATCTGATTAGCTGTGTGTGAGCAAATTTGTCAGTAAAAATCACTGACAAGACACTTGATGAAACGCTCCCCAGGATATCTTTGTTGAAAGCATTGAAAGGTTTCTTTTCCTTTTTGGGTTAGCTGGGTTTAATATAGAGAAAGTTGAGCTTTGGGAAAGGTGAAAAAATAGTTTGTGAGCTTTCTTGTTCTTTTTATGTCAGTTTCCAAGAACATCATAGCAGAAATGTCTCCTGAAAACGATTGCTCTTCAAATGCCCTCATATTTGTAATACGATGAGAAATAGCTGCAATGTTTGGGCCGAACATTCACGCCACATGTGTGTGTGCACTCCCATACACCCATTTCTGTGTGCAGTGCTTGTGCTTTTCAGCGAAATTGGGTCAATTTCTTATCATTTTTTATGATTCCAAAACCTCGTAGTATACACCAATTGTTCCGCAGACATTCATGATCAACCTTTCCCAATTGCTTTGAGACAGTTTCTTTTATGATGTAATCGGATGACCAGAACTCAACTTTATCTTTAAAACTGATGTCGAGATTGAGTGACGATGATTGGTTGTGAGCAGGGTTATATGTAGCTACACTGGGCAGGCGGTGGTGGGTGGCAGAGTCCACCACACAGTTTTAGAGCCAACCACTAACCAGCAATTCTGGCACCAGATACCACCACTTGAGAATCTAAAATTAATATTTTATGTCAAATTTATCCCCAAATTGAAATTGAATGACAGAAAACAAAGTACATTATGAGAATGTTTGTCAATTGCCACCCAGGAGTGAACATGTGCTGCCTATAGCCCTATACCCTGGTTATGGGCGTATCCCCAAATTTTATGTGTTTATCACGTACTGTAAAAGTGGAAATTTTCACACGATTAATATTTCGCGCTCGCCCAAGGGAGGTGAAATTCCTGTGTTTTTAATTACGCCCATGGGGTAGACTCATGGGCAAAAGAATACATAAACAAAAATATTTGCATGCTTTTTTTTTTCACCCAAATTTAATGCCGTGCGAAATATTCCACGTTTTTACAGTATTTGAAATTTGAGAAATTTCAATTCATCAAGCTGTCAGGCATCACAATAGTGATCTAATGATATGACCAGACTCCACATTATAGCAAACTTCTCCTGAACACTGACCAGGGTTTCTTTGTCAGGGGCAATTAAGTACTGTAGGTGAAAACAACTACATTATAGAGTGGACAGAGAAATAATAAGAGAAAGCTTTCAGAGAGATATGGAAAGAAAATGTAGCTGGAGAGTGGAAAAATTCAAAATCAGTTGCTCTCTAAGATATATGTCTCTTTTCAATTTTCCAGATAAATTATATAATAAATGCAATTTCACACTAAAGTACTTCTAAAAAGGATAGAATTAGAATAATGACTTGCAATACTGAAGATGGCTGGCCCATGTGAAATTATTTTTAGATCACGTTTGTTTCCCCCGTGAAATATCATTATGACACAATGAATCATTTATGTGCGTGTAGGTCAACTTCAGATCATCTCAAACACCGTTTCCAAATGTTTTGTTTGCCCTCCTTAAAATCATTCTTGAGGGCAACCTTCCATGAAAATTTAAATTACAGATTGAGTGAATAAAAGGGCAACCTTTATACTATACATGTAGGCTGATGTTATAATATGCAGTGTAGGTTGATGTGAAGCAGTGAATCATAATATGAAGGTCAACTTCAGAACATCTTTTGACATTTCAAAACGTTCTGTTTTCTTGGTGCGAACATGTGAGAAAATCATGTGTCATACGCAGGAAGTGAAAGTGATTTAAGATCCTCTGACATATCCCTATTTTTTTTTCTCCGGAAACATCAAGAATCAGAGCTAAAGGTGCCGCTTGTAGGAGGAAAAAAAAGATGATGACGTAAACATTTTATGATATATTATTGCAATCCTCTTTAGATGTGATATATCAAATGCATCAGAAATCATCTGCTAGAAGGACAGAAGGGCATTATCTGTATCTTTAAATGTAGGGTTTATACCCTTTTGGCGCTCAACACATCAAATCATGTACTCTGCATGTATAACACTATTTGTGATACTGGAGGTAATGTAGCGATGATTCACACAATGTCCATTTGTACCCCCAGTCATATCGAGGGCGAGACCACCACCCGACCCAGGGGCAGATCCAGGATTTTGTCAAAGAGGGGGCACAATACTGAAAAAGTACACAATTTAAGGGGGCAAATTTTTCGAGGGGGAGGGGCACGGCCTGCTTCCCCCCTCCCCCCAATGTAGATCCGCCAGTGACCAGCCCAACAATAAACTGAACCAAATTTTAAATAGGTAAACCCGAATGGTAAAGATTTTGTTGGGATGGGTTCGCAGTCGGTCTGGTGGTGTGACTTGGCCATTTGGTCGAAAAGCTGCTTGTTTTCTAAATTCATCCACAGTGATATCAAGCCGTGGCAAAGTGATCTGCTCATTTATTTTTAGTTCTTAGTAATGCATTGGAACACTTGTATTCAATGATGGAGTAGGTGTGAATCATTGAATACATGTACTTCTTGCACCATTGCCACTTACCATTTTGTTTTTACATGAAATGTGTTTATTTTGCCATGTCTTTTTTAAGGTGATTACTGCATCATGCTTTAGCTAGGCTTTAAAATATATTGTTTACAATCAAATTCAAGTTTTGTTTTTTCACTCATCATAAAAACAAGCATAAACATCCTATGTACACTTCATACTTGAGGCAGAGGATACATATCCATGTAGCAACATTGATATATTTATCTCTTTATGTTATTGTTGGTTTTGTAAAAAACTATAGTACTTAGTTTGTTGTACTTATAAATATATTTCTCATCTTTCTTGTTTTTTAACTTCTTCTTCCATGCAGATGCTGGACTGACATCAGTACATAGAGGATATAGGAGAATTTGTCACCCAAACTGAGAGAAATTAGGCTGGAGTAGGTTCTGTGAAATACTCTTTAAATTTTCCGGCAGAATACCAACAAAAGTCACAAGAATGAGAAGAACCAGACGACATCAACTCATTCCTGTTTTTTTCAGAGGCTGAATTAACAAGAGGCTGATTGATATATCTAGCCTAAACGGAGGGAAAATTTCATGTAACCAATCAAACAGAGGCTACCATACAGAGGCTGAAGGCATGCTCATGTGGTCACCAATCAGCAAGAGGCTTTCATAAGAGACTGTAACTTCTGACCAATCAGGGAGCAGCTTATTCAGTGATCTGGTCTGTGGAGAATACATAGTGAATGGATTGAACCTTTGAAGTTTTTTTTAGTGTTCACCATCCTTATGGTCACAACACACACGTGAGTTCGACACAAAACTTACATTCCACATCAAATTTGAATATTCAGAATCAACCAATCAGAGAGGCGGAATAGTGAGCTTTGACCAATCAGATGAGAGTTGAAGCCTGATCTTCATTGTTTGAATCGACCTAAGAGGAAAGGGAAGGAGAGCCGACATCATGTCAACAACACCGTGTGGAACATTCGCAAAGATTGTACTATTTGTCGTCAATTTTGTCTTCTGGGTGGGTAGAAATTAATTTTGTAACAAAATTGTCAAATTAGAAACATGTAGCAATACAGTTAAACCTGTCTTTTAAAGATCACTCAAGGGAGAAGAAAAGTGGTCCTTATGACCAGGGGCAGTATTCTGAAAACTGTGTTATCTTTTGTGTTAGTAAAAACGATGTTAATTGTCATAACAAATGAAAATCAGGACAAGTCATTGGTTAATGATTGCGCAAAGATGGCTGTGCCCGCGTAAAGTTAACAGAGACATCTGCGCAAGCACCAATGATCAGTGTTTATTGCGCGCATTTTCAATTTGTTATGACAATTAACACAGTTTTCCTTAACACAAAAGATAACACAGTTTTCAGAATACCGCCCCAGGTGGTCTTTATGTACAGGTTATTTAATACATGTTTCAATGGAAAAATATATATTCAAGGGAAACAAAAAAATGTGGTCTTTATAGACAGGTGGTCTTTCAAGCAGGTTTGACAGTATGCATCCTTGCAAAGTAACTTTTTCTGTCAGTTTGTAATAGTTATTCTTACGATTTTATGTTACGTATAGACACACTTTATCAGACTGAAACACAAATCATGTCAACTCAGTCCTGGAGATTCTAGTAGAAAAGAAATTTTTTGAAAGCTCGTAATTTGTCACTTTTTTCACCTGGAAAATGTACTTTTCCAAATAAAAAAAATGTGTGTCTGCCTCCATGTATATGTGTGCGTGAGTATTGCAATGTGTGTTTGTTATGGAACAAAGCCCTTTGAGGAAAAGAACTGAATTTATTAGGACAAAACTATTGATGGTAGCTTTAAAGGAGAATGAAACTCCCCAAATAAATGGATTTTAATAGAAGCAGAAAAATCTAAGAAGCATATCAGTGAAAAGTTGTGGAATAACGGACAACTAATAAAAAAGTTATGAATTATTTGAAATCCTAAAATCGCTAAATGAATGGAGATTTGAAATTGGTAATGTCCTCATTATGCTAATGAGATGCTGTGATGTAAATGTGCTGTACTTTCCAACTGCCTTATACAAATAATGTTGTAAAAATCCACTTTCCTTGAATATATATCTTTATAGAAAATTGATTGCTATTATACATGTAGGTGGTGTTCATAAATTTATTCCTCAGTATATTTCAAGCTCAGTGTTAATAATTCAATTTTCTTTGTTTAGAAAGCTGAAATTTGATAATTTTCTTATTTATTACCTATAAAAAGAGAGAGCACAAAAAAGTCATAGTATCTCATTAGCATAATAAATATGTTGCCACTTTCATTTAGCATTTTTTGTTGAACTACAGTACTACTTGAAAATTAAATGAAATCTCATCTTCATGCTGTCTCTCCTATAAATCTCTCAGTTGACAGGTGTAGCAGTACTTGGTATTGGAATATGGGTGAGTGTGGACCGGGGTACAGCTAACTTCCTACAACTCTTCGAGGATCCACTCTTCAAAATCTTGGGCTATTCCATGATCGGTATAGGGGGGTTCGTCACCCTCCTGGGCTTTATTGGGTGTTTCGGGGCATGTCACGAACACAAGTGGATGGTTTGGCTGGTAAGTTCTCCAAGAAATCTGGTTTTTTCTCTTTCTCCCCCATCCAGTCCAATAATCCAGTTTGTCATTAGTTTATGACATGCATTTGTTTTGGTGGACGCGCTACTTGTTTAACAAGTATGTACTGGTGTGTGCATCGTGGTACGTACAAAATGATAGCGTATGAAAGTCAGTTGTACTTCGTACAAATGACCTTTATCTGCACATGCACAAATTGTACTTACGAACTTGCTTATTCGAGGGATCGACAATAAATAAAATTGTTGAGCCGCTAGGGGGCGTCAACAGATGTTTATTATAAAATGCTTGCTTTTGATCGGTTGACGCACGCTGCAGGAGCTGTGGGTTTAGATTTCGGTTGTGTTGTCTACTTCTGGTCTTTTCGCTTAAAGTACAGTTCTATTGCGGCTACTATGGCATGATACAGTCCTACTCTATTTTCCTCTGACCAGCACATCGTTGCAACGGAACCCCATACCCACAAAAACAAGTAATCAATAGGAAAACTCATAACTCATTCATATACCGGAGGTAGGCGTCGCAACAACAGTAATACATGTATAGCGCCACCATCGGCAACTATCTTACAGCTATTGTCGATCCTTTCAATCCAATGTATAGAGTAGTTTAGGGCATTTTCCCCTGCATTTAGATAGCACCTCACAAGTAGTGGAAGGACCTTTTAAACAATGATGAAAACTCTCCAAAAAGACCAGTTGAGCTGGAATAAAAACATTACAATCCATGCATTCTAACAAAATATGTGGGCTTTCAAAAGTTTCTGGTCCACATATGTAGCAGTCTTCAGGGTGGTGGGTAGCTTTTCTGCCTAGTTTTATAGCAGTCTTTGAACATTGAAGAATATCTTTCAAAAATTGTTACAGGTCTCTAAAACTTCATCTTGTCAACATTGTTATCGTTTATATTTACTTCTAAAGCAACGACCCTCTTCCCCCTCGAGAAGAGAAAGTGAAATTGTGATCTGTGTGGCTGCATTAACCCTCTGACTACTGCATTATCTCATTCCCAATAGGCTTAGTACAGGGATCACCCGGTCCCCCGTAGGCAAAGGGTTAATGTCATCCATTATCAAGCATTTTGATTCATATGCAGTGGGAACTTTCCTCTTAAAATGTTGACCCACATTGTTAGAAATCTGATTGAGACATCCGGCACTTTCTCAAACGATTTGATAATTGATCTCTCTGGAGCACATGACAATCTCAGCATCTGGTTTTGTATTCTTGTTTAAAAGAAAAATAAATTGTTCTCAGTACTGTAAAACGGGGTTAATAGGAACCCAAAATGGAAGGGTAATTTGACATGGTTTTCAATCTCAAGAGGTGATGCCAACCCTTTCTTTTCTTTTATGCATTGTGAATTGAATAATGAAAAGTCCGCTTCAGTACGAGGAAAAAAAAGCCTTTTGTCAGGAAGCTTTTTGTTCCTATTCGCCCCAATATTCCTTTTCACCCCATGTGTCTGTTAATGATAAGGTAAAATATGATTTAATTTGATTTGATTTGATTTGCTTTCAAGATCATAATTTACTGAGATTCATGTGACATAGATGCAGACAACAGACAAATACATACATATATTTTGACAATATTCGGTAGAAGGAACTAAATGAATGAAAAATATTATTAAGCCGTAATTGTGTTATTCGCCATTATTATTATTTTGAATTGGGACTCATCAAAAAGTTAAAAGGAATTATATATAATTCATGGAAAATTTACTCTCTAACAAAGCACTTTAACAGGTATTTTCACTTGGGATATTTGTTGTTTTAGGGCAGGTCCAAGCTATTTTGTCCCATATGTTACCCACCACATTTAAGATTTGAGTATATCTGAGGGGCGTTTCATGAAAGGACTTGTCAGATATTTTTACCGACAAATTTGCTCTCAGCCAATCAGATGCGAGGATTTCAGTGGCTTATAACAGTTGTCGGATAAAATATCTGACAACTTCCTTTCATGAAACGCTCCCCAGATGTCTGTATAAGCTGATAGCCCTACTTGAGCTTTAAACCCTTTCAGGACCTGAATTATTTAAGGGCTATATTGATCACATTTGTTCTTCAAATTGGCAACAACAATAATATTTCTCTTTCAGTGCTACATGGTTCTAACAAGATGTCATGTCGGTGAAAACAAGATACACGGTTAGAAATTTGTCGAAAATTTGAACAAAGTTGCCAATTTAGAAAAAAAATGATTTTGAACCTCTCAATGTGTTGCTAATTTAAGGATTTCAAAGCTTATTCTCATGTTTAAAATTGCTGGCATCAAACGTAATATGGTCATGCAACAAACATGGATATAGTGTGTGCAGAAAAATTTGCTCTTTCTACTCTTGCATCTGGTATATTTTTTAGAGAGGGTTAATCAGACAGAATTTAGTGAAATGATATTTTTATGTCAATTTATGTTCACAATTCAGTTATTACAAGTCAGTAATAATACCTTGGAATTGCCTTTGTGTTCTATTTTACTCCTGGGGAGCGTTTCATCAAGCGCTTTGTCAGTGAATTTTACCGACAACTGTTATAAGCTACTGAAATCCTTGCATCTGATTGGCTTAGAGCAAATTTGTCCGTAAAAATCACTGACAAGACACTTGATGAAACACTCACCTGGTTTCATAAGTGCTTCCAACATCATTGCTTTAATTTCCCTTTAAAGGGCACCAATCGCCAAGAAATATTGTACTCCTTATGTTCGAGGTTTC
The DNA here is from genome assembly GCA_025617745.1 of Heliocidaris erythrogramma. NCBI lineage: Eukaryota > Metazoa > Echinodermata > Echinoidea > Camarodonta > Echinometridae > Heliocidaris > Heliocidaris erythrogramma. Next base: position 18,477,083 of record CM046864.1, on the reverse strand, counting down.
ATGTCGTTATACTACATGTATATTTGAAATATGGGCTCCAAATATTACTTCTATAAAGAGATATTGCAAGTTTAAAGCATAAAAGCAACTCCTGAGTAAACTACATGTACTCGATGCACCTGTACGCGCTCGCCAAGATAAGGGCTCGCGTTCGCCAAGATAAGGGCTCGCGTGGAACCCAACTTGGAGTTTGGTTTCAAGCGCGCACCTTCATTCATCATCCTGTATTTCCTGCATACTCCATAACTGTTGACTTATAGAATGCCAGATAAAGTTCTTTGAGGTTGATTTTATACTTTTTAGCTGTACACAAATGATTTTTTTTCAGGTGATAGGCATGTCACTTTAAAGAAATCTGTGTTTTTCCGTATGTTTTCCCCTTTGATGTATTTCCTTGACCCCAGAGTCAAGTGAGATCGCTATACAGTCTGATTCCTTGATAGTTAGAATATCATGTGATCATTGCATTTTACTGCTTCTAGGCAAAGAGAATAAATACAAAAAGAAGGAAAGCTAAAGTGACATGATTTTTTTTTGATACAGGAAGTGAGGTAGACCCGTGGGTATAATTTCTTGACAAATTTGTCTGAGGGATTCTTGGCAAGTAGCGGAGATATAATACCGCAAGATGATGAGGGAAATGGCTGCCTCGCTGAATTATATACATGTAATATTAACCCATTATGTACCCAATCTCCCAATTAGGAAAATACAACATATTATAACTACAGGCATAGCCAGTGAGCAACGGGGGGGGGGGGGGGGGGGGGGGGGGGTTGTCACCATCTTTTCCATATTCTCATCATAACAAAGGAAGTTCAACAGGTGGGGACAAAAAAGATGAGGCAAAAAAGGTGCCACTCCAGAAATATTTTTTTCTTGCGCTTGATCAGCCCCCTCTCTAGATCTTCAAATAAATACTTTGCAGTTCGTTACAAGGTGTAAGGAGAGAGGAGAAGAAAGCTACACAAACTTTCTGTTCTCACTAGTTCTCTTCTAGAATGACAATGACAATGACAACCACAATGACAACCACAATGACAACCACAATGACAACCACAATGACAGTGATATTCCATTTCTTGAACGGAGCTTCGTGGGGGCATGGAAGAGATAGAATCATGTTCAAATAAGGTGTATAAGGCAATATTTGGCATGAACATGTGTAGACAAAAATGATAATACTTTTCCAGCAAGCACTTCGCTATAAAAGCGAGAATAAGACCCACTTTTTGTACCAAGCAAATGACACATTGCAATTAGAGTGGTGTGACATTCTTCTTCCCTCATTAGCACATTTTGTGGTGGTAAAATGGAATAACAGTAGCAGTTTATTTCATATCTTTTGTGTTTAATAGCACATTTAGCAAGCTAAAAACATGTTTTCTCCGATATCAAAATGATACATTACTATGAGTGTGGTGTGGCATAATTCTTCCCTTGGTAGCATATTTTGTGGTGGTGTAATTGAATAACAGTTACTGTTTATTTCATAATCTTTTCACACCATCGACCTCTAGTGGGCCGTAATTGACAGCTATGGGTCAAAGGTTATGGTGGTGGTGTGAAAGAAGAATGAGAAAGTATACTTTGAATAAACATTTGGTATCAATATCAAAAAGAGTGATGATTTTCTTTTCCTGGAGAAAATAAAAAATTAGCTACATATGTACGTAAAAAAGGTGGAGTAAGGCATGTGGCCTGTACTAGGATCAGGGAAGTGTATTAAAGTAGATATTCAAAGAAAATCACAAATATGGCAATTAATGTATCACTAGAAACTGGGAAGCTTACAGATGGCAATCGTATAAGTTTTATGTCAACTGCGTATCTGATGATTATAAAAACAACACAAATAAAAGCTCTTCTCAGCATCTGGAATATCCGAGGATTCGCCAGAAATATAGCGATGTTTTGATGTCGTCACACTCGGGATCGATCCTGCTTAAGCAGACGACGTCCTATAATGAATGAACGTAATTGCAATGCAATTATTTATCAAATTATAAAGAGTTTGGTGTATTTAAACATGACCTTATTTCACACCATTATAAAGGGAAAGTGAAACTGATTCAGATAGCTAAAACCGTTTGATTGTAAATACACAGGAGAAGGGTCAATGATCAATGAAATAAACCCCACTTTCAAATTGAAAAGCCCTGCGAATAATAGCAGGATGGTATTCGTTCCCTCTTGAAACGCCGAACATGCCCCGGTGCAAGCAGCTGAAAATACAATGGCGTCTTATTTTGTTTACAAGTGACTGATTCCTTTATTTTTTTAACGCTGCATTTTTCATCAAAATAATACCATACACGAAGTTAAGAGTGAGGCAACAGACTAACATTAAGACTGACGCTAGTGAAGGAAGAGAAATAAGTGAAGAGGAGATGACAAAATAGGCTCTGAAAAATGTGTAAGATATTATGGGACATCGTCTGCTTAGACAGGACTGGTCCATGGTGTGTCGTCACATATCTCAGCAGCGTTCGAGGAGCTCTTCAGCTGCTATATCGGGGGCTGTCTTTTACCGTTTTATAATTGATAATAATCATTACTTCAAATGTTTCCAAGCGTTGAATTTGGATAACCTTGTTTAATTTATGCCATCTATGCAATAATAAGTATTAAGCCAATATTTAAAATCATTAAAGTTCTACTTTAAACCTGCTAGGAATATGGCATTTGATATTGAGTAGGTGTTAGGCCATCGGTTATGGTTAGGTGCACAAAATCTTCATCTAAACAGTGTAATTTTTTGGCCACTAGCTTTAAGCCACGCAATGTCCGAATTGGAGCAGGGAGTTTAAAGAGGAAGGCGTGAGCAACAGAAAGAAACATGAAAAGTCATAATGTGGAACCCTAAGAAAATCTGCAGAACCTGTAGAAAGTGGGACTGTTTTCGTCCCTAATCTTGTACTACATGGTTATTGCCGTTTAATTTTCTATTACGTCTCTCGTATCTACGCAATAAAGTTGATGTGAGAGGCCAGATACATGTCATGTAGTTCAGGCAATGTAGTCTGACTGTTGGAAAGTGCCCACAAACTGTACTGTCTAAAAAAACATTGAGTGAAAATAGAGTGAAAATTCATTCTCCTTTTTAAGAGAGCACTATAAAATAAATTGATATTCAATCCTAAACAAGTGATCACTGACTTGACTCCCAGGGGAGTGAAAAAAGAGTGAGAATTTACTCTTATTTATAAGAGAGCACTCTAAATTAAATTGATTCTCACTCCTAAACAAGTGATCGCTGACTTGACTCCCAGGGGAGTGAAAATAGAGTGAAAATTCACTCTTATATTTAAGAGAGCACTCTAAATTAAAATGATATTCACTCCCTAACAAGTGATTACTAACTTGACTCCCAGGAGAGTGAAAATTCACTCTTTTTAGAGAGAGACAGCATGCTCCAAAGGGGGCAGATTATTGCATCAAGATTAGAGTCATGGAAAAAGCATTGGTCGCTGACTCTGTAATGAGTCTAGCAGGGATGGGGCGAAACCAGGGGGCTTTTCCATGGAAACGCCAAGTGATGCCATCCTCACATGAAGAAAAGATGATGAGAAAAGCATGAACGATGGAGAAAAGCACGATGCTTTCAGTTGGAAGTCGTCTAGCTCCTGAGCAGTGCTTGGCAAGTTTGCAGCCATTTTAATAAGGCCTATAGCATATCTTGTAATGTACTATGCTTATGACGTGACCTGAGAGCATTTGAGTTTACTCACGGTCGATAACTTGTCCCAAGTACGTATTCTTGTGAGCATGTATAATAAATGGGAGTGGGGATAGTAACTCATATTTGAGCAGCCATCATCTCATATTAAGGCAGTTAGTGGTTCTATTTATAATTTTTTATATCCTATTTTGTATATTTAAATGACAAACTACTATCACTGTAATAAAGTGTGTGACAGGATCTTGTTGATTTGCTAGTCACTTCACCCACTCGCATTTAAGTTGGAAACGGGAAAGTTGGTATTCAGGCAAGAAAAAAAAAAAAGAACTCGGCCCTCCTCTCCTGCAACTGGTGTCCGTGAACCTGAATTCGGAGTAACCTACTTTCTTGTGTCTAGCCAAAGGCTGAAGATGTTCTCATGAAAAGCACTTGCCTGAGACAACAACAAAAGAAAAAACGCCAAAGGACTTGGCACAGACTTCCTTTCTTAAAGGGGCAGGGAGGGGAGGGAGGGAGGGGTGCATTTACAGGGAACCAATATTCATCTTTATTTTGCCCCTCTACAGGAAGATGCAGTCATCTCCCCCTCTTAATGGGGCTCAGGAAGCCGGCAAGTAAATTTTCACGCTGCTAAATTAAATAGCCGAAGCAACAGATGTGACCATGTGAAGCCATCCCAGATTAGACACGGTGTATTGTTCTGTCAAGAAAAAATTAAAAAGGATATTGTTTAAGGAAATAACATTTGACAAGTTACTGGTCTCGCTCTTTCTTGAATAATTGTTACACTGAAAGGCAATCCAACCCTTTGAATAAAAAAAAAAATGAGAGGAACAGACTCTCACAGAGTAGTGGAAGTTTGGAAAACTGTGAATAAACTATTATAAGATGTGAAAGAGTAAAAGTTGAGATAATGGTCATCTTAAAAACGATATAATGTGAGAACATTTTCCCCATTTATTTCTGCATACACAGTAGTGAAAATTGTTCTTTCTTATAGCTTGGTGAAAGATGCATGAATGACATACATTAAAGATTAAGTTGAGTTCTGGTCATGCGATTAAATTGTGAAAGAAACTGTCTCGAAGCAATTGGGAAAGGTTGATCATGTCTACAGAAGAATTGGTGTATACTGTGAGGTTTTGGAATCTTCAAAATCATTGGAATCTCGTTGAAAAGCACATGCACATCACACAGGATTGGGTATATGGGGATGCACAAAGATGTTGCACGAACGTTCGGCCCAAACGCTTCAGCTATTTCTCGTCATATTTTGAATATGAGGGCATTTGAATCGAAGGGCGATCCTTTTCAGGGGACATTTCTACTATGATGTTCTTCCAAACTGATATATAAGGAATGAGAAAGCTCAGAAATTATTTTTCACCTTTCCCACAAGTTAAAGACCTCAGCCTGAATTTTGAAATATACCATTTATTCATCCACGGGGAGCTATATATTTTCTGAACTAATTGAAACCAACTTCATGAGATTCCGTTTCCTGTGGAATGAGTAACAGCGTCCCGAATGTTGAGCCCCGGTGGTTTGGGCCCCGTCTCTGAGGAACGCTACTTTGCGGGGGGTGAAAATTTGATGACGACATATCGTGTAGACGCACTCGGAGCTGTATACATGACATGTCGTCACACGTCTAGCGACCCCCTGCAGTGTTACGCCATAGGGAGGGGGCGGACCAAAAAAATTATCTTCTTTATTTTTGATGGATAAACGGAGACGAAAATTTATGAATAACCAGGGTAATTATATTCTTTGTTTACTAAGCTCTACGTCAATATATGGTTGTTTTGGGTCAGGCTGAGGTCTTTAACTCAACCTTCTCTTTTTAATAGAATAAGAATATTCATTTGTGATGTTACAACAACCAATAGTCTGTATGCCATCAGAGTTCAATAATGGTTGACTAATATCCTTCATATTTATAGCTCAAGTTCTTCAGCAAATAATATCTGTTGGGATAGTTGGGAGTCACAAGAGAGGCCATAAAAGTCAATAAAACTGCATGATCATTGAGCTGATATCGTTTGCACTTTTTTATTTGCCCATCCTAGATCACTTGTAGACATGCCGTTTGAACGTGTCTGCACTTTTCTACTGAGACGTACAATGTATGTAACTGCTCCCTCGCCCCCTCAATTAAAATGCTTTTTGCTTTCGTATTATTGGCTGTTTTACTGTTTTAGTGCAATTTTCATAAATAAATCCCCATCAAGTGTAAAGAACCAAATACTAGTCAACGGGTTAAATTTACCCATTGTCATATTATCTAGTAAGATCCATAAGGTTGTCCCTGATTCTACCCTTCTGTATATACAAGTATTGAAGTCGGTAGGTTGGTAGGGTTGGTGACAGGCAGTTCAAACATTTGAGGCCCTACCAATTCCTCTTTTAGAGCATCATTCTTGGATGCTGCCATTTGTCTTGTTAGGGTAGCCGAAAATAAGACATAGCTGCATAAATCTATATCGTCATTGTCAGAGGTGATGCATTAGATCTTCTTGTCAGTATAGTATGGGAAGACCCATTGTGGGGGCGCCGGCATCATTTGGTGGGGGGGGGGGGCATCAGTATTACTACGTGGATGAAATGTGAAGACTAACAATTAAGTATGGGTGTGAAAATCTTCTTTTCATTTTCTTCCCTATCTTCCTTCTTTTCATTCTCTCTATTACCCTTTCTCCTTTTTGCTAGTGCTCGATTTGGAGGAGGGGGGGGGGGGGGGGGGACATGTCCCCTCTACATAATAACTGGCCGTTGTGGCGTGCGCCTGTAATCCAGCTACCAGTGGAAGTTATAAACTGATTCAGCGGACCCAGGTTCGAGACTGAGTCACGTCTTTCGGATGGTGACGTTAAAGGTCGGTCCAGACGTAAATAATCATATCTGATTGATACACGTCTGTAAAAACCCAATTACACACACACACACACCTACATACATATATGCACATTGTAGTTAGGCCACTATACCCTTTTCATAAATTGAATGCATTGGTAGACTACTGGATGTGGTTATGAAGACATTCATTCAAAAGTTCTGAGGTTGAAATAGAAATGATATTGAATTAAAAGCTGATTGCTAATGATTCAGAACTAAACAAAATAAGATCCATGTTCAAGTTAATTTATACTGTAGGAGGCATATATAAGCAACCATTAATGTATTTTTAGATATGAAATTGACCACATTTTGTGGTTTGGCTCAATAAATTTTGATTCAGAGCTCTAAAAAATATATACCAGATGCATGAGTAGAAAGAGCAAAAATTTCTACATATACTATGTCCATTTTTGTTGCAAGACCATATTGCGTTTGATGCCAGGAATTTAAAAATGAGAATAGGCTTTAAAATCCTTAAATTGGCAACACATTGACAGGTTCAAAATCATTGTTTTTTATCAAAATTGGCAATTTTGTCAACTTGTCGACAAAATTTGTGGCCCTGTATATTGTTTTAAAAGACATAACACCTTATTAGAACCATGCAGCACTCAAAGAAAAAATATCAGTGTTGCCAATTTGAAGAACGAAATGTGATCAATTTAGCCCTTAAATAATTCCTGTCCTGAAAGGGTTAAAGAGATTTCTAATCATTAATACATACATACATGTACAGTGTGGCATAGATGTACGGAAGCATCATTACATGTCTGCATATATTTGCATATGAGTTACGGATGTGGAGTGAACGATGTTACCATGGAAATCATTTTTGTGACGAGATTCTGTTTTTTTTTCTTCAATTACTGGGATAGGTCATGCTTGATTACTTTTGGAATGAAAATCGTACTGAATTTTATTCATTAAATAAAAGCCATGCTCTGCAGCTCCTCTTAGGATGGATTTATCACAAATAGATGCACAAATGAAATCCCTGTATCTGTTGTAGTCTAGTCTTTCATACAGACTTTACTATTCATATTATCAAGAAGGAATTGGAATTAGATAGTACCAAGACAGGCCTAGCAAGACATATCTAGATCTGGTCATTGTAGAAGGAATTAAATAAAAAGTACATTGGGGGGGGGGGGGGGGGGGTGGTAATCCCCTTTCTCAAAACATTTTGGGATTATTTTCAGTGCTTTCTAAGATTTTAGATCCTTCGTAATTGAATAAAATATGATCAGTATAGGGATGAGGGGTAACCCCTTTCTCTATCTTTCTTTATCTTTCCCCTTCTCTTTCCCTCCCTGTCTATCCCTTTTTCTCCCTATCTGTCTCTCTTTTTCTCCTTATCTGTCTCTCTTTTTCTCCTTATCTGTCTCTCTTTTTCTCCTTGTTTATTTCTTTTTCTCCCTATCTATATCTCTCTTTCTCTCTATCTCTCTTTCTCTCTATCTCTCTTTTTCTCCCCATCTCTCTCTCTTTATTTCCCTATCTGTCTCTCTTTTTCTCCTATCTCTCTCTCTCCCATTTTCTCCCTATCTATCTCTCTTTTTTCTCCCTATCTTTCCCTCTCTGTTTGTTCTGTTTAGAGCATAAAGGCACTCTCAGCACTGACAGGGGCCAGGTTCACATGTGCTCTCACCATCAGTTCTAGACCCCTAAATTTTTCAAGTTTTAACAGGGGGGCCCTATGCACCAAATATTCTATCTGGACCTCTTGTGGAAAAAAAAATAAAATGGTGCCTTGCATAAGAAGCTAGCTCAATGTTCAGGCATAATGCTGTTATGGCTCTTACTGCACAATACAGCCTTGGAAAATTTGTTTAGACCAAGCTTCTGTAATAAGGGTATTATAATATGCATACAAACTAGCGAAACTTATTTTTCTTTGTACATGTAAATGTATTTCATTGCATGAATACCAAATTCCAGCAATTATACCTTGCTTTTATGATATTTTATTTCCTCCTTACCACAAAAACAACACTATCAGTAACCATTCTTGGTCTAATAATTTTGTCCATGGCTGTACATACGTGTAGCATGTTATTTGAGAAATGAATCATTAGGAATATATTCCCGCTGATTTCTAAAAAACAAAAATGCAAGCTTTCCATCTGAATTCAATACTCTCTGCCTTCAGTTTCTTTGAGATGCCATCCTGGCAAAGCCAAGTAAATGAAACCATGCGGAAAGGAAATGGGCCATATCCTCTTCGGATTAAAGCATGCTCTCGTCTTTGATTACCCCCGATGATTAGTCAAAATGAGGATTATATAATTGTTAATCTGTTTCCATATGTTGCATGTAACATATCCCCCCTATGATGGCAGAATTTGAAAGGGAGACCTCCCGGCTAGTGTGCATATGCTCATTAGAAAATCCAGCCTCAATACTGGCTCGTGTATTGTATTCTGAAGTTGAGATGTTATTCTTCTAATGAATATCATCATGCGACTGGCAGAAGGGTGCAAGCGCCTTGCTCTGTTCTGCTAAACGCGGACACGCACTTTTGCTTTAAGCGGGAAGTTGTTAGAATTAAAATACCAATAACTTTAAAAAACATAGGCTCATTTGATACAAAACTACTAAAATTAGGTAGTTACAATTCACTTTTTATTTAAGAGTTGCAAGAGAGAAATCCCTGTTATGTTTAAAAAAATGGTACTAACATGTATAGAGCAACCTAAATCTTTGAAGCGCGTTACCAGAAATATTCTGTATGGTACACGCCCGTGCTAACATCCTTCTGCCAGACACACGACAACATTTTTGAAATGATTATACTTTGTTTTATGGCAATCTTTAACCCATTGGTTATTGTGTAAAGCATATGAAGTCAGTAGTCAACGGGTTAAACCTACCCTTCCTCGTACTCTCTGGTAAGAGCCAGAAGGTTGTCCCTGATTCTACCTTTCTACATACAAGTATTGGAGTTAATGCCTTTCTGGCTCTCCACAATCATATGTACATGTAATGTACAATGCTACAGTTTTGTGGATACTACATCCAAGTGGATTCTCGACTTTAGGCTAATAACAAGAGAAAATGAATAATAGAGGTGTTGTGATCTAGTGGACAAGTCACTGGACTGCAGATCACAAGGTACGGGGTTCGAATCCCACTACCAATGTGTACATTTAATGGGTATGTGATATGCTTGAGCGCTAGTTACTTTGGCGGCTTGGCTATAACGGTAAAAATGTGCAGCGTCATGAGTGTCACTGTGTGACGGATATGAGCACTATATAAGTGACATTATTATTATTATCATTATTAATTAGGTCATTTATCTATTGTACAACTGATTTATATTTTATAATTCAACATTAAGGACTATAATTAGCAGATTTATTATATGGTTACCTTAATGCTTCTCTTGGAATTGTGCCTTCCAAAGTAGAATCAATCCTGTAATATACAAAATGACTATTTTCATGATTCAATTTTTCAAGGTGTAAAGTTCTGAGAGGAGACTGATTAGGTGTATTGCAACAACATTCTTTTTATTGATCATTAGATTTCAATGCCAATTCATGTTTCCTTTACTACTCTTGATTTGCAGGCGATCTCATAGTCTTACAAATGATCAAGAAGGTTTGGATCAAATTTAGTTCCTGAAATTCTCAGATATCGCCGTTCCAGAAGTTCTGTCTTGTGACTTATTTATATAATCGGATCTATAAAGTTTACTAGGTTTGAAAAACACAAATCAAAATGATTTTGGAGATAGTCATAATGTGACTTGTGCTCCTTTAAATGTCGACATTTCCTTTGTGGAATGTGCAATGTACATCTTGTATATTAAAGAAGCATCATTATTATCATTATTAAATTTGTTTCAATTATTCTGGATTATTATGCTTGTATGAACTTTAAAAAAATCCATTTCAGGCAGCTACATGTAATCTGTTTGTGGGACATTCGTTTGGGATGTTGTATGTTGAATCTAGAATTTAATCACATTTCCTATTTTTGTTTTTCTCTCTTTAATATTTGACAGTATTTTCTGATAGTGCTGTTACTGTTACTAGCAGAGGTTGTTTCAACGTCCTTATTATTTGCGTTTAGACCAGAGGTGAGTTTATCTGTCTACCCCTTATCTCTTTGCTTGCTTGTCTGCTATTTCTGTCTGTCATTCAGCTATCTGTCTGTTTATCCGTCTGTCTGTTTCTCTCTCTTACTCTCCCCCTGTCTCTCTGTCTGTCTTTCTGTATTTATCAGTCAACATGTGATAAAATCTGTATCATTTTGTGCCTCGTTAGCTATCAGTTTATCTATTTTTCTATCCATTTTTCTGCTGTATTTTTCTTTCAGATTGTGGGAGTTAAAGATGGAAGAAATGCAGATTTTTATTTTTTTTTAGTTGTGTCTCACTAATTGTGGAATTTGATGGTACATGTACATGTACGTAAAATATTCAAAGTATACGTAAAGTTGGGAGGGGTGGAAGAGTATAGATTTTCATGTCTGATAGAACACAAGTATTGGAAGGAGGGGTGAGGATGAAGATGAAGCTTGCCAGAGGGGGAAGGGGAAGAAGGGGGGGGGGGGGGGGAATCATTAAATTGAGCAAAGACAAGAAGACAAGCCTGTCAGTTGTTGGTAATCTCATTGGCTCACCCTGAAAATCCTATTAGCTTGCTGAAGAACGAAATTGTGGGTCTTGCCCGAATCCTGAGGGAAATAAGGATGATTGTGACCGATATGTTGCACATAGACGTGCACTGTCAGCACTTTCATTATGATTTAAAGGGATCATTCACCCTCTGATATTGTGCTCTTTTACATAAATTATGAGATGGGCTGTATTTAGTGCACATCTTAATTTCAACTAATATAAAAACTATAAATATACACCCAGTCAGATAACCAGGAAGAAAAAGAAAAAGAAAAATGGTTTGTTCTTTTAAAGCTGAACGTCAGTCTCTAAGGAGAAAGGTTCATGAGCAGTCAAAAAAGGAGAGGAAATAGATACAGGTGAAAGAAAGAACCGTAGAGATGTTGTGGATCAGTGGATAAGTCCCCGGACTGTGAACCAGGAGGTCCGGGTTTGAATCCCACCGCAGCACTAGCGTCCTTTACATTTGCCACTTTCCACCCAGGTGTTAAATGGGTACCTGGTAGGATGCGAAAGTTAATGTCGTTTGTTTAGCAATTTGAGCGTCACTGTACTGCCCATTGCTGGAATACTCCCCAGGGAGCGGAGAATGTGCATACATTGTGTGCGGGCATGTCAGTATCCGATCACCGGGGTAATAATAATAAAAACTTTTATTATTAGCGCTTAGAGACTTACTTGTAATTTGCGCTATATAAAAATTGAGAATTATTATTTATTATTATTAGATTTTGATATTTCTAATAATTTTTATATCTCTTCAACTTGTTTGGTGTTTGGTATTAATAATATGAAACATCATTGACATTGACATCAATATTTCGTTGTACAATACAAAGCATAAGTATAAAGAACACTGACATGCAGTCACATGAAAATGAAAAAAAAGAAGAAAAATATTGCAAATCATATTAGGACTGCGACAGATTAACATGTGACAAATCAAGTAACATAATGCATCAAATTGCATACCAGTATGTTTGTATATGATTGTCAATAAATAAGGAATTGCAGATGCTAAGATTTTTGTAAAGAATAATCGTCTTTTTTTCTCTTTTTAGGTCGAATCCTTTGTGAATTCGAAATTAGGGTCGACGATAGAGAAACAGTATGGTCAGGAGAATCGAGAGGGGACGACAGAGGCAATAGACGCTATGCAGAGAATGGTAGGTAACGTTCATATCAAGACTTTAATCTGCATTTGGTCTGGCTCAAATGCAGAGAATGAATGGTAGGTAACGTTCATATCAAGACTTTAATCTGCATTTGGTCTGGCTCAAATGCAGAGAATGAATGGTAGGTAACGTTCATATCAAGACTTTAATCTGCATTTGGTCTGGCTCAAATGCAGAGAATGAATGGTAGCTAACGTTCATATCAAGACTTTAATCTGCATTTGGTCTGGCTCAAATGCAGAGAATGAATGGTAGGTAACGTTCATATCAAGACTTTAATCTGCATTTGGTCTGGCTCAAATGCAGAGAATGAATGGTAGGTAACGTTCATATCAAGACTTTAATCTGCATTTGGTCTGGCTCAAATGCAGAGAATGAATGGTAGGTAACGTTCATATCAAGACTTTAATCTGCATTTGGTCTGGCTCAAATGCAGAGAATGAATGGTAGGTAACGTTCATATCAAGACTTTAATCTGCATTTGGTCTGGCTCAAATGCAGAGAAAAGTGCTGGTATAAAATGATTTAATGTTGTTGGCCAAAACAGATTATCAATAACAAATTGAAATTATCAATAACAAACACAGTCAAAATATAGGGGAAAAGACACAAAAACTATTTTTTTTGTTGTATTTTACAAACACAAAGAACAACTTCATTCACCATTGTTTCCTGCTTGGCCATCTCGAGTAAACTTGGTGGTTCCAGTCATGTTGGTTTATACTGTTTTCTTTCTAGCAAGATCCACATTTTAAAAAAAGAAAGAAAGTATCTTTGTCAATGATCTGACAAAGTAAGAAAGTCACTCCGTAAGGCGAAGATAATGTTGAGTTCTCATGGAGTTGTATCGCGAAGGAATCTATCCGAAAATTTTTGGGAAAAGGTTAATTATGTAGTCAATAAAAAAAATAATTGTGTATTGGGATGTTTTGGAATCATTAAAAATGATAAAAAATTGACTCAACCTTGCAGAAAATCACACACAGTGAAAAGCACTGCACACAGACATGGGTACATGGGACTTAATTCACACAGAAGTGGCTTTGGAAATGTGGTCCAAAGTTGAAAACTATTTCTGGCGATTATTTGAAATTTGAGAGCATATCTAGAGCAATGATCCCTTTCATGTGAAATTACTACTCTGATACTCTTTTACAAGGGTATATATAAAGAATGACAACGCTCCCAAATTATTTTCAACTTCACCAGTACTCCACTTTCTCTTTAAGAACTCACATGCACTTGTTCCAGTAGACCATCAGGAAACGTGATCGTGCCAAAGAGCTCCGTACACCCAGTAAATCGATATTCCCCAAATAATCCCAAGATCGGAAGTCGTATACTTCATTTCTCCCCCCTCCTGTGGACACCTAGTCTCTCTTGAAATCCATCCTGGCTTTTAGTTTTCACCATAATGGAGTCTTCTTACAAAGGGCTGTAGACAGGAGCTATGCAGAAGTTTCAACTTTTATCCGCTTTGAAAGCGAGAGATTATTGAGGTTGTCCTGACGATTTGAGAATGGACAAAGTTTTGGGGTACCTTTAGGCAGGGTTCCATACTATAACCTTTTTGTTGGGATCTGGAATGACCCTTTTATGGTCTGTATGCTTGAGCCCTATGTGAAATTTTGCATTTTTTTTGTCTAGACTCCGATTTTGGGCACCCATTTGTCCGGACCGGCTGCTAGTGTCAAGCCCTGCTTTAGAAATAAATCATTGAATTATACAATGTAATTAAACTGAAATCATAGATTTCATTCTGTTTGGTGTTCATTTTTGCTTTTGTCTGTTTGAAAGCATGTGTGCTTAAAAGAGAGCAAATACAGCGACACCTTTATATACCGGTAAAGACTGTCCAAGGGACGCAAGAAAAGTGGTCTTTATGAGCAGGTGGTTTCTATGCAGAGGATCTGTTAAACACATGTTTCAATTATAAACACTTTTTCAAGGGAAACGAAAACCGTGGTTCTTCTATGCAGGTGGTTGCTAAAGCCGGTTTGACCGTAATTGGGTACTGTGTACAGTACATGGAGCATTGTTTGTCAATATGATGGTGGTGCTGAGCTCAGTGACCATTCTAAAGGAGGGGGCTAATTGACACACAGTTTTGAGATTGAAACAAGCGTACACAATATTACAGGACCATAACATGTAGAAACATGTTCATATTGCCATTTGTTCATAGATGGGTCAAAATAAGAATGTATTCATCAAGTTTTGTTTCATTCTATATTTCATCACCTTTTCCTTTCCAGAGCCATGTTGTTTTGGGCAAACATTTAGCCCCGTTGCCTTCAGGAATTTCCCTGTATTAAAACTATGGGATGAGCGATTTTATAGTCATTGGCCCGTATTCTGAACTCCGGTTTAACTTAAACCATGGTCTAAATGTGTGGTTTAACTATGGGCAGCCAAATGTGACACAAATCTCTAACAGTAGATATTCAATTTATCACCATTTTTGGTACTCAAACTTTTAAAAACGGTCTGGGAATGATAAGTACAATGGTTTTCTTGACCATTAAAGCATGAGACCAGAATCCAGTAAACATAAGGAACATACAGTGTAAACAAAGTTTTGGCAGTTTTGGCTACCCATAGTTAAACCACAGATTTAAACCATGGTTTAAGTTCAACCGGAGTTCAGAATACTGGCCATTGGGTTTAGTCAGAAGAGAAGGCCGAGTTCTTGCAAAAACAAATTGTGAGCTTTCTCATTCTTCTTTTTTGTGAGTTTGGAAGAATATCATAGCAGCAATGTACGCTGACACTGCTCTTCACATATTTGCAAAAATGATGAGAAACGGCTGAAAATTTTGAAGCAAACGTTCATGCCACTGTTAATACCCATTTGTGTGTGAAATGCATGTGACTTCCAGCAAGATTGAGTGCCATTTCTTTCCATTTTGATGATTCCAAAACCTCACAGTATACACCAACTTTTATATACTGCATAATCCAACTTTCCCAATTTGCTTCCAGACAGTTTCTTTTGTAATGTAATCAATCATGTGACCAGAACTTATTGGAATGGTGTAATCAAATATTATTTGTCTATATACATGTACCTACATTGACATTTATTTGGCCTAGATTATGGGAAAGAAACTAGAGCCGAGAAATTTGTGCTCTTCAAATATTTTGAGAGAGAAATCAATCTAGAGTCCTTTCTAAAGTTCTGTTTATTCCCCCCCTTTGAAGTGATGCTTTAGTTATCCACTTGACCCTAAGTATACAGTTATGTGAAGTACATTCTTCCTTATTTAGAGGAAAATGATCTCACTCTGATAACAAGAATATTGATTGAATTTCGTTATTGTTTTTAATACCAAGTGTTTGTTCCTTTGTCGATAGTGTGGCATATTTAAAAGCTCAAATGTTTATTTTCCCCTTTTGAGGTAAACTTGAGTGCTGTCATGCAATTGCATGTTGGAAAAAAGGATATAGAATTTATTAGGTTACATTGATTTGTGATTTGGTATTGCTTGTTTATGTGAAGTTGATTTTGTTATATTAAAATGTACATGCACTGTGTGATGTGAGATTATGGAATCATCAAATTAATAAGAAATCAATATTGAAGCAGTGCACACAGATTTGGGTATATGGGACTGTATAAACATGTGGCATGATAATTTAGTCCAAAGTTGTTAGCTTAGTCATATTTGAAATATGGGGCATTTCATAAGTAATCCTTTTTATATTACTCTGTTACTACATTCTGCCCCATAGGAATGAATGGAATGAAAAAGCTTTCAAATTATTTTTCCTCTTTATAAGAAGTTAGCTTTTTCTTTAAAGCTGCAGGTCCCTTTGTTTCATGTTTATGCTTGCCATTTAAAAAAAAAAAAAAAAAAAAAAAAAAAAATCATTTTTGATAGAATGGACAATAAAACCTAAGAAACCTAGCTTACACCCAACATACCCGAGAAAATAACACCCCTATAACTTGACAGTGTGAGTCTCTGACAATTTGGCTGCACACATTCCAACAAGAGATGGCGCTCTACTATTCTGATAGAGTTTATCTGGTGCAGTTCATTCCTAAAGGTAAATGTAACCAGGGGAGCATTTCATCAAGTGTTTGGTCAGTGATTTTTACCGACAAATTTGCTCTCAGCCAATCAGATGCAAGGATATCTGTAGCTTATAACAGTAGTTGGTAAAAATCACTGACAAAACACTTGATGAAACGCTCCCCAGGACATCCCAGCTATAAACCACTGTTCAACCACTGAACTGTTAATGTCCTAATCTTTCAAATTCATATTTCTTGATCTCATCTACTCTACTCTGCCTTGGGCAATAGAGCATTCAGGTCGTTTCGAATCCAGGGCCTCCTGGGCATAAAACTTGACATCAATGACAAGTTGCAGTAACTGTTATAAGCTACTAAATTCCTTGCATCTGATTGGCCGAGAGCAAATTTGTCTGTAAAAATCACTGACAAGACACTTGATGAAAAGCCTCCCTGGTCATAAGAGCAATGCTCTTTCACTGAGCCATTAATTAATTGCCTGTATTAAGCTTAAATAGAAATGAAAGAACTTGGTATTATTTGATTTCATCCGTTTTATTTCAACCTTCTCAGCTGCTGTGCTGTGGCAACCATAACTTCACTGATTGGCAGGAGAGTGAATGGTACCAGGAAGAGAATCCTTTCAACTCGACGGAGGCTACGCTTTACGTTCCCCAGTCCTGCTGCATTGCCGATGGAGAGAAGCTGAGAAATAGACTCGAGTGTCAAGAATCACCGCAAGACATCAACTTAGAGAGACATTCAGAGGTAGAGAGATACAAAATGATCACAAAGACTGCCAGAAAATTAACTTAAAGTGACAGTAATCTGAAGCTCCAAATGGCGCCATCTTTTAACAGGATTTGAGAAGTGTCTGTGCCTCTCATTTTCCCATCATGTCCCATTCTAGTTTGCAGAAGCTTAGAATGTACCTGCACGCATTTTCCACATTTGCAAAGTCAAAAATAATAGTTTGAAATATAAAACGTGCCCATTGTCCAAACAAGCTGTTTGTCAAAGTTCTAAGTAAAATGCAATTAATTTTCAAATTAATTTAGCATTCACTGTTAGATGGTGCTGTTCAAGTTCTACCAGTTTAATACCACTTGTACTCTTTCCCCGCTGACTTCTGCAATAAACACTAGACCGAAACGGTAAACTTTTGTCATATGCTCAGTTTATATGAACCGGGGGCGGATCCAGGAGCACAAATCTCAGAAAATTTTCTGACAAGCAAAAAAGAAAAAGTTATCACACAATAAGCCAGTTCGGGGTTAGCGCATGGTACAAATGACCCCAAATATCCACAGATATTTTAGACATGGAGGGTCCCTTTATGTGCACTTCAGAATAATAACTCTGGGAGTGATAGAGGTGCCTCATGAATAGCTTTTGTTTCCCCCTTTAAAAAGAATACTTCCACCTGGATATCATGGAATGCACCATTAGTGCATAATTGAATAATGATTACATGACATTCATGAGCACATATCGAATATTAGTGTCAGTGGGTTTTAGAATTTGGTACAGATGACCTTTATCTGCTCATGCTCAGATTGCATCTCCGAAGTGGCTTATCGGGCTCTCTTCACCGGTCGAAATTGTCTGAAAAGTCGAACAAGGAAAGAAAAAGGTTATCAGTTCTATAAGGGGAGGGGGGGGTGCACAATTTACAAAAAAACGGGGCTACAGTGTACACTTATCTTTCAAAAGGGAGGAGGGGCACTTCTGGCCAGTGCCCCCTAAATCTACCTCTGTATGACAGTCTTGTGTTTTAATCCATAGCATATAAGGAGTTTAGACAATTTCAGTAGCCTTCTGGGTCACCATGTCAGGCCTGTATCTAGAGTTTTACTTGGGGTGGGAGGGGGGGGGGGGATGCAGACATTACATGAGGTGGCCCTTATTGAGGGAGCAATGTGAATGGGCGATGGTGTGGAGTGCCTAGCAGTGGAGGGTCTTGGGGGGGGAGAGGGTTGTCCCTCTCCCAGGGTAGGGTAAATGTTTGCATTTCTCTTATCTGGAAAAAAATTATAGTTTTAGTTACATTTTAGGTACAATTTTTGTGGGTCAAGCAGACCTCTAGTCGCTAGGGGGGGGGGGGGGGGGGGGGGAGGGTAGGGTTAGTGGTTTAAAATCATGATAGCTTGAGTTTATTAAACCCCTCTAGTACGATATAATTGTGATCATTATTTATCACATCCAACTTTGTAAACACTGAATCTGATTATAATGACCAAATATCTTCTATGAACAATCAATTCTAAACTTAACGCCTTCTGTTTCTTTCATTTCAGGGCTGTTTTCATGCTCTTTACTCCAAACTTCTAGATTACATCTGGGTGGTAGGAGGTATAGGGATAGGTGTAGCAGTCTTACAGGTGAGTGTCTTTTATCATAAAATTATATTTTTTTTAATAATCATATTTATTCGTTTATAGTAGGGTAATTCCAAGCTACTTTGTCTCTGTAAGGGACTGTATCTCAGATTTTAGTCTATGATATCTGTTTAAATTGTATCAAGAAAGACGTGTTTGGGGGGATCTAAAAATTCTATAACTTTCTTTATAGCTGTCCAAATCTGGTAAATTTTGTATCAAATTAATCAGCAAGTTACGCTTCATATAATATCAATAGAAAAAAAATAAGGTTGGATTTCCCTTTAAGTTGAAAGTCGTACTGGAGCTTTCATTGAAAAAACATGAAGTTCAGTGACCAGTTTGATGTCAGTTTATGTTCCGAACACCAACATATTTGGTTACATATGGGACATCAATTTCCTTGGACTTGTCCAATAAAGCTGTTGCCTTAGGGGATCAGGGCTGCTGGCAGCGTTTCATCAAGTGTTTTGTTAGTGATTTTTACCGACAACTGTTATAAGCTACTGAAATCCTTGCATCTGATTGGCTCAGAGCAAATTTGTCAGTAATATCACTGAAAAAAACACTTGATGAGACACTCCCCAGGAGTTGGTCCAACGGGCAGCTTTTTGTATTCACCTACTAACTGACTCTGATTGGACCCAGGTTCGAATCTCAGTCACGTCTTTCGGATGGTGATGTTAAAGGTCGGTTCCAGACATAAAAAATCACATTTGATTGATACACTTCTGTCAAAACTCAATTACACACACCTACACTTGTGCAGAAAATATGCTAATTCACCCTTGATGTGTGGTGCATTATTAGTTTCCAGAAACTTGTTGAATTCAACAAGCAAAAGCCTTACTGTAGAACGAGGTCAGTTGGCTCGGTCAGTAGAGTGTCTGCCCGTCGAAAGCAAAGTTTGTGGGTTCAAATCCAACCCAGGCAGTAACTGAAGCCTTCATATTGCGTTAAACCCGATGACTACTGAGTTCTGTTATTCCCATAAGCTTAATACAGGGATGACCCGGTTCCCATAGCTAATGGGTTAACATGCCCCTCCCCCATAGTCAAACACTAGGCTGTAGTGTAGAGCATTGTATACCATTAGTTAGAAATGTTAATTTTGCTTTTTCACGTTCGTAGGCATGATACGTATGCATAGATATTTGAAAACAATAAAGTGGAATGTGTTAACCCTTTCATGACAGGAATTATTTAAGGGATAAATTGTTCACATTTTGTTCTTCAAATAGGCAATAATAATATATATTTTTTAGTGCTACATGGTTCTAATAAGGTTTAATGTCTTTGAAAACAATATGCATGGTTAGGAATTTCGTCGAAGTTTTAAATTTGCCAAGTTTGATTAAAAAAAACCCAATGATTTTGAATCTCTCAATATGTTGCCAATTTAAGGATTTTAAAGTTTATTCTCGTTTTTAAAATTCCTGGCATAAAACGCATTATGGTCATGCAACAAAAATGGACACACTACATGTATGTGCAGAAACTTTTGCTCTTTCTACTCATGCATCTGATATATATTTTAGAGCTCTGAATCAAAAGTTATTGAGCCAAACCACAAAATGTGGTCAATTGTCTTTAAAGGGTTAACTCATTGCCTACAAGAACTGGGTAGTCCCTCTATTAAGCTTATAGAACTGCAAGAACTCGGTAGTCTGTGGTTTAAAGCAAATAAATGATTGGATCTGGTTAATGTGGTAGCAGAAAAAAATGACAGTGACATTAAATGAGGACCTACTAAAAATACATTCATTAGTCATTACTATTGCTCGTAATAAAGTTATTGTGATGTCTATCTTCTATTATCAGGTATTACTGTTGGTATTAGCGGTGGTGCTTCTACGCAACGTCATAGACGACGATGATTACGAAGATTAAGTGTACGTGTTCCAATCTCCAAATCCAGCACATCGAGCTCGACTTCAGTAGCCTTTTTCCAGCCCCAGTTGTGTGCTCGGCAGAAGAATGCAAAATTTTGAAACAATGTTTAATATTTAAATTTGTTGTGAAAAGATGAAGAAATAAGAAAAGGAAATTCTACCTATCTCTGCTAACAATGCAGATGATACATGAATGTGTTATGTATGAAATAGAAATGAACAATCGCTGGACTTGCATCTGGTTGTTAACTTCCGTCAGGCACAAGATGCTATAAAAAATTGTTCATCTGATAGGTGATTTAATGTTGAGAAATACATGTATTTTTTTTTTTACGGTCAGTAGAAAAAAAAATAGAGATATATCTTAACAGGCACACAGCAATTTATTTATGATCCCAAAATATGTTGAATATTTGATGTTCAAGAAATGGAGGAGGCATTGACTTGACATACATGTAGCTAGGACAGTCGGGCTATAAAGTGGAATGTATCTTTAACCCCTTCCATGCCACCAGATTTTCAAGCAATTGTTAAAAATGAAAGTAATTTTCAATGCGTTTTTTGTGGAGCAAACTGGGCAAAGATATAATGCATAGGAATAAACATTATATTAGATGATCTTTGAAGGTTTGCATGGTGGAGCTTATAACGTGGAGAAGGTTTACGGTTCACCATGTGTGTTGGTAGGAGGAAAGGGAAAAGGAAATTAGAAATGGATAGACGAGAAAGGATGACAAGAGAGAAAAGAAGAAATATTCTTTCGTGACAATGGGTGAAGTCCTGAAAAGGACTGTAGACCAGATGAGATGAGATGAGAAGACTTGGTTGATGATCGATGGATGAGCAGCGATGGATTGAGTAGCGAAGGTTTGAGTAGACGAGGCTTGAGTAGGAGGTTACTCGACGTTTCGGACAGGTTGACTGTCCGTCATCAGGAGTCAGGACTTCACCCATTGTCACGAAAGAATATTTCTTCTTTTCTCTCTTGTCATCCTTTCTCGTCTATCCATTTCTAATTTCCTTTTCCCTTTCCTCCTACCAACACACATGGTGAACCGTAAACCTTCTCCACGTAACATTATATTAACAGCACAAGTTTCTGTATGAGGAAGAATTTTCAAGCCATTCTGAACCTAAACAAGATGTTCAACACTCAAATTTTGGGGCGGGATTTGCCACCCACGGCATGGTAGGAGTTAGATAAATCACGGTAGGAATGTATTACAGGTATTGATACATCTAAATGTATGTATGGCAAAACAGCATGCTTTATTATGATAGTGATGCATTTTTATGTCAAAGGTAAAATGGGATGAAATACGCTTTAGTTCAAATTGATCCTTTTATTAAAGGAAAGGTGCTGTTTTTCTCATCTTTATTGTCATTTATAAAGATGTATTTTTAGATAAAATGAATAATACAAGGCTGCAGTTGTATGGAACTTTTTATATTTAAACAAAATATCTTGCCTTTTTTAAGCGTGTGCTATGAAACTATAAAATAATGTAAGACCATTTGAGAATGATCTCAATTTTTGTAGGTATTTTATAAAGACTTTTGCATGTTTTAAGCATTGACAGTGTGCTATTTTTGTAGAGGAATTACAAAAATCTTGCCAAAAAATTGGGTATTCCTTGTCGGATATTTTATCTCAAGAGTATTGGACGCAGTGTACACCCACACATTGATGTTTGAGTGTGTTTTCTTAATAATATCCATAGAATTTGCCTCTTTTGTGTTACATTGTAGCATAAATAATCTGAAGAACAACCAAATCATGTAGTTTGATGTAAATCTAAGAAATGAGAGAGAGAGAGAGAGAGAGAGAGAGAGAAAAAAAGAGAGAATTGATTGATAAATTGTTCAATATTTGTTATACAAATTGCAAAAGGATATTTTCTCTTCTCTCATTGTTTAAGTTTCTGATAAGTGAATTTTGTAAGGGCCTCATGTTGGAGATAGATACTTTCTATTTTGCTGTAGAGGGCAGTCTTTTAGTAGCAAGCTGAATTTCTGAATTACAGCTTAAAGGGAAGAAATCAAAAGCAAAGGCTAATGACCCACAATCAAATGGTTAATACTAACTCATTGTAGGTCGATAGTAATGTATATACATCTTGCCAGATGTACATAGAGAGTTATGCTTTTTGCATTACATCTATTGAATGTGCCAATGTGGAATTTATTGTCTCATTTTTATACATTCAAGAGTATATATAAATGCTAATGGAATTTTGCTCTTATTTATACTGCATTTTGCAGTGCAAATAGGCTGATAGTAGGGCTGAATGTATACCGTCTTGCCATTTTTGTGTAATTTTTACTCAGAATACTGCATATTTGAGGCTGTTTAGAGTTTATATTTATGTGGTACAGAAATATCCCTTTTCTCCTGTTTTACGTGAACACTTTACATTTTAGCACGAATCACTTGCGAAACGCTATTTTCACTTTTATTAATTTGTACAGGACACTTGTTTGGATGTATTTAATATCATTTTGTGTACTATACCTCCACCAAAAATGTTCTTATTGATGAACTTACGGCTTACCTGTGGTTTTCCTACCAAAGCAGCAAATGTATAACCTTTCTTCTGAATACTAAAATAGAGCACCTCTAAAATAAATACATGAAATACTTCACTATAAATCTAAGGAAAAGGCAGTATTGACTAAATACATCTACGTTTGAGAACGGGTATTTTGCACAAAGACTAAAATGTATAATCGTCCAATTCCACTTTTAATTGATAATGATCAACACTAGATATAAAAGGAAAAGCTTTCTAATGAACCTGTAGTTTGATTGATATTGTCTAAATTTAGATCATTGATCATGTAGAAAATGAGAGATACTGAACTGTTTGCTCCATCAACAAATAGAAAACAAAGTGAAGCCGTAAGTTATCAGAACACACATCTAACATGTATGTTTTATAGACAGCTACATGTACATGTATATGTAGACGCATACATGTGTGCATTATTTTGTAACTTAGTGCAACCACGAATGCACTTTGATAGCCGTAAGAGATGAGAATCACATTATTACCGGAAGATCATGTATAGTAGCAGATTTTATATCTTGTAATTTTTTTTTTAGATCTTGTTGTATTTGAGAAAAACAGTTATATTAGCATTGTTGTGAATTCGGAAAGTTTCATTGATTTATGTGAAGTCGATGATGTTTACTACGAAAAAATATCATGTACCTGTATATATGTAATTATACTCTTTATTGTATATAGGTGGATCTAAATACTGTATTGTTTAGAAACCTAAGTGAATATATGTTTACTTCATTCTGCATTTTTGTTATTGTATTTTTTAATAGTAGAAGAGAGCGGCCCGTATTCTGAACTCCGGTTTAACTTAAACCACGGTCTAAATGTGTGGTTTAACTATGGGTAGCCAAAAATGTCAAAACTTTGTTTACACTGTATGTTCCTTATGTTTACTGGATTCTGATTCTCATACTTTAATGGTCAAGAAAACTATTGTACTTACCATTCACAGACAGTTTTTAATAGTCTGAGAACCCAAAATGCTGATAAATTGAATATCTACTGTTAAAGATTTGTGTCACATTTGGCTGCCCATAGTTAAACCACACATTTAGACCATGGTTTAAGTTAAACCGGAGTTCAGAATACGGGCCAGAGAGTTTTGTAAGAGTCACTAGCTGTAGAATACATGTCTTCTGAAGTGCACATCGTGAAAGAAATATTTTTCACATGATTTCGTATTTTGTAATATCAAGAATCAAGTACATAGTTTAGCGAAATGGAGTGGTACGAAAAGTCGCATCCGGAGCGCAAATGACAATTTTGTCGATTATAGTGAATTGATAGTTGTTACAGTTAACCTTGCAGACCTCTAAGTTGCATAAGTCGAACTTTCCCCAAGTCGAATTAATTTTTTCGACCAAACAATGTATTATTTTAATACATTTCCTAAGTCGAATTTTGCACATTTTTGTGGTCCCAACAGATTTGACTTATGCAAAGTTAACTGTATTTAACATACACTGTATGTAATACGGAAATATAATAGAGGTATTATTTACCCGCTGTGTTGCTTAATATGTTTCTACCTTAATGCAATAAAATTATGATTTTCAACAAAATGCACCTTGCGTTCTGGACACCTCTTTTCGTGCCACCACATATCGTTAGGCTACCCATAGGGTTCATGTGCAAATAATGAAAGTGCTATCTCAGTTGAATTCATACATTTATTGTAGATAACATGCTGAATTAAACTTTTGATGCGAAAGAAGATAAATTAAACCTATAATTTGCATTTCCATTTGTTATGTCATGCATTGCATATGGACAGGTTTTACATTTATACGTGTAGATGGTTTATTGGAGTTTATGCACTGAAAAAGTCGTTACAAAAAGAAATTGTGTTTTTGCCTGTGATCCTCCACTTTTGGTTTTAGGAGTATTAACTTTATTTGATGCACTTAATTGTGATTTAGGAAATTCCCCCAAATTTTCACTTATAAAACGGTTCATGCTATTATCGTCATCCCTTCCTGGAAATAAATGTGCAAGAGTTTTTACAAACCAACTTCTCATGTTCTCATGTAGTTTGTTGCTGGTATGTGGTGTTGTGACACTGTAAAACCCCAACACTTTTGGGAACGGTAAACGACAGCCATTACCATGGTAAGAAATCGCTGTGGATGGTAAAAGAACAATGCTTTGTCAGTTTTTTTTTTTTAATCTGATCGGTCCCAATATTCGCAGATGTTTCGTGCAAACACAAGTGGAATATTATTATACAATTCTTTGTTCAAATAAATTTTAAATGTTCATTTTTAACTTCAGAACAAAAAATAAAGAGCAAAGAAACACACATAAATAATAATCCATGATTGTACTACAGTCAAGTACATTTAATACAAGCAGATCACAAAGTTACATAAGTGGTTTATTTACACTAAAGCAAGTTTCAAATAACATATTCAAATACATACATCTACATGTATAACTTATACAAGTTACAAATCCATAGATAAAGTGTATTTATACCCCCCACCAGCTCCGTTTAAATGAGAATAATATATGTCTGATCATCAGTATAAAGCCTTTGCGTAGAAATATATCACAGTCTTCTAAAAACTTGTCTAAATATGCATAAGCTACTGAAATGTACATGCTTACATAGCATAACACTTAAAATATATACGGTTCTGACGACTACTGTTTGTCTGTAGTTTATAGGCGACATGTATATATTGTTAACTTTGCAATTGATCAGGCCTTGGGCAAAGTGCCCTTTCGCAAATGTACCGAGAACGCGAGAACACATTTTCTTCAGTGGTCGTTATTCATGAAGAGCCCTAGCACGAGGTTTCGCTCTCGACTCCTTACAAGAGCAAAGGGCCAGTTTTTGCTAGGCTTGGGCAATTGAAAAGTTGTATACTACATGAATCAAAGCAACAAGTAAATGGTCTAATCTCGCACATCGTTGGAGATGAGCATAATTTTAAATGTTTGCTTTTTTAAAATCCTGTGTGTCAAGCTTTGATTAAAAAAAAAAAGAAAAAAGATATTTGACAAAAAGGTGTTCTTAATGATGCCTCTATATCATTTAATGCCTTCCTAGAAAAGTGAAGATTCATATTTGCAAGAATTGTGGAATTCTTATCTTTCATCCACTGAAACAAAACCTATATTCCGGAAAGTGGATTTTGGTAGTCCAATGAACCAATCATCATCAACCTCTCCAGTCCATACTAATTCCTATAATTCAGCATGAAAATAAATATTCATTTCAACAGAGAATTATTATTTGCACAGGATAAAGAGCTTGACTGTTGTGCTCCATAAAAAAGGAGACTAGCTAAACCCCACCGAGTATAGTGGTTTATTAAAACCTGGGTCCAGTTTCATAAAACTTTAATAGCAGTAACAACTGCCACATTTCTAGACAAATTTGGTCTCAGCCAATCAGACGCAAGGATTTCAGTAGCTTATAACAGTTATTGCAACTTGTTATTGATAACAAGCTTTATGAAACCTGGCCCTGGTCTAGGGGTTGGTCCACTATCAAGAATAAAGATTTTTTTTTTTTAATCTGAATTTTGAAAATGTGAAAATACTGCACAACAGCATCATAAACACTTATTACTACTAGAAAAGAGGACTTGACACTAAGAAATAATGTCAGTTGCATTTCTGGGGAAAAAAACCACAAAATGGCAAGTGTACTGGGCATGATTTTATTTATAAATAAAAACCTGTTTCTTTTTCTGAAGTAAATATAGACAAAATATATGACTGAAACGATTACACTATATTTCACAAATAAAAATCATTTTAGAAGTTTGTGTGGTTTTATTTTTGCTTGTGAGAGATTTTGGGGGAATAGGAGTCCACCCTTTTTTTTGGAATTCTCAGAGATCTGGGGAAATGAACCATGTCCCCTTTTGCCAAATCCTGAATATGTTTGTACATGTATTCCAAATCCTTTTCGATAGGATTAAATCCTGGTATTTTTCATCTCTGTTCGCATTTTTGTGATGACCACATGAATGTCTATGACTGGGACTTCAAGTGATCAAATTATCCCAAGTTACACCATAAAAACTTAGAGCAAGAAAGTGAGAGAAAAAAAACGTTTTCAAATACATTACTTCATATGACCTGAAAGTGCAATAAAAACTTACGACAATCACACGTTTAGGACAAAATATGCAATTATAAAAATATGCATTATGTACACTGTAATTATTCCTACTGTACTATTCTTAGTCAAAATATTGTGAAAATAGCTACAATACACAAGAAATCTAAAATACACTTTTTAATACAAAACATACCCTTTTGTACAATACTCAGTACGTTTACTATTACATTCAAATACATAGATCTAACTCCTTTCTTCCATTACATCAAGACATGTACACAATTCATGTAAGATATATTAGGCTTGTACAAAAACAAGTTATCATTTATAGATAATTATATTAATTTTATACAGTTTAAAGTCATTTGAAAAGTATAATTTAGTCTTAGGGGTTTTACTCATAAAACATGCATTATATTAAAATCTAAATAATCTACATAATAAAAATCTAATGTACTGTTTGGCAAATTAAGTTATAGGTGAGGAACCCTGATTTTTGGTTTTAATATACAATGTGTAGAACATTTTAGCAGCACTATTTGATATTAAAACAGAGAAATCCAACGGATTAGCCAGCACCAAACAAATGTACGAAAATTTCCTTCAAGCAGACTTCAGCACAATACTGTATTTTATTTTTGAAGCAAATGCTGTTCTTAGGATAAAAACTTCTTATTCCTAAATATTTTTAAATGTTACAAAATAATCTGTGAAAAAAACACTCTGAAAATATTCATCTGTGTATACATGGATGCCAATGAATTTCTAATCCAAAATGAGAAATCACCATTCTGTTTCTGTATCAAAGTTTAAGCTTCTTCTCGTTCATGACGTAGGTCTATATTACCTGTATGTCTCTAATTCACTCAATGAAAAATAAAATTGTAATGTCACTGTGAAAGTTTCGAGATACATTAATCAAAAGTTATACATGAAGTTTCCTAAAATGAGAACACGATTGGGGGGAAAAAAGACGAGGAAAAAAATCTGTTATTATCATCTTTGATTAAGGAGATGGTGCCGAATTCACAGTTTTGTGCTATTTTATTATAGAGTGAAGAAAATATACTCAATGTTATTCCTAACTTCAGATCATTCTTAACATAATTTTCCATGGTGTTTTATCCAAAATTATTCTTTACTGATGAAGTAAGGCTTAAAGTGTAACACAGACTTATAACTAATATTTAAAAGTGTAGAAAGTTTGAAAAGAGATGTGCAACTGAGTTCTTTTGACATTTCAATAAATAAATGAAGGACAATACTTTAATACTTTAATGTAGAATATATTTGGCAAAGATGTCAATAATAGATATGCGTTGAGGATTGGCAATTGTGCTTTGAGATGGGATCCGTACGAAACCCGTTGATTACTGAATTCTCTCCTTCCAATAGGCCTAACACAGAAGAACCCGGTTCCTGTAGGCAATCGGTTAATGTAAATTGACTGCTGAGCAGAGACAATTACCGAACGTCTCCTTTGATTTGCGAGTTGCTTTTAATTTTAATTTAAAGCAGCTTTCTCGCTGAAGTAATTAAAAGGAAGTATCATCCCGGAAATGGGTTTCACTTTCAGTTATAAATACAGCCTCATAAAAGTCTAAATGACTACTTTCAATTATTCATCACGGGCAATTATATTAGGGATAGAGTGCCGATGTCAATCTCTGCTAAAGGTTAAGTTCCTCAACAAGTTTGCAGGAGATTTTGCGTCGGAAGTTCCTTATGTTACTTCGCAGACTGATCATAAATTGGTGATTTCTGGAATAATAAAATTCTAAAGTATGACCTAAAAGGGGTCCTATAATGGGCCCTAAAATTGGATCCTACGTGGTCCCTAAGAGTAGTCCTTGGTTAGTGACAGTCCAAATCATGTCCTAATCTCGACCCTAGGCTACATCAGTTATTGTCCCTCGTTGATGGGTGATGGTCCACGGTGGGTCAGGAACTCTGTACTAGACTAGGTCCTATGGGTGGGTCTACGAGGAGGACTAGGATCCAGGGGGTTAGGCGTAGTACTTGTTGTCATCCTGTCTTCTAATTGCACAGCACAAACAACATGAGAAGATCATTCCAAGGAGCTGAAAGAGACCAAAAAAAAAATCAATTAGTAAACACACAGGATTATGGTATACTTTATATCAAATGAGTGTATTACAGGGTACAAATCACAAAGATTATTTGCAAATTATTTTGGTTTGTATGTAGGGGTTTGATGTCCCATACTATGTTCAAAATATGAGCCTCAAATGTTATTCTACATTATAAAGAGATATTGCAAGTTTACTGTCTATTAACATAAAATAGAGTTGTGAGTAACGGTAGACTAGTCGACGAACCAATAAGTGCTCACACAAAATAGGGTGCGCACTGAATCCGAGTCCGACTCAAATTTTTCATGCTATCCCTTATATTCTTCATACTTCTTAACCTTTAACCCAAAGAATACCTGGTAAAGTACTTTTGAGGTTGGTTTGTACATTCTAGCTGTACACAAATTATTTTTTTAAGGTGATTGTTACACTTTTAATTGACTGGTGGCAGGGGTGGGTTTGCAAATGCCCATCCTTCCTGTAAATCTAGGTTGAGTTCTGGATTATGCAATTACATTGTGAAAAAAAACTGTCTGAAAGCAATTGCGAAAGGTGGATTATGTGGTGCATAAAAATGGACTTTATCTAGCAAAAATTGACTTAATCCTGTTGTAAGTCGCATGCAGTGCACCGTATAGAAATGTGCATATATGGGACTACACACGTATGAAGTGGCAAGAAAGTTTGGGCTGAACTTTTCAGCTATTTCTCATCATATTTCCAATAAGAGGGCATATCTGAAGAGCAATTAATTTTTAGGGGGCATTTCTTCTATGATATACTACCAAACCGAATACAAAAAATTAAAAAACTCACAAATTATTTTGTAACCTTCACCAGGACTCAACCATTTTCAATTTGATAAAAACAGTGCTCGTATCACACTTTACAATTCACGAGCAAGTTTGAAATTCAAACTCTCGAACCTTGTTAGAATCTGGGCAGCTAAAACAGTCTATATGGCATTCAATGGGTTATATAAGCGAATGAAACTCTTCTTTGGAAGATGCTATCAGAAAGCAAAAAATAAAGTGAAAATATTTGCACTACTGAGGAGGAATTCATAATTCCTAACCAAATTTAAAAATTCAGATTTTTAGCTTTTTTGCCATTGGTTGTTTCTCTGAACCATTCATTTGACAAAAATGTATTCCAAATTTGTGACTATTCTTCGACGTTGTCGCTCTCATGGGCTGTCGGTCTACTCTGCTGTCCATCTGTTTTTGTGCCTTTCTGCTCTGCACATGAATAACTAATTTGATGGCGGACTGGGATAAAAACTTACTTGTACAGCACCGACGCCGATCGCTAAACCAGCCACAAGAATGGTGTTCTCCTCAAGCATACCAAACAAAGCACTGGAACAGCCCTGTGAACAAAAAAGACAATTCATATGAACTTAAACTAGGATTTCATTATGAGGGACTGATTAGATTTTAATATGGTCATTAAAGTTGCTGAATTGTTCACTAATTTGGTTTAGAGTGTAATAAATGATCCCTGTCTGTACAGACCGCTCAAGGGAGACAAGAAAAGCGGTCTTTATGAGCAGGTGGTCTTTATGGACAGGTTCCTTTAATACACGTTTCAAGGGAAACAGTCATTGTAAGCTGTATAGCGAGGTGGTTGCTAAAGCAGGTTTGACTGCATGTACCTAAGAGTTTTAAGGTAACTGACGTTTAGTCAGGGAAAAATCAGTAATTGTGTAGGCCTTTCTGAAAATCATATACACCCCAGTCGAAATAAAATAGTTTAAAATTAGATGGAAAATAGAAAGAAAATAGACCCAGAAAATATATTTTCTTACTATTTCTTTGCTTTAAAAAATAGTGAGAAAATATTTCAGGAATATAATGGAAATAGTGCTAAAAATAGTTTTAAAATATATTTTTACCCTATATGTTTTGGAACAAAAAATAGACAAAAAATAGAGATGAAAAATAGTTGAAAAATAGACCAAGAAAAATTATTCTCTTGTCCACAATACCCTGCCCGAAATAAAATAGCCTAAAAATATGGGGAAAATAGTGAAAAAATAGATAGGGAAAATATATTTTTTGACTATTTTTTCAATGGAAAAATAGAGGAAAAATAGCGTGGAAAAATAGTAAAAAAATATATTATTGGAACCGATATCTCTAGTTAAAAAATATATTTTTTGACTATTTTTTCAATGGAAAAATAGCGTGGAAAAATATTTTTTTTCCATATATTATTGGAACTGAAATCACATGACATTAATTAATTATTAATTATTACTACTAATTTTATTAGTGCTATCTTGTAATCATATCCTATCCTATCCTCTCCTACTCCTATAAATCCTATAACCTACATCCTATGTCCTATACCTAGCTACTAAGCAATTGTATCACATTCATTATATATAGGGACATAGTTGTAGTGCTATAAAAAATGGTTACTGACTAGATTACACTTTTATTATTTAAATTAATTTACACTTTTATTAATGAAATATGAAAATGCCTTTTGAAATTGTGTACAACATTACAATAGTTTAATGTAAGTAAAATCTCTATCACAGTTCAAATCTTAATCCCAAATCCAAATGTATTTATCTATTTCCACTAGTTTTCATATTTTAGATTGTTATTCATGAATATTCATATTTTAGATTGTTATTCATGAATATTCATGATTGATTAGGACCTATAGAAACCAACAGAAACCAATAGAAACATCCAAAAACCAATAGGACCAATAGAAACCAATAGAAACATCCAAAAACCAATAGAAACCAATAGAAACAACCCAAACCCAATAGTACTGTTTATAGAATCTATTAGTTTCTATTCTTTTACTATTCTTTCTTTCTATCAAAAAGAAAAGAAAATGTAATTTGCAATATTAGAAGTACAAAAAATAGCTTTAAAATAGTTAAGTAATTTGCAGTCTAAAAAGTATTAGAAGTACAAAAGATAGCTTAAAGATAGTACTGTAATTTGCAATGTTAGAAGTACAAAAAATAGCATGAAAATAGTTAAGTAATTTGCAGTCTAAAAATCTATAGTAGACAATGTTTTAAAAATAGTTTAAAAATGGCCTATCATGTGTGCAGAAGAAAAAAAATAGGTTAAAAATAGTTCCGTAAAAATAATATTTTGAAAAAATAGCTTTAAAATAGTTATTAATAACAAGCTGGCCGGGAAATAGTGAAAAAATAGTCTATTTATTTTTTAGTTTTCAAAAAATAGTATGGACATAGACTATTTATTTTCTATTTTTCAGCGAAAATATGAAAAAATAGAGCTATTTTTTTTTAAATAGGATAAAAATAGGGGAAAATAGGGAAAAAATATATTTCTGTTAGCAGGAAAACGGGCAGGGATATAGGGACAAAATAGTCCAGAAATATACTAAAAATTGGTGAAAAATAGCAAAAACATATATTTTTAACAAATTAACATAAGGATAAAAATACATAAAAATTAGAGAAGAAAAATAGTTGAAAATAGACCAAGAAAAATGACATATTTCTTAAAATATATTTTTTGACTATTTTTATCATACATGTATGCTCTGTCACTAATTTACATATTTTTTTTTTTTGAAATACATTTAATAAACACCTGAGAAGAAACAAAAATACTTTTCCCAAAAGATAAATTGGCTTTGAATAAGATTTGAATGCTATTTTCAAAGAATGATGGGAGCTAGACTGTAGGCTATGCACATGTGGTCCAGAATACGTACCACACACAAGAACTAGTACATGGGACTGCAACCATAAATATTCAGCCCTGCAACCTAGCTGATTGGCTCATGTATGAGCTTCAGACTTTGCTATCCCGTTAATGTTTTTCACATATGGATATTATTCTAGTGTGAGGTTAGACAGGTTGATTCAGTAAGAAATAAACAGATAGGTCATTAAAATTACTTATTCTATCATTTTCACAGGAGCATGATTAAATTCAAAATTTCCCAAGCTTGAATTCGGTATAGTTTCCGAGACTACACAAATTGCATGAAAATTCATTTTTTTCACTAATTTTCTTCTATTTTTTCTCTATTTTTATATCTTCTTCAGCTTCGAATATGGCGAAAAGAACAAGTTGAAAAAAAAGTAGAAGGAAAATAGTCTTCTGACTTACGTGTGTGTAAAAAATAGCAGAAAAATAGTCCAAGGGTTTTACTTGTTTGTAGGAAATAGGGGGAAAATAGCTTTCAAGAAAAAATAGAGTAAAAATATTCTATTTTCCCCCTATTTTATCAGGACAAGTTGAAAAAAATAGAAGGAAAATAGTCTTCTGATTTACGAGTGTGTAAAAAATAGCAGAAAAATAGTCCAAGGGTTTTACTTGTTTGTAGGAAATAGGGGAAAAATAGCTTTCAAGAAAATATAGAGTAAAAATATTCTATTTTCCCCCTATTTTATCAGGACAAATAGTAAAAAAATAGCCATGTTTTCAAGAAAATAGAAAGAAAATAGGGGGGAAATAGAGATAAAATATATTTTCACTCATTGAAAAATAACCTAGGAGGCCTTTCTGAAAATCATATACAGTGAAAAATCACTGCACATGCACAGATATGAGTATATGGGACTCACTCAAATATTATGTAGGTCTGTTGTGTGGATCTGGAATCATCCAAAGGTTGACAAATTAATGGAGTCAAATTAAAGGTTGTCCCTCACTTTCATCTTTTAAACGAAAAAGTATAGCTGTATCTCCTGAAATTTTGATACTCTTCTTTTTGACTCTCATTGTTATGTCCTTTTATTTCATTTTGACGTAGAATTAGTGTTCGTTTTTCTTTGTTCTTAACAATAATTCATATAATATTCTGAAGTTTTAGCTATATTTTAATGTTTTGGGGGATTGACCTTAGGTCAAATGGCCTCTGTCAATCCCTCCATATTTTGACTTGTTATACACGTACTGCTTTTTATCTATCTTCTAATTTGTATTTTAATACCTGTTCCTGATATTTTTATTTCAATCGATTTGTGGAAAATAAATGAACTGAAGTGAACTGATCTTGGTGAAAAGCATGGCACACAGATATGGGTATATGGGACTATACAGATGTATGAGGCTTCTAATAAATTTGGTCCACATTTTCAAATTATGAGTCTTATTTATAACATAAGGCCATTGCAAGAGAAATCCGCATTTATGTGACACTGCTATTATGATAATATCCCACATGACTTCACTAATTATTTTCTACCTTTAAAAGCTAGAACTCAACTTTTATTTGATACTTGAAGATGATGTTTTGAATATTTTATAGTATATCGCTCATGAACAATATCCCTGAAAGTGATTTTTCCAAGGCATGTCATGTGACAAAACATAATTCCCACTAGCCTCATGCAGACGAGCTCATTGCCATGGAGGGTAGCATCTGATGTCATGATCCGTGTATAGTAGCACTAATAGTACTATTCACGGATACTATATACGGCTCAAGTTTAATACTTGAAAGGGGAGAGGCCAAATCAGTGGTGAATTGTTATCCATCAGACCAGTCGCAAAGTTGTCTACGGTTTTGAAGCCAATTTGGCCTTTACTACCAACAAGAATGCATATGGTGAATTAAAATTTTGAATTTGAGTATTCATATCATCATTCAGAACCGCAATTGAAACGATTACACAGTGAAACCTGCTTTAGTGACCAACTGTATAGAAATTAGCTCACCAGCTAGTCTCCTCCGACCCTATGTTTGTCTTCCTTGTACCAACATCACCTTTAGCCAACAACGAGCTGCCTCCAAAGTAAGCCCGAGTCATATCGAATATTTCATAAACCGGGATTCGATGGCTTTGATTCGATCGAATACCGGTTAATTGATAAATGATGTGCGGTGAAAACAGAGTTGCACACAGTTGCACGCAGTGCATGCACCATGCACCGGTGACCAGTCCGCTGGCATCGCGGGCATAATGTATGGGCTCTCGCTGCTCGAAATTAACGATAGCCCGCTAGCCAATGGCTAGTAAAAATCACAGCGGACGAGCCAAAATCTTAAGTTTCTAGTCCGTATGGCTAGCCAAAATGTCACTAGTGTCGCACGAAGCGATGCTCATTGTCGACACACCCGACAATGATTCAAATTCAAAGAATTAATAATCTTACTTTGTCTTCCCCAGTCGAAATAAAATAGTTTAAAATTAGATGGAAAATAGAAAGAAAATAGACCCAGAAAATATATTTTCTTACTATTTCTTTGCTTTAAAAAATAGTGAGAAAATATTTCAGGAATATAATGGAAATAGTGCTAAAAATAGTTTTAAAATATATTTTTACCCTATATGTTTTGGAACAAAAAATAGACAAAAAATAGAGATGAAAAATAGTTGAAAAATAGACCAAGAAAAATTATTCTCTTGTCCACAATACCCTGCCCGAAATAAAATAGCCTAAAAATATGGGGAAAATAGTGAAAAAATAGATAGGGAAAATATATTTTTTGACTATTTTTTCAATGGAAAAATAGAGGAAAAATAGCGTGGAAAAATAGTAAAAAAATATATTATTGGAACCGATATCTCTAGTTAAAAAATATATTTTTTGACTATTTTTTCAATGGAAAAATAGCGTGGAAAAATATTTTTTTTCCATATATTATTGGAACTGAAATCACATGACATTAATTAATTATTAATTATTACTACTAATTTTATTAGTGCTATCTTGTAATCATATCCTATCCTATCCTCTCCTACTCCTATAAATCCTATAACCTACATCCTATGTCCTATACCTAGCTACTAAGCAATTGTATCACATTCATTATATATAGGGATATAGTTGTAGTGCTATAAAAAATGGTTACTGACTAGATTACACTTTTATTATTTAAATTAATTTACACTTTTATTAATGAAATATGAAAATGCCTTTTGAAATTGTGTACAACATTACAATAGTTTAATGTAAGTAAAATCTCTATCACAGTTCAAATCTTAATCCCAAATCCAAATGTATTTATCTATTTCCACTAGTTTTCATATTTTAGATTGTTATTCATGAATATTCATATTTTAGATTGTTATTCATGAATATTCATGATTGATTAGGACCTATAGAAACCAACAGAAACCAATAGAAACATCCAAAAACCAATAGGACCAATAGAAACCAATAGAAACATCCAAAAACCAATAGAAACCAATAGAAACAACCCAAACCCAATAGTACTGTTTATAGAATCTATTAGTTTCTATTCTTTTACTATTCTTTCTTTCTATCAAAAAGAAAAGAAAATGTAATTTGCAATATTAGAAGTACAAAAAATAGCTTTAAAATAGTTAAGTAATTTGCAGTCTAAAAAGTATTAGAAGTACAAAAGATAGCTTAAAGATAGTACTGTAATTTGCAATGTTAGAAGTACAAAAAATAGCATGAAAATAGTTAAGTAATTTGCAGTCTAAAAATCTATAGTAGACAATGTTTTAAAAATAGTTTAAAAATGGCCTATCATGTGTGCAGAAGAAAAAAAATAGGTTAAAAATAGTTCCGTAAAAATAATATTTTGAAAAAATAGCTTTAAAATAGTTATTAATAACAAGCTGGCCGGGAAATAGTGAAAAAATAGTCTATTTATTTTTTAGTTTTCAAAAAATAGTATGGACATAGACTATTTATTTTCTATTTTTCAGCGAAAATATGAAAAAATAGAGCTATTTTTTTTTAAATAGGATAAAAATAGGGGAAAATAGGGAAAAAATATATTTCTGTTAGCAGGAAAACGGGCAGGGATATAGGGACAAAATAGTCCAGAAATATACTAAAAATTGGTGAAAAATAGCAAAAACATATATTTTTAACAAATTAACATAAGGATAAAAATACATAAAAATTAGAGAAGAAAAATAGTTGAAAATAGACCAAGAAAAATGACATATTTCTTAAAATATATTTTTTGACTATTTTTATCATACATGTATGCTCTGTCACTAATTTACATATTTTTTTTTTTTGAAATACATTTAATAAACACCTGAGAAGAAACAAAAATACTTTTCCCAAAAGATAAATTGGCTTTGAATAAGATTTGAATGCTATTTTCAAAGAATGATGGGAGCTAGACTGTAGGCTATGCACATGTGGTCCAGAATACGTACCACACACAAGAACTAGTACATGGGACTGCAACCATAAATATTCAGCCCTGCAACCTAGCTGATTGGCTCATGTATGAGCTTCAGACTTTGCTATCCCGTTAATGTTTTTCACATATGGATATTATTCTAGTGTGAGGTCAGACAGGTTGATTCAGTAAGAAATAAACAGATAGGTCATTAAAATTACTTATTCTATCATTTTCACAGGAGCATGATTAAATTCAAAATTTCCCAAGCTTGAATTCGGTATAGTTTCCGAGACTACACAAATTGCATGAAAATTCATTTTTTTCACTAATTTTCTTCTATTTTTTCTCTATTTTTATATCTTCTTCAGCTTCGAATATGGCGAAAAGAACAAGTTGAAAAAAAAGTAGAAGGAAAATAGTCTTCTGACTTACGTGTGTGTAAAAAATAGCAGAAAAATAGTCCAAGGGTTTTACTTGTTTGTAGGAAATAGGGGGAAAATAGCTTTCAAGAAAAAATAGAGTAAAAATATTCTATTTTCCCCCTATTTTATCAGGACAAGTTGAAAAAAATAGAAGGAAAATAGTCTTCTGATTTACGAGTGTGTAAAAAATAGCAGAAAAATAGTCCAAGGGTTTTACTTGTTTGTAGGAAATAGGGGAAAAATAGCTTTCAAGAAAATATAGAGTAAAAATATTCTATTTTCCCCCTATTTTATCAGGACAAATAGTAAAAAAATAGCCATGTTTTCAAGAAAATAGAAAGAAAATAGGGGGGAAATAGAGATAAAATATATTTTCACTCATTGAAAAATAACCGGGGTTTGGAGAGCTGAATGGAACACGTTTGTTCGATGCCAAAAAAAAAAACCAATACGAAATAAACTTTTCGTCGCTCAATATAGACTCGACTTCATTCAGCTTCAGAGATCATTCAGAAGTAATTGCCAATTTGATGAGAGTGTGATATTAGTTATTGCGAATTAAGTAGGAACACTCGTACTCATGCCCGTATTTATCATGTTCAATTATACAATTGTCAAATTGACAATGCAGAGAGAGTGCAAGAAAATTATCGTAAACTTCAGTTCGTAACGACAAAACGATTTTTCCATAGAGAAAGCACAGGTAAAGCGCGACGTCCTCCGCGAGCGAATTAGCGAAAGTTAGCCAACAGTTTGAACTTTGAAGTCGCATTCATGTTCTCTGCTAGTATATATGCTGTACGTTACGGAGTTTCTTTTTTTATTTGATTTTTTCATGGTAGTCAAAAATCTGGCGGACTTACATATCGATGCACCGGATTTGCCAAAACGTATTCGGGATTCGATGTCTTCGATCGAACACCGGCTAAACAATCGATTCGACTCAGGCTTACTCCAAAGACTCAATTTCTTATCTCCCTTGAAAGGTCTTCATAGACAGATTTCACTACATTTGCTTAAATTCAAATATCTAAATGCAACTGCGATTTCTTCCAAATTGGATTGCAGTCTAATCGGCTTTACGCACCGTCAAGTAGATAGACGCCTCAGGTTGACCCCTCAAAAGGTTGACATATGAGTTGACGGTCGCTTGGCCGATTGCCCCGCAGTTAGCCGATTGTTCCTTGCAGCAGGAGTCTGGCAATTGAAGCGGGTTTCTCTCTGCATATTTTGAATCTGCCCAATCCTCCGGGCCGACGGCACCACAACATCTCAACTAGAATGCCAAGATAAAACAGTGAAGAAATTAATTTCTACTAGACAGGAGCAGTTGTGGGATGTGATTTCTTGTAATACGTGTATCTGAAATTTTTTACTACACTCCACACTCCCATGTATTTTTTTGTGATGTACACGTACATGAAAACATGCAATTTTATCCCCCCCCCCCAAAAAAAAAAAAAAAAAATAGAAGAAAAAAAAGACAATAACAAAACCCACTAGCGAATTCATTTTAATTTTGTTAGTCAGATAATTTCTGACAGAAAGCTCAACTGATTTTTTCCTTTTGATTCCATTTAATATTAAGTGCAAGCCTGTACTTTCCCTTTTGAAACAATTACATTTTGTGGTTTGGCTCAATAACTTTTGATTTCAAAGTTCTTTTATATACCAGATGCATGAGTAGAAAGAGCAAAAATTTCTTCACACAGTGTCCATTTTTCTTGCATGACCATAGTGTGTTTGATGTCAGAAATTTTAATAAATAAGCTTTAAAATCCTTAAATTGGCAACATATTGAGCGGTTCAAAATCATTGTTTTTCATCAAATATTTTTTCAACTTTTTGACCAAATTTAACCATATATATTGTCCTCGAAGACATAACCATGTAGCACTAAAAGAAAAATATTGTTGCCAATTGGAGGAACACCAACTGATCAATTTAGCCCTTGAATAATTCCTGTCCTGAAAGGATTAAAACAAGAAACTTTGGCAATATTAAACTGTGATGAATTTCAACAAAGGTCCAGCGCATACTCACTTAAATGGGAAGTGCAGTATGCTGAAAAAACCCACGGTTTCTTGAGGCGGTTTGCCACTTGACATTCAAACTAGCCTTGATAATTTCGACTTCTATTTAATAACCACATACATCATTTGCAAATTTTTTTTTTTTTAATTATTTTTTCCCCCCTCCACAGGGATTTTATTTATTCTCAAAACCGCATGAAATATGTAATTGAACAACAATTATGCGACGCATCCCGCCATGTCCTCCCCCACCTGCCCCGCACTGAAGAAGTCACAAATTTCCATTTTCTTCAAAGAAAACATTCCACCAGACATGCACCCCAAACACAATTATACGACACAAATTCAGTCCTTCACCATAAAAAGAGAAAGAAAATGGAAATCAATGTAATGCCGTGAACGGAGCAAATGGGAAAGGAGCCCGTAAGACACGTCACGGAGCCGCCAACCCGCACCCGACCGATCACAACCCCCAAAACCCACAATTTTCCTACCCCTCCTGGACCCTGCTAAAACCGTCCCTTCAATCCCTCCATCTCTCCCAAAACACACTCCATATCAGGGTGGACTTTCACTCTAATGACAACAACAATTTACGTATGACAATCATTCGGTAAAAAGATTTTTAAACCGAAACCATTTTTATTAAAATTTGCATTGGTTAATATTTAAGTTTGATATATATTTCTCATTGTAATAATTGATACTGATGCTTTGACAATACTGAAATCAGGAATTATCTTATGCATTTTACAACTATACATCGTTTTTTTCATTATAATGAGGATACAGTTAAGTGCAAGGTTATTTAAACCTGTAAATCCAAATATTCAGGTGCAAATTTTAATCTCTCGCCGGTTTCAGTCAAGATCCAGTCCGCTAAACCTAACCCAAATATTATTAACATGCCTACACTCACAATATAAATGTAAAACTGTTTCGATTTGGTCGTTACAAAAAGTACATTCTTTCCTTGGGACCAGTTTCAATTCAAAGAATTTTTTTTCTGAATGCAATGTTTCTTGTTTCAAAGGCTAGGGCTGAAAGTAGCAGACGCAGGGTGGAAACAGGATTTTGTAAAAATGCCCCCTTTTAATAATTTGCCACT
This sequence comes from Heliocidaris erythrogramma, assembly GCA_025617745.1. Classification (NCBI taxonomy): domain Eukaryota; kingdom Metazoa; phylum Echinodermata; class Echinoidea; order Camarodonta; family Echinometridae; genus Heliocidaris; species Heliocidaris erythrogramma. Next base: position 18,436,051 of record CM046864.1, on the reverse strand, counting down.
GGCAGAAACATAGAAACAAGAAGAATCTAATACCACAGAATTCTGTAAAAGGGGGTACCATGCCCCCCCCCCCAAAAAAAAAAACAAAAACAAAAACAAAAACAAAAACACAAAATTAAAATCCCAGACAAGCATGACAAAAATGTTTTTTGTGTATTTCTATGTATAATGCACTTGGGGGAACGGCAGATGATGGGGTTACAAAAAGGGGGGGGGGGCACAGGCTGTTGTGCCCCCAAGACAAATCGAGAACAAGAAGACAACTTACTGCTTGTTGCATTGAATCAAACGCCGCTGTCACTGATTCATCCTCTGAGTATACATTACGTATCGTCTGCTGCATTCCTGTGCAAGGGAGAGGAAAAATGAAGATTTTCATCAAACATTTGCTATTAAAATGAGGATAACATTTTGCTAAACGATGATTTAACCCAGAGCAGTACAGCATTTCCTTGTACAGACGTTTTTTGATGATATTTTTATCCAGAGGGCTAGGATTACACATGCATGGCCAGAAAGAGCAATGTCAGAGAAAACAACGAGTCCAATTTCAATGCAGTATATATCCTTTGCCATTCTTCAATAAGGACAATTTAAATGTACAGGTCTCCAAATTGGCAACGCTGTAAAATTCATAAATCACTGTTTTCACGTACATATTTCCTATCTTTGCTGAAATTAGGAATTTTCATTTACACTGGTTCATTTTAATATCATTATTTTTTAAATATGTAGGAGTGGAAAATAAAACTAATTTGTCAATTTAAGGAGGGAAATATAATTACGATTTATTTAGACCTGAAGACAACTCTGAATTGCTATGGGTTAACCCATTCAATTCATAGTTACACCCCATATGCTGTGGAAATTTATGCTGTACATACGCAATGCTGTATAATGAACGTTCAAAGTGCATTGTTTGAATAACACTATCTTTTAATATATTCTATGTAAATATGTACATGTATCACTTTGGGTGTCTCAAGTGGGGATTTATATTGAACCAAGATCTGTTACTTTGTTTATGAGCTTTCATAATATTACTACATTTTGCGGGGATGTCAAGAAGTAGTTTATGACCTTTCATCTCATTTAAAAACCAATTACTGAATGTATATATATATATATATATATATATATATGTGACCCTCAACCTCAAAACGACCAATAAGTCGGAAATCTGGGTTTAGTAAATTTCAACAGTTTGAAAGCTTAGATTCTAAGCTCTAAAATGATATATGACTTGTCTTGTATGGACTAAGCAAACCCTTGCAAATTACAACGAGAGCACCAACGTGTCAGACAAGGCTAATGACCAAAACAATAGAGAAAACGGACTCTAAAGAATAGTGAACTTTTAAGAGCGCCTAATCTGTGTCCTATTGTTTGTCGCACAAAAGGTTGAGTCAAAACTCCACCTACACTGTGAAGTACTAATTAGATTGGGTTTAAACTTTTCATATCTTTAGAATAGATATATTTCTTTGTTTCTGTAGATTTTGAATATCAGACAGTTCATGGTTTTTGAGCTATCCCAGAACAGCGATGTGAACTAAATCCCAGCAAGCCAACACACAAAGTTTGAATGTCCAGGGAAAAAATGGGTCATTTTGAATGAGAGTAAAAACATATTTCAACATGGTATTTTACCCTGAAATTTTGTCAGATGGTGGATTAATAAATGAACTTTCAGAAAATACAAAAAACTTAAAATAAAAATTTCCACCCCAACCCAGCTGTTTACTCTAATACTCCCATTGCGACTTATTGGTCGTTTTGTGGTGGATGGTAACATATATCAATTATTTTAGAAATATGTGTATACTTCTGTATTTGTTTTGTTGCTGTAATGAGTTTATATTGTTACTTAATATCTTTGTAATCAAACAGGGCCTCATGGAAGACCACCACTATTGGTGAAAATGTGCTACCCTGTATAAATATCAGAATTAAACTAAAAAAAATAAAAATAAAATAAAAATAATTGCTCTGCTGTCAATATTCTACACTAATAATAATTATAACTAGAAATGTGCATTGCTGGGGCCGCGCAATGCTAAATGTATCCCCCGGCACTGGCAGCAATTTGAAGGAGGGACAAAGACCCTCCCCCATCCCCTCCCTCAAACAAAAGGATGGTGTAGAAATTAGATGTGTAGGTTTCATTAAGACACATCTTCATATAAAATTTGAAAGAAATGTGTTGAGAGATATACCAAGATACATCTCCATACAAAATTTGAAAGAAATCCATCAAGAAATGTGGCCTGCAGAGTGCACTCACGCCATGCCCTGAAGTATGACCTTTGACCCTATAAAAGACGGAACACTGGTGGCAGCATCACCAAAAACTATAGGTTTTTAGATTACACCAAGAGACACCTTCATGCAAAATTTGAACGAAATCCGTCAAGAAATGCAGAAGTAAGAGTGCAAGAAATGGAAAAATGACCTTTGACCCTATAAAGGACGGAACAATGAGGGCAGCATCACCAAAAATTAAATATGTGTAGATTATACCAAGATACATCTCCATACAAAATTTGAATGAAATCCGTCAAGAAATGCAGAAGAGTGCACAAAAGGGACAAATGAGCTTTGACCCTATAAAGGACGGAACAATGAGGGCAGCATCACCAAACAGTAAAGATGTGTAGATTATACCAAGATACATCTCCATACAAAATTTGAAAGAAATCCATCAAGAAATGTGGCCTGCAGAGTGCACTCACGCCATGCCCTGAAGTATGACCTTTGACCCTATAAAAGACGGAACACTGGTGGCAGCATCACCAAAAACTATAGGTTTTTAGATTACACCAAGAGACACCTTCATGCAAAATTTGAACGAAATCCGTCAAGAAATGCAGAAGTAAGAGTGCAAGAAATGGAAAAATGACCTTTGACCCTATATAAAGGACGGAACAATGAGGGCAGCATCACCAAAAATTAAATATGTGTAGATTATACCAAGATACATCTCCATACAAAATTTGAATGAAATCCGTCAAGAAATGCAGAAGTAAGAGTGCAAGAAATGGAAAAAATGGTCCAGATTTTACCAAGATACACGTCCACAGGAAGTTTGAAAGAAATTCGTCGAGAAATGTGACCGCTAGAGCGCACACAAGAATGTGACGCGGCGGCGGCGAAACGCTGCTGAATCCAAAGTATCCTCCGGCATACTGCCGGGGGATACAATAATATTGAATACTAGAATTGCAATCGTATCAGAACGATGTGCATAGATTGACGTCTGTATTTTGCATGTCATTGAACAGTAAAATAAAAAGCATCTCTTAAACTATCTATAGCAATTTGTTTGAAGCCTGTAGCATCTAGAATAGTGGAGATAGGCAAAATCGAAAAAAAGGTACGAAACACGGACAAAATGGCGCCTGGACGGTCATGCATGAGTGATTTCGGATAATGAAGAGTTCAGTGCATTACATGGCATGCCAAGGAACATGCATACGAAATTTGAATCGAAATGGACAAGGGGAAAGGACCTAGACAGTGATCACAACCACTGCATGCAAAACAAACTGGCCACAATGGAAATCTGGCCCGGATGGCATGCCATAGTTCCTTGGTAGTGGCATCTATGCAGGATATAAAATTGCGATTAAAACAAAGTGCTTGATAGATATTAAAAATCTGGCTTCGAGAGTCTCTTCATTTTGCCTCGAAGCATGTACCTGCCAATTTGAAGAAAAATAAAAATCGTTCAGGGGGCCAAATGCGGGAAACCGATTTGCCCCATAGACAATACATGTAATATATGTGCAGGATCCGTATAATGACCCGACTTCAATCGCGATTTACTCAAAATATTCTGTGAGACCATATATCTTTTTTTGCATCCCTGATGAAGGAATTTTATTGCGGTCATTGTGAGCGTACTGCAACTAGCGCGCCATTTAAAATAAGCATATTATGCAATATTATGTAATGCATAGTAAATTAAGGGTTTTGCGTAATATCTTTGCGATGACGTCATCGATTTCAACCAAATTTGGTTAACAGTTGTCAAATACATAAATACACATACCCACCAAATTTCAAAGACGTACGTTGAACCTTCGCAAAATTAGAGCAATTTGTCTTTATTTCGGCATTTATGCAAATATTGTGATTTTCAAGTGCAATTTTCTCAAAGTCGGTCAGCGATGAGGTATATATTTTTTTATTTGGCTGAAAAGGGTATATCTTGAAGTATCTAAATCCAAAAAAGGGTACGGGTTTACCCAGGCATGACGGAGATACGGCCACATGAAGGGAGCCGTTTTGAAAACTTTAGAGGGCGCTGTTTATATAATGCGTAATCAGAAATGCATGAAATATAGCAGAAATGTGTGCAATGGCAAGACCAACACATGGTAAAAGTTTGGGACAAAAATCAATTGATATGACAAAGTTATAGGAATTTTTAATATTCGGGAGGGAAAATTTCAAGAAATTTAGCGTTTTTCAACATGGCGGATTTCGGACTTAAATTTACAGTGTGAAGATGGCATTTTTGGTATTCACTTTAAAAAAAGAATGTAAATAGCAACTCTTGGACTATCTACAGGAATTTGTTAGAAGTCTGTAGGATGTAGGATAGCTGAGATATGCCAAGAGAACAAAAGGCATGAAAATGGCCCCAAAACGGACAAAATGGCGCCTGGACGGTCATGCATGAGTGAGTTCGAAAAACGAAGACCTCAGTGACCTAGAAGGGATGCCAAGGAACATGCATACGAAATTTGAAATGAAATGGACACGGGGAAAGGACCTAGACAGAGCGCACAAACACCCCGTGCAAAACGAATGGGGTCTGAGGAGGAAGAAGAAGAAGAAGAAGAAGAAGAAGAATAAGAATGCAAAACACGAACAAGAATAGAAGATTGACTTTACGTCAATCTAATTACGTCAATCTAATTAATAGCCCTTTAATACCACAAGGCTCTCCAATATTACCCCTGTAAAACTAGGCTACCACTTTCGGTGCTCACAGTTTTCAAGGAATTCCTTCCTGCCGGTAAATTACTATAGAACACCTGGGTTGAGAGTGGCATATTGAGATTAATGTCTTGGTAAAGGACAGTAGTGCCAAGGTTCGAACCCACGACCTTCCCATCTCCAGTTAAGTGTTTAAACAGTGGACTACTATTGAATACCTCTCCTTGACCACGAGACCTCTACACTACACCATAACCTCAATCCATGACCTAATCCTAAACCTTGTATACTAAAGCTCAGTTACAACCCTAACATGAAACCTATAACTTTGAAAAGATAAAGTCGCAAGCATTCCTTGCCAGAGCATGGCTGAGAAGATAACATCTTATGGCACGAGATTAATCCACATTTGACACACTCGACCCAGGTGAGGTACCTGGTAGGGTTAATCCTTGAAATGCACTGTGAGCCGGGAGTCGTTGGAGCTATAAGTCTGGGTAATAATGCCAAAAGCTCCTTCCAAGTGCATAGACTTGGAGACATTTTATCATGATGTGATTTGTACTATAACAGAATAGAATATTATTATTCTTAAGATTGTGGGTTGATCAAGAGCTACAGCACTGGATTTAGAAACAATTCTTTACCAGTTTCAACTCCGGACTTGAGTTTGGTCCTGTTGAGATACGCCCAGATTCCTCCTCCGACTTCAGCTGCACAGATCACAAGGAGTAGGATAAAGAACTGAAGAGCGGGGAAAATATAATAAGAGGTCATTAGAATTTGAACAGATTTTTGTATCATCATCATATTAGATGGTAATTTGAAGTTATCATCATCATCAACACCATCATCATCATCATCATCATCCTTAAATCATCCTAACAGGCAATAAACACTCTTGTCATCCCAATCATAAGCAACACATTCATATATAATCATTAGCACCTCCATCCCCCTCTAATCATACCTAAGTACCATCACCACCATAACCAATACCATCACAAATATAGCTACCACTATTTCCAACACACATCAATGATCTTACACCACTACCAAAACGGTAAGAACAACCATCATCACCAAAACCATCACCTACACCAACATCACAATCGCCACCACCACCACCACCATCATGATCACCAACATCACAATCACAATCACCATAATCACTACCATCATCACCACCTCCACCATCAAAACCCACATCACAACCACCACTAATAGCACCACCATCTCCACCACCATAACCATCATAAACATGACTTTCACCAGCACCATCCCAACCACCCTCATGAGCACCAACATCATCATCACCACCACTACCAATTTCAAAATTATCCTCATCATCAACAACACTACCACCATTACTACCACCACAATCATCACTACCATCACCCTACTGCCATTACCAACACAACCATCATGAAAATAATAACCGTTCCCATACTACTGTCACCACTGTCACCACCACCCACCACCACAACCACCCAAATCCTTCTTACCAAGACAAGTAGGGCCTGGCTCTCCATGCAAGCTCCGCAACATCCGAGGAATCCTACCAGCATCATGAAACCACCGATACCAATCAGGACGTAGACTGCGATGTAGTAGACCTGTAGGTCTCCCGAGGTCGAAGCATACTCCCTCATACTGGGGTCAAAGCACAGCCATAGTCCTACACCCAACAAGGCACAGCCACATAGCTGTAGAAAATGAAAAATAACGGATTTTATGAGAAATAAATCATGAATGCGGCCCCTATTGGCACATAAAAAAAAGATGTACGTGTAGATGATGTGGGCATAAGTAAAAGGAATTTGCCCTGCCTTTCAGCCCCTAAAACTCAAAAAGTGGGGTGACTTTGGAGGAGTGTGCCTTGGGTCATTCATGGAAGGATGTAGAATTCTTTCTTTGGGTGGGGCACCTCAAAGAGGTTACCGGGTATATAAAATTGGGGTCAGAGGGGGAGGGGGCACATCTGCAACTGTGTATGAAGGCATAGATAACTTAGATATTTTTGTGTGTCAATTATTTTCCCGCATAGACATATAAGTAGCCTTTCTCACATCTACGGTCATGGCTCTCCTCATCTTGTTGCAGTCATCCTTGTCACTTTTCGTTATAATCCTTCCTGATCACATGACCAAAATCATAAGCATACTACTAATTCACACTTCTACATACCACTCATTCACAGGCACTGTGCCAACACTGACAGAAATGTATGAGTGGTTTGTGTGCCTCTATTTTTTTCAAAGACTAAGCTGAGCTGCTACCTTGCAAGTTATAAATGAAACAAATTCTAGACTTTGGAACGAATCTAGGTTTCTAGAATTGCATTCCACACACTGCTGGAAATATTCCCATAATGTTATCTTGGTGTGAGATCTCCCCGAACAAAAATCTCCTGGAACTTGATCGCAGCCAACTCTCCGCTGAATCCATCCTTTGAGAAATCCCTCAGATTATGTTTTTTTCTCCTTTTCATCCTGCTTGGTTTGTGTAAACAGTCCCCTACAAACAAGTGGTACAACCCTTCCCTTTCAAGCAGAACAGTGTTAATGAACTTTTTCATTGGGGTCAGGTAATGTGAGAGGAGGGGTTACAGCAGAGGTCAAAGTCAGAGGGACACATTCCTTTCATAAAGCACACCCCTTTAACAATGACCCTCTCCCAAGCCTTTCATAGTAATTTACATTGGGATTTTGGGGCAGGTTATTTGAGAATGGGGGTGCAAGAGAGGTCAATGCCCGAGGGACTACACTGAAGAGGTAAATGAGGCCCATAGGAATGGCATGTGTATATATGTTGAAAACACCCCCTTGCTTTAGTGAAAATGGTATGTGCTCCAGTGTACAATGCCCTGTAGCTGACATTACTCTCCAGTCTAGACATCCATCCCTTCTCACGTTTCAAGTTCACACCACAGCTATTGACACCAGCCCTGAGAAGTGTTATTCACCACTCTAATAATTAAGCAAACAAGGATCTCTTGATATTCAAAACCTTTCTCAGTTTACAAAGTAACAAGCATCACTGCATCTTGTCCAAAGCATGTTGCCTACAGTAACTAAAACTTTTTAAAATCAGTCAAAATGATGATTAGAAGCAAAATTCATAGGTGGTGACATTAGCGACAATGCAAAGTGAAGTGAAATTTCTTCCTGTCAGGGCTATTATATACATGTAGGTTTTAGGGTTATTCAAACCATGATGCAATGCTAATTATTCTTGTTGAAACAGAACACATATTTGATATTTTTTCCTTCAAATTTGTAAAATGCTTTAGGGTTTGGGCCTATTCAAATGGTGATACAATCCTTATCATTCTTGTTGAAACAAAAAACATAAATTTTCCCAGTACACTTGATCATTTTTCTTCAAATTTGCAGGGAACACATTCCATGCCATACAAACAATATAAATTCTTTCACAACCATCAAAATGCTTACTAGCAGCTTTAACAGAACTTATTATTACACATAACAAGGATAAGTACAATTACAGCAATTACTCTTGACTGGAACCTGAGATATACATACATGTACATGCATGGTGGCGCATCCAAACTTTAACGGATGTCCATATTTTGCGCGCACGGCAATATCTAAAAAAGTAGAAAAGATTTCCAAAATCAGATAGCACCAACGGATCAAGGAACCTAAAATTACCTAGGGCCTTAATTCGCTTTGAAATTGGGAAAGAAAAATTAGGAAAATATTGACAAAAGATTGGCACATTTTACTATATTATACGTTTGTTCTGAAAAAATATGAAGCTACCGACAAGGGTCTAGAAATCTTGATTTTCAGAGAAGATGTAATCAAACTTGGAAGTAAAAAGTGATACCAAATGATTGTATGGTATTTTGCATTGCAAATGATAAATTTACCTTATATTGGATGGATTGCCACATTGGATACAAATGATTTATCAGCTGTAAACCCCATGTGCTTGAAGTAGGGACTTGTCGATTTTATGACCCTTCTTTTTCAGTTTCAGAACGTTGCAATCCAACATCAAAGTTTGAAATCGCAATATCTCTAAAATTCTCTGTCATTTCAATTTCTTGTTGGACCCATTTGTAGTCCAAAGCTTTTGGGTTGAATTGATGTAGTATAATTATAAATCGATTATTGCAGAATAAGAGAAATCATCGATCAAATCTCATGTTCCTATCAATTTTTGAATGGGTATTTCCACAAATAAAGGTCCGTATTTGTGACATTCTTGGTGTCCCGCTTACATAAGGAACACACAGGTTTTTGTGGCTATGAGTGTAAGATGCCAAACGTGGAGAAAGGCTGCAAAGTGATTCTGAGCATAACATACATATTGCATATTCACAGTTGGAATAGTACTCAATCTTACTCCACTTTTTGTCTCTAACCAGAGCCATAAAAAACCAGGGTGTTCCTTATGTAAACGGGACACCAAGAATGTCACCAGTTGGGACCCTTATTTGTGAAAATGTGTGCAAACTTTGGTCACCCGTCATACAAGCAAAAGGCATAATTAAACTCACTAATGACTACATTCAATTTAAAAAGGAAGTGAAAGTATATAAACCTTCAGAAATATGTCCATTAAAAGATCAATCCGAAACAATAAATTCATTGGTATCCCATATACTTGAAAATGTGCTAGACACTTTCCCTTTCATATAGTGATAACCCTTCTGTATTATAAATGACGTTTGCCTGGGTACAAAATATTTTTGCTTTGACGAGTATATTCCTGAGCTTGCAGGCACAGTCTCTATATATTCTCACATTTAACACAGTTTTCTAAAGCCTTGAGACAACCATAACTTTGCTCGTCTCTGGCAGTGTCATATGCAGGCACCATACATGGCCTATACAGTCAACCTCCCCTAAGTCCACTATTCGACACATGCGACTGTATATAGGGGCAGTAGACCACACTGTCTAGTTTTACAAGTCAGACACTTTGTTATGCATTATGACTAAAGTAACAATTAAGGGTTTTGTGCCTGTAAACTATATATTCCCCACCCCTCAATAGAGAATGGAATAGCCCATGCTGCTCAGACTATCATATGACATAAGAAGTCACCTAGGGTCAACTGATTTAGGTTAAAGGGGTGCAGATGAGGCCAAGCGATTGGGAGGTGCTGACAGACATGTTTAAATGGAGGCCATATGAGATGGTCATGACAATGATTACCATGCATGCATATCAACAATAATAAATTCCTAATAATAGTATGGAACTTATAACTGCTCTATCAAAACAGGCTACACTTGTTTCACTACAGGAAGACCAGGGTGGTGTTTCATAAAGCTGTTCGTAAAGTTACGAGTAAAGTTACGAATGAATTTACGAACGACTGGAACATGTTCTTAGGTGCTATAATAATCAGATTCTCAATCATTTAGCACAAGAATATATCACCAGTCGTGCGTGAAGTCATTCGTAACTTATGAACAGCTTCATGAAACACCCCACAGGGCCTGTATTCAATGCAATACTAAAGTACGAAATATGATTAGTTTACTTAGTTTTCTGTTTAGATTAAACACTTATAAAGCAATTCCATGATTACATTTGAAGAGGTATTGAGTTACATCTTCAGCTCTTATTCTCTTATTACAGGTATCAGCTAAATCCGTTTTATGTAACGCAATGCATATATTGGAGTACCTATATAATTTAGAACCAAAACCTTTAATAGAAGAGGAACAATAATTACTGCTAGTGCTAGCCTAACTAATATATTGGCAGGGAGTTGGACGAGACCTCCCTGGTATCGGTTACTCACAAACATAATTTGAACATGCATAAATTGCAAAGAGCCAGAGGGCTTAGATGAAAAGTGTGCTAATATGAGGCTTCCTTGAAAAATGATTTTACCCTTTTCAAAAGAACCATGCTAGGGAGACCTCCACTGGGTGACAACTGAAATTCCAGGACCCATCATTTTCGCAGATTTCACCGACAGGAATAATAGTTTAATACTCTGTTAATACTTTGTTCATGAGATAGCAGCAGCTTTGGTTTCATTCTAGTTTCAACGGCTTAGGTTCTTCTTTGTGTTTTTTCAATGAATAATGATCAATGGACCTTTTAGATTTAATTTCCTATAAATACTGGAAAAAGCTTGGGCATCTACCTTCTTCTAAGAGTGCATAATTTATAGGCAAAATATCACAAAAATATGTAAAAATAGATCTGATTTTTACCATTTTCTAACTTTTCTTAATTTGTTTAAAAGTAAATCACTAATTATAGGTTTTTGAATGTCTGTGCAAGTTTCTGCAATCATGTAGCACACACACACACACACACACACACACAGGTACGTTTACATGGCTTTACTTCCGAGGACAACTATTGTTCCTCTATTGTTACTCGTCCTCGGACAGTCGACGGAATAAGGCATAAATTCATTGTTCGACGTTCGAGGACTATTGTCCGGCTTCCGAGGACCATTGTTGTCATGATTTTTTTTTTGTTCTCTGTCCGAAAATGTCCTCGGACATAATGCTAAACAAACGCACACATGATTCCTAGTTAAAGTGAAATACAAAATTTGAAATTTTTCAGGTCCATGTCCATCAACCTGTAGAATTGTCCTCAAGCAACTTTGTTATTAAAATCTTTTGCCTCCCGGTAAGTATTTTATCCTACATATACATGCAAGTCTATGATAGTTACCTAGCAGACTAAAGTAAATTACTTTGGAAGCACTGATAATTGGCTTACATAAATACCCAGGTCATCATTCAAGCTGCACACAAGTACATTTAAGCATGCATTTAATTTTGTACTGGCTATATGATGTCAAATTGGCCATCGGTATTAAAATATTTTGCCTTAAAGATGTCTTGATTTAATAAAGTACGCAGATGTATTCTGAATAGGAGTTAAGTCATAAAAGCCAAGCCAAATGCTAAGTAAAATGCTAACTTAATGCAAGTGTTTTAACTGAATTACAAGCCCAGGCCGGTATACAAGAAGAATTATTCATTCCATAACCAACTTTCTTATTTTCTTCTGTCAAGTATCATGTTTGTATACCGTAATGAAATGAAAGAAGACTACAATATAAGGAAAATCTTAATTCACTGATCTGTAGTGTTATATAAAAAAACAATCTTGGTTGATTTGGGGATTCCCAGTAAAATTATTTTTATCACTTTCCTTATCTTCTCATAGTATACACTGTAAGTAAAATGAGGAACTTGACAATTGCTGCATCAATTGGTCTTCTGTCCATTTTCTCTAAAGACTTCTTCATTTTCTTCTGTATCTCTCTTTCACTTCATCTGCCACACGTCTGTGGGGGATGTTTTCATCAGGCCTGCTCTTCTCTGGATATCTTCAACTATTCTCTCAAAATCTCAACTTTTGAGCCTTAAATTTTTGTTTTATGAATTGCAAAGCATGCCTCCCCCTCTCTCTATTGCTCTTCGTATCTCTTAGTATTACCTTCAAAACTTTAATTTTGTAACTTTTTATACCACTAAATAGAATAAAAAAGTTATGAATGTTTGAAAAAATAAGAACTACATCTATGCAAATCTCGAATGGGCAATTTGTTGCATAAATTGTAATTTGTATTCACGGTCAACTCTCCCATTTGTCGTAAACCAAAGTATCATTGAGTTCCAGTTTTCTCTCGAGCCCCTTTTCCCTCAGGGTGGTACTCAAAAGATATTCTAAATAGTATATTGTTATTCACAAAGAAAAAGATGCTACGGAGTTATACACTTTGGAAAGTTACATTTTAGCAATTTTGTGTGTTTGAGCTCATGGGAAAGTTGACAGCCACTACATCACAGTGACCATACTGATTCAACCAATTTGAAATTCCCATATGTGTAGTGATTACGACTTTCAAAAATCCTTGTCCGATTTTGATCAAACTTTTACCTATCTGCTTCTGATTTTTCTGCCTTCATACGAATCAAATCATTACAAAGGTTGGATTGCTCTTTAAATGCAGTTCAATTGAACTGAATGCTCAAGAAGGAAAGCTGAAAAGATCCAGACACAAAGAATGACAAAAGCTACATATACTGTACATGTGCGTGAACTTCGAACAAATATACATACAGATGTAGTTTCCTTCAAGAAATTACTAAGTACTAATTTATCACGATCCATGCATTATCTTACAGATTATTTTTCCTTACACATGACATAAGAACTAAGAAGTATCAATAATTATGCCACATAAAAACTTGGTGATAAGTTTCACTTTTCAAATAATTGAACACTAAGATATCAATTTGTCAAGTGCACAGCCACTTGAAAAGAAAAAAAAACAATACAAATACTAGAAAAATAATCGCACGAAGATCTCATTGTCTTGTAAACATCATCTTTGATATGCTATATACTTCAACATATCAAAATATCTTACAAAAGCTATAAGAATTTCCTTTTAAAAAAGGTTTCACTTTTGGAAAGTGGTGAGTGAGATGTATGTTGGTTCATTAATAGAGGAGAATATGATAAATGCATTGTTTATTGAATATCAGAAAGATTAGAAAACTTGTCTAAATAGTAAATGAAGAAGCTTGATGGGAGGAATTTTAATTTGTAAACAAATTTTTAGGCATTCTACTCCCAGTGTTAAAAATTTGTTTACAAATTAAAATTCCTCCCATCAAGCTTCTTCATTTACTAACCATTGTCTACGGCGGACCGTTGAATATTAATGAGTCAGAAAGAAGAGGATCTTGGGTATTTGATTCCAGTTCATCGTGACTTGGCCATGAACCAGAATAGCCTGGTGGTTAAGTCGCTGCCCGGCAAGCAGTAGATGACAGGTTTGAATCTCGCTGGTTCCAATTTTTTTTGACTTGTGTTTTTCATTACACTGGGAGTAAAATGCCTAAAAATTTGTCTATTGTTCTGTTGCAGAGGTATGAATAATTCATGATTACTTACTTGCATAACAATATCTATCGTCTTTTAAGAGGAGGGAACAAATGTATTGGAAACATTTTGCTTTACTCTTTACATAAAGAGCACTATGGAACAGAATCTATGATATACCACGTCCTGCAAAAATAAACACTTAGACAAAAACCCCAGTGTACATTACATTTCAAGTAGGAATAAAAGGAAAAAGCTATTACGATTCTGTTAAAAAATAAATAATAGAAAGGATTTTCATGTCACAAATATCCTCTTTATTGAGTCTTGAATAAACACAAACAAATAACAGACAATTATCTAAAGTTGTATACACTTGAAACATACTTGGGTGTACTTCCTTCCTCATCGAAAATGCCCCAAAATGAAAATAAAAAGAGATAAAACTTATTTAAACCGTAGCAAAGGAAATACATTATAAGGTGTCGTAGTCCAGTGGTTTAAACACTTGACTGGAGATGGGAAGGTCGTGGGGTTCGAAACCCCGGTGCGGCACTACTGTTCTTTGGCAAGACATTAATCTACATTTGCCACTCTCCACCCAGGTGTTAAATGGGTACTGGCAGGAATTAATTACTTGAATGCTGTGAGCACCGAAATCGGTAGACTAGCTAGAGCCGGGGTAATATTGGAGCGCCTTGAGCGCCATTCATGGTGGATATGAGCGCTATATAAATATCCAATATTATTATTATTATTATTATATATTTACAACACTCGTGAAATTCTTTTTACTCAGAAAGTTAGAGCTCTTTGGTGTGAGCGAAGAGTGGATAGAATGTGATACATATTATTTGTATTTTCTTACATCTTTAATAGGGCTATTTATCAAAACTTTCAGGGCCTATACCATACCATCGATTATGACAGCAACAACTTAAATACTTTCATGAACTCCCAAGTGCATATTATAGAAGCAGAATAAGAGTGGTATACGACTTTCTCTATGTACTGTACATGTATCTACATCAAAATAATTGATTTATGGTTGCTATTATGCGCATAATATCCAAATTTTCCACCAAATACTAGGTTTATGAATGCGATAATGCGGTACCTTGTATTATCCCACCCTGACATTAATAGTGAAAGGTCATTTAACTTGCCCTGCACCATGCACGGCAAAGTTCTTCTTCAATGCACAGATCCCACACAGCGCCTTTTGATACTTCACTAATACGACTTTTTGAGCGTGCATTATATAGTGTGCATAATGAGTAGGAGCATGAGTTTCTGAAAGGGTATTAAAATTTAAATACACTCAGCTCCCAAATTATGAGCAAATTGGAAAAGATATCGGATATCCATCAGAGAAAATTGGTGCTGAAGTCTCATTAGCATGAATCAGTCTAGTGGGACATGAAACATTGATATTCAATACATTTTTCACATAAACTTCACGAGAGCAATTTTGAAAGCTACCCGAACAGTCTTCGTTAAATATATATGGGACCAATTCACTCGTGAGGATGAACCACTCAGTTTTGCGATCAGATAAAGAATTGCATTATTCCCTTTATCTTTATTTTTTATTTTCTATTTATTTATTTATTTATTTATTTAATTTATTTATTTAATTTTTTTTTTTTTTTTTTTTTGGGGGGGGGGTGGTCCATATAATGTTTAAGGAACAAATGGCTTTTAACAAGAGTTCCACATACATTTAATCCAAATATTATGCATGAGCAATTATCACTTTTTTCCACAATTTATGGACAGCACTGAAATGCCAATTCTTTTAAAATTCTACTAACTAAAGTTGGTCGTTCTATATTAGGCTGACTGTACATTGTGTATACATACATGTATCTCTACTAGATATTCAGCAGAGGGATATATTTTGTTAGTGTTCATGATACATGTATTTGAACATTGGAGGATCTATCTTGTGGAAGCACAGGGCCACATGCCCCCTACCCCTCCTTGCGTACCCCCATCATAGTGCCCCCCCCTCCCCCCTCCCCCCTGATTCCAAATATGGCAGAGCTCCTAATGGATACATGCTGCTATTTGTCACTCGATGAAGGAACAAAAGACAACTTATTCTAAAAGATTCATCAATTTTTCATGAGGATTTTCATCAAAAATGGAGCCCCAGAACTGTTTTAATGGCTTTTCACGATTCATAATTCATAACTCTCCCTATGTAATTACGCAACTATATACACACAGAGTAATTCAGTTGATGTGAAGCGTGCAAAAGCGATCTTCAATTTGAGATCCATCATCAAATGGAAATGCCATCATTGTGATACAAGTCTTGGATTTCAGACCTTTTTCCCCCCACAAATATTGAAAGGTCTGTTAATTTGGGGTCTGGAAATCAAAAAATAGCAAGATAGGGTACAGACTAGTATAGACAGCTACAAACTGTATCTAAGGCTAGTTTGACATTAGCATGGAATGTGAAAGAACAATCTTGTTTTTTAGATGTTTTCATTTTGTTGTTTCTTATAGTGTTTTGGTAGAAATTTGTTGGAGTAGACATCTTCTTTTCTTAAACAGGGTATGAAATAGACAACTAAGTACTGCTGTACTTTTAATGAGATAAATAATGCATGCTGAAGCTTCATTAAACAATATTTGCAGCACATCTTTGCCGAAAAGGGAGTGTTTAAAAGATACTGTTTTTTGCGTAGCAATTGTTGTATAAAGAAACGTTGTGTATAAAGACACACAGCAAATAACCTTTTAGCAAAGGGGGCATACATGTAAACGAGGGATACTGTAACAAGAAATATTGAATATTCTTGGTGTACAAGTGAACCCTGATTATTTCACAAGTTTTCATACAAAACGATGACCAAATCGTTGTTTCACTGTAGAATGTTTCATTGTGTCATATATTCACACACAACAAACAAATTTAATACTTAACGTTTAGTTTTCAATGTCTGTAGATCTGAACAGTTGAAATAATGCCATTTCCCTCCTACCATGTTAGTTAAATACTGTTTCCTCGATATGAAAAACAGTGTAAAATTCTGATCAAAAGTGAATCATTCCTAAACAACACACAATTTCCCATACTTTACTAACCTTCAAAGAGTACGATTTTGGCTCTTTCCATTTCCCCCCAATATTATGCAGATCTTACATCTATTAGGCACTAACTACTAGCAGTTTTTTCCCCACATACACAGTACATGCATCTGTTTTCATACAATTTCTTCTTTTATTCCTCATACTGCCCCCTCATTATCTTCTATTTCTCCCTCTCTCTCCCCCTCTCTCTGCCCATCTCTTCCCGGCATAATGCAACCCATATTTCATATCATTCCTAAAGTGCTTTCTAAATCCCCAAGATAAAATCTCCCCCACGAACTTGCAAGACTTTGAAGGAAAGCAATTGTGAGGGAAAATATCTACTTGCAAATATTGCCTCTTGGTATCAATGCCATTTCAAATCTCTCCGTGCATCAGATATTTCACAAATACCAATTTGTTCTTGGAGGCCTTTACACAGGGGAGTTGCAAAATTGTAGAGATACATTGTAATGTATCTTCAGTTTTTCATATCATTACAACATCGCTACAGGCTTTGCTTAAGAGGCTCAATAAGCACATTCCTACGAACAATGTGGTGACCGTTTGACCATTCCTATGAACAATGTGGTGACTGTTTGACCATTCCTACGAACAATGTGGTGACCGTTTGACCATTCCTACGAACAATGTGGTGACCGTTTGACCATTCCTAAACAAATCATCATATTGCTGGTCTCTGTTTTCATTCTCATTTTTATATCATTACTTTAATGCAGTCTTCACCGTTTTTATCCTTTTTTCTTATAACTCAAACGTCGACGCTCTTCATTTTGCTTGTAATGATTGAAAATGTTTCTGCACTTAGTTTCGTTGTCAATTATTTCTACATTGGAAACAGCACGATTCTTACTTTGAAAAATGAAAAAAGAAATGAAATAAAATTTAAATCTAAATCTCAAGCTATAATCTTTATGAGTATCACACATAGAGCCGATATCTATCCTATTATATTAGCACCATTCTCATATGAAATAATACTACATGTAGGACCATCACATGGTCTGATGTGGAAATCTTGTAAGTTATGAAGGTGCAGTACCAGGGGCGGCTCCAGGATTTTGTAACTCGGGGGTCCAATTCCCTCTAAGATTCTGACAACCAAAATTCAAGAAAAAAGAAAGAAAGAAAAAAGGTTACAAGCTTTTTGGGGTGTGCACATGTATAGGAAAATCACAAAAAAGTGTGTGTGTGTGGGGGGGGGGGGGGGGTCTGGACCCCTGTGAACTCACCCCTACCCCAAGTATGTTATCAAGTACAAATGCCACCTCTTACAAGTAGTGGATGCCAATTGGGTACATGTGCATGGTTTTAACTCTAGCTATATTTTCTAATGTAAAAGGGGATATTTCATAGCCCCCAAGTGGGCTTACATGTGTATGGTTTAATATCAGATTTATTTTCTAATGTGAAAGGGGTATTTCATAGCCTCTAAGTAGGCCACCATGTTCTTGTGTGTGGTTTTCATATAAGATAGGCCTATATTATTTATGTGAAAGGGGGATTTCAAAAACAAAAAAATTGGTCAATCGCTTCTCTGCTCAATCGACTCAGGGGGGGGGGGGGGGGGGGGGACCGGGCATTTCTGGGGATACTGTCTTCTCAAATAAATGAGTTGCAAGCAGCTGCTTGGTGAAATGAATAGCTTCAATTGATATCAAATCGCTTTCGCTTGCAATGATTTGAATAGCTTCACTTCTCAACTTGCATGTTTATGGATCTAGCATGTTTTATTGAACAGCGGTGTGGCACAAGGCAAGTCATGCAGGCTTTCATCGGATGATCAGAGGATGCATGTTCGATGCACCGAGATGTTCATATCGTATTTTTTTGTCCTAGCATCAGCTTTGCATGCAATAATGAAGTACATGACATTCTCTACGTGTTACATTCAAAATCTGGGTCCAATTGGAGTAAATGCATGTTCATGTACTGTAGTAAGCAACATTGGCCTACATTAAATTTCCCACAAAAATGTCTTGTAAACAAGAAAAAAACTAGATGAATATTCGACCGCGCGCGGTCGGAATTTATGCCTCCGCCATCACCAGATTGGAAATGTATGGCATACATGTACACTCTAAAAAGGACTGGTCCAACAAAATGACAAATCTTTTCACTTAAAATGCACAGGAGACAGAAAAATTTATTTCATTTCATTTTCATATAAAACTAGAAATATTTGATAACAAGGCTAAAAACCAGTAATTTCATGTAATTTTATGTAAATTGACCTCTGTGACCTCTGACCTTTGACCTACTTACCCCAAAATCTAATCAGTTCATCTTTATATGGGTATGCATACTGGTACCAAGTTTGAAGTTCTCACCTCAGATAGTTCTTGAGATATCGCGGTAACGGTGGTAAAAACCACTAATTCCATGTAATTTCATGTAAATTGACCTCTGTGACCTTTGAACTTTGACCTACCTACCCCAAAATCTAATCAGTTCATCTTCGTATACGGTAACATACTAGTACCAAGTTTGAAGTTCTTACCTCAAACAGTTCGAGATATCGTGGTAACGGTGCTAAAAACCAAGAATTTTTGTGTAATTTCATGTAAATTGACCTCTGTGACCTCTGACCTTTGACCTACTTACCCCAAAATCTAATCAGTTCATCTTCGTATGGGGATACATACTGGTACCAAGTTTGAAGTTCTCACCTCAGATAGTTCTTGAGATATCGCGGTAACGGTGCTAAAAACCAGTAATTCCATGTAATTTCATGTAAATTGACCTCTGTGACCTCTGACCTTTGACCTACTTACCCCAAAATCTAATCAGTTCATCTTTCTATGGGGATACATACTGGTACCAAGTTTGAAGTTCTCACCTCAGATAGTTCTTGAGATATCGTGGTAACGGTGCTAAAAACCAAGAATTCTTATGTAATTTCATGTAAATTGACCTCTGTGACCTCTGACCTTTGACCTACTTACCCCAAAATCTAATCAGTTCATCTTCGTATGGGGATACATACTAGTACCAAGTTTGAGGTTCCTACCTCAAATGATTCTTCAGATATCGCGGTAACGAGAAGTGGGACGGACGGACGCACGGACGGACGCACGGACGGACGCACGGACGGACGCACGGACGGACGGACGGACAACCCGAAAACATAATGCCTCCGGCACCCACCTTCGGTGGGCGGAGGCATAAAAAGGCGGGGCATCACATGTTAGGTCTTTTTTTACTCTACAAAAAAAGGAGAAAAAAAGTTATCACATTTTCACTTTAGATAGAGTGGGCCACAATAAGGGGACAGATTTTTATTTCAAACTCTACAATGTATTTATCAAGTACCTACATGTATGTGCCTCAGTGGCCCCCCTCCCCATCCCCGTCCTGTATCTACGCCAATCCATCCCATCATCTCCAAAAAAGACCCGTACACAAACAGTACATACCACCAGTACCACCAGTACCAGACAGTGACACCCATTCAGGAACTTCTCACCAACGGAAACAGGAATCGACGTACATTCATCTATAGAGTCACTTGACGTCAATGATGATTTACCTCAAGGGTACATGATGTCTGATGATTGTACATTACATGTACAATAAAATAGGCCTGTATACTAGCTCGATCATCAATAAAAGATGCGCAACCTTTATTTTATAAAGGTAAATGTATTATTAAGAAAATTTAGAACCAATATGTAGGCTTGTATTTATTTCTCCACGCTCCCCCCTCTCCCATAATTGTATCTCTGAAAGATAAAGCTTAAATAAATGTACTTTGAAAGTCCATTAATGCATCCGTATGTCAAAAGAGATCCAGCAAAAGAAGTGTTTTTCGAAAAACGAAAATGGGTGCATACGATCTAGACATGGATCAGGGCTGGCCTTAGGGGCTGGTCCAAATTAAATTTAATCCGTAACTGGCCCTCCAAATGGTCCTAAATGGTGATCTTAGGGGGAAGAGTACTCAAAATAGTTCTAGAGATTCCAACAACGATCCATGCCCCCAAAAGTGGGGAGGGGAAAAAAGGGAAAAAATCTACAAAAACAGAGCTTATCCCTGAACTTCAAGCATGATAGCTGGTTGCCCATAGCGATCCAACCCCAATGACCTTCCATCCTCCTTCACATACACAACACTTGCTGTACTTGGACTTGATATGGCGGCAATCATTTCCTATCATATCTGGTAGTCCCATCTACGCCTTCCGATGTTGGCAGACCGTAAAGTAATTTGGAGCGCACTGCTGGCGGTAAAGTGCAGGATTGACTCATTTAACAACTCGGGCCTGAACGATAGTTCTAGTTCACCTTTATTTTATCACTGATCCACTAGCAGAGCCATTTGGCTCATGTGATCTCTCCATAAAACCTAGTAATAAGGCATACCTGAAATATTATACAAAATTTAGAATATGAGCACAATTTTTTTCGTGTGTTTTTGTCTTTTGACTATTAAAATGTGCACCTGCAAAATGTGAGAACTCTTTCAAAAAAAATAATGCTAAAATTCCTGATTTCAGATTTTGAGTAAAATATTTCTCTCATTTTGGGATCATTTGTTTTTGTGTGTTTTTATATGTTAACTTGATGTCAGCAACACTCCGGATTATTGTTTTTGGACATACATGCAGGTCCCTAAAAAACTTTAAATACTCCTTACATTATAATTGCCTACAGATCATGGGCGTCGGAAGGGATTTTTGATTGGTCCGGCTCCGCCTGCCGTGCCGTAGGCACGGTGCGTGCCGCAGGCACGGCAGAAAAAAAAAGGTAGATTATTGGTCCGGCTCAAGCCGGGCCGGCTCCGACGCCCATGCAGATATCTCTCACTAAATCATGAACACATATATTAAGGAAACTGATTCAACATTTTAAACCATGTCATTATTTTACATCTCTGTACAGTTAGTTAGGCATATTTCAAATATGATACCGATCATCTAGTAAATTGTTTTTTGAGGTACATGTATGTTGACAAGGTATGATGACAAGATGATGATAAGACGATACACTCTCCCGATTATTACCTGCGAAAGCTTGCTATTAACATCCGTGGCCCTCAGATGTAATTTCATGCCTACATATCATTGCATGCATGGGACCAGACATGCAAAAGACATTCCAGACAGAGTCCATCATTTTATATCACTACATGCACCTAAGGGTGCTGTGTTTATACTTTCTTTGCGAAGGCAAATGAGTGTTTTGAAGTGCTCATCTAAAACATAGTTTCATGGGGGACTGTTTATACTTTGGCGAATTCGGGCTCTGCATGCAGCTGGTTTGGCAAAGCTCACTGTGCATGCTACTCCACTAGATTTATATGACTACCGTGTAAATATAAATTTGTTTACATGTTTACATGTATGCTCCCCCAGAAACCGTTTTTTTTAAAGAAACGCCGAATAAAAACGCAGCTTTTTGTGAGTTTTACATCAGTGTTTTAAATCGGCAATTATACGAAAAAGACTGTGGATACAACTGTGTTTTGAACTACATGTACACGCGTAACAAAAGGCTCATTCTGGTCTGAAAAATGGAAGTATAAATGTACCCTTACACATATCAAAAGTCCTTCCATTGTATCATAACTATGCAGGTATCATTAACAGGATCTAAAACAAAGCATGATCTAAAACAAAGCATGATACATATATAGCAAATATATAATGAATACAGTATACCCAATAACCGATGCATCTACTTTATTGCAGGTAGGCCAGCATTATGTCGGTGAACAAAAAAATTTCAAGAGCATATTAGAACAATTAATACACATGTAGCTCTGGAAAGCTGTTCAGGTGAAACAGACCAATCACCAAAATATATTTTGTTGCTTTAAATACTTTGGCCTGTATTCTGAACTCTGGTTTAACTTAAACCATGGTCTAAATGTGTGGTTTAACTATGGGTAGCCATTGCAAAAATGTCAAAAATTTGTTCACACTGTATTTTCCTTTAATATGTTTACTGGATTCTGGTCTCATGCTTTAATGGTCAAGAAAACTATATTCTACTATAATCATTCCCAGAAATTTGTTAAAAGTTTGAGTACCCAAAATGCTGATAAATTGAATATCTACTGTTAGAGCTTTGTCTCACATTTGGCTACCCATAGTTAAACCACACATTTAGACCATGGTTTAAGTTAAACCGGAGTTCAGAATACGGGCCTTTGGGTTCTGTGATGGTAAACTACATTCTGAACATCAGCTTTAGATAAATTACTTCTGAAAATTGACTTGCATTGAATTGAATTGCAAATTTATATAGTACATATACTCTGATCTTGAGGGTAAAAGTGTCTTCAGAGTACATAACTCGCATGGAACAAAAGATCAACTTGGGCTCCAGGCTCTGGTTTTTAAAATTATCCTTCATTTTTGCTATCATCATTTTAAGCCATAGAAGGACGGGTATTTTTGTGGCAGCTTTTGTACATAAAAGCTGTACACACATTATTTTGTTCATGTAGACCTTCCCCTTTAAATGCCCTGGTAGAAAAACAATAAATTATACAAAAATTACTGCAAGGAAACCATGGCATATCAAATATAAACTAACGAAAAAAACAGAGATAAGTTTGATTTGTCTTAATAGGCCAATATATTAAATAGAATCGTACACTAAAGCACCCTATATTGCACAGATTCCTTCAGGGAAAGGCATATGATGCACTTTTAAAGAGGCCTTTAGATACGAAACAGGTCTCTCTCTCTCGTCATCTTGTAAAGGGCCTTGACAATATCTCCAGGAAAGATATCTCTTAGCAACCGATGTATTGGCATCACTGCATTCTGATAGTGACATATTTTTGTTTGCAATTGGCAACTTAATTCTGATATACCAGCGAGCAGTATGTTAGGGCATACGTGTACATCTACATGTAGATCGTACCTGCGGTCCGATAGTGTGGGGAGAATTGGGTAAAAGGGAACATGCACGTTTGTTGTAAAATCTCACCCAATATCGGGTTAATATCAGACAATCATGCAGGTTTTGTTCAACTTATCCAGTGTTGGGTAATAGATTTTTAACCAACTTGTCTAATGGGGTGTTGCAAGAAAGTTGCAATCAATTGCAAATTGTAAAGCAAATTAGAACCACCATTCTGAATGGTTCAGGGTCTACCGATTCAACAAGATGCGCTTGCAACAATGATTTTGATTGGTCAGTACCGATCAGCTGCAACTAATTGCAATCAATCGCAACTTTCTTGCAACACCCCATTAGAGTGTACGAGTAACACGACTAATAGACACCTGTAACATTTCCCTGCTTGCATGTTTTCCACCCCGGCTTTAATGTAAGAGTTTGAAAAATACAAAATGAAACCAATCTAATATCATAAAATACATATATCAAAGATATTTTATAGTTAAATACCGTTTTCAAAATATGGTCTAAATAACAATGCATGTATGCCTACACCCAAAATGGGTAGGAAATCAAACGTGACGTGCATAAAAGTGTTCACTGACATGCCCCTCCATCTCTTAAATGTCACATACAATATATCATCCGGGCCAGTAAAATTACCGGTAATAATGCACTACGATCAAAACTCAACATTATCTTTAATTGCAACATTATGTAGCTACATTTATGCACTACATATATCTGTAAAGCGCTTAGAGACATCACAGATGTATTAGGCGCTATATAAAAGCGGAATATTATTATTATTATTACATTTTGCAGGTACGTCTACAACATGGCACTTTCAGTCCCTGAAATATGAATGACAACATTTGGCAAAATTGCGATTTTCGTGACGCCAGCATGTTTAAAATCGCTACTTTGTCCCTTGGAAATCAACTTTTTTTGTTTAATTCGTCCTATAGGCTTGATCTCTAAAATATATCAATAGAGCTATCAGGACACCAGGATATTATTAGAAATACCAGCAGAAGTTTGATGTTACCTTCAAAACCCCATGTTGCCAGGAAAGGAAGTGCTCATATAACGAGTTCTTTATACTCATTAACATATCATTTCAATTGAGTCCTTTGTACGTCATTCCATTGACCCTTAACCACTTGACTGCTACTCTTATTACACACTGATAGCCTCTGTGCTACAGCACTTTTTTGGAATTACAGTATTTTCACATTTTTTATGTTTTGGAGTTTTATCATAAAAATTTGGTTATTTATTGGTTATAGCATTAAAAAAAAATTGGAAGAGCGCCAGCTATTGTTCAAACCCTGTATATCATCACAGCAGTGCTACTGGCATAAGGGGGCAAATCAATCGGCAGTGCTATCGTTCTGAAAGTGTAATAGCCTAAGCATGTACATGTACGTGGCACGCACCGTGAGGCGAGAGCGAGAGCACGTACATGACCGTGGCACGCAGTCAAGTGGTTAAGTGCCTGAATGACAAATAATATTACATAACAATATGAGGTTTTGATAATTTTCTTGGGGCTTATTTAGACATGTCGCCAAATCACAGTCAGATGCGTTACCCTCTTTTGTGACTCTTCAGAGACGGTCAAGGTAATGCCGCATAGCAGTGTAATTGAACGAGTTAAACAAAGTCAACCTCAAGCATACATGTAAATGGCACCAAGATATATTCATCGAATCTCTTGTTACAAAAGTATATACAGATCCAACCACTTGAAAGACTACTGTTACTATGAGGTAATATAATATGTTACTTCAACTTTGTTTCATAAAAAAAAGTATGTTGTAAATGAAAGCAAGGCTCATTTTTACAATCTTCCATAACTGCAAATTTCAGAACTATCTCAGAAAAAACATTATAGTGTTGTGTTTTAATGTTAGTATTTGTACTTTACATATATCTCACTGTTAATAGAAGTATCTAATCACTTATTTGTGTAAAGATCGTTCTTCATGTATAGAAGTATGTTCATTTTATGAATATAGTCATATTTTGATGTTCTACAAGTTAGAATGCATTTATTGGTGCTGGGTCTGTTGCTGCATATGCTAACGGAACTTCTGATGCGTCAAATACGTCACCATGCACCATTCTTCTTTGCATCCAGAATTTATTTAATCTGGCAGAGATGTTACGTGCCATTTGTTTTTTTTCAATCACAAGTGATACCTATTGACAACATTTCATACATAGATCAATGAGATTACTGATAAAATTAAACTACAAATACAAACTCAATTTAGGTAGAAATATATGTTTTTGCTTTGTATCGCTTTCGCATACACACTGCACATTAGAGCGGTCTAACTAAGAACCGTTCTTCATGCAAGACCACCTCCCGAGGAAGAATGCTTCCTGGACCACTTTTGCGTACACACTCACCTGAGAACCGTTCCTGAGGAACAGGTCTTAGTTAGACCGCTCTGATGAAGTGAGTGTGAAAGGGCTACAAGTCAAAATGCGTCAAGTATCTTCACCTTCAGCTATACCTTAACTAACGTAATACTAACAGGTGTTTTTTTTACATGGCCAAAGGCAATAAGTCACGGCAGCTGAAAATTAGACCATGCACGAATAAACATGTCATGTTTTGGTGTGGGCGAGAGCGAGGCCATGTGATACATTGACAGACTTCACACATCTCGGCTTCATCGAGTGATCTACGCTTCATCAGCACTTCATCTAAGGAACGGCCATCTCCACTTCATCTAGTACTATGCTTATACAACTACAAATAAATGATATGAGCTTACACACCCAAGGTCCACCAATCTTAGGCCAATTAAAATTGATTTCCTAGTTTTTCGTCCGGAGTTTTCTAAAATGAGGTGGAGGGGGTTCCATGTTATATAGTACATGTATATGTAATATTTTTCCTGTACAAAGAAATGCTACAAGTTTAACACAAATTTTCTGATTTCAATTCCATTTTTTTAAAAACAAAGAAAAATGCATTATATCAATAATTCCTGTTATCTCATTGTCTAGAGTTACTCAGATTATTATTCATTTGTTTTCATTTAAGAAGAAGAAATAAGAAATAACAAAAATTTTGAGGCAGGCTGAAAAAAGCGAAGGAGGAGGGGATGAGAAACTAGGAATTAATTCTATTTGGCCCCATGACATATTAAAGATAAAGTTGAGTGTGTTAAACCGCACATGTCATTAGGCTGCTTTTTGCCAGATCAAAAATTAAGACTCAAGTATCAAGTCATTATAAAACGGGCAAAATTGCTTTTGAGAGCCTATAGAGAAGGTAATTTCACAGGAAATCAAAACTGATGTAAAAACTTGTCACAAAATCATGAGTGTACTGAAACTTTTGACCAGCACTTTCTAGATGTAAGAAAGGTTATGGTAATTACGGGGCAGTATACATGTACATGTACATGTATCCAGTCAATGAAATTCTAGACTGCCATATTGTTTTGGAGTAGATTTTACATACACATTGTATGTGTGGCATATAAGAAGACTGAGGCAGTCCACTGTGTGTTCACTTAGTCAACCACAGCAGATAAAGGGTTAAAATGCAGAGGACCACCAACAAATGTTTACCATTAAACTGCATCCCAGCAACTATTTACTTTTACACCTATAACTAAAATGCAATTAACATTACAATATTGCATAAAAGTCGCATCGCCCGACTGCACGCATTCGTGACAAGAGTCCGGGGAATTCCATTAGCTGAAAAGGTGTGCAGATTACAGGAGATGACATTACAAAGGTGGCAATTCAATTTTCTTTTTGATTGGGGACGCTCCCTCGCGACAGATCAGGCAAATGTCAAGAATACTCCCGAGTTTACAAACGATCAAAAAGAAATATATTTGTAAACTGTAAAGCCTGACAATCATACCCTACTTATTTTCTACCTATTTTTAATATTTGCCTGAGAAGGGCTACGTCACAATTTTTGCAAATACCAATTCTGGAAAGTTAGCTCCTAAAATGGTTTGGATATGGTGCTGAAGAAACTTCTATTCATTAACTGACCAATATAACTGGCCCACATTTTCAAGGTTTTTTTTTTGTTAAATAATGACCATTGCTCCTGGAAAAGGCTGTACGTATATACCAGAGGATTTATCACTCTTAAAGTGGCATTGAACTGGTAAAACTTGAACAGCGCCATCCTCCAGGGACTGCTAAATCAAGATTGTAATTTGAAAATAAATTTCATTTTATTTGGAATTTTGACAAACGGCTTGTTTGGATAATATAGGCATATTTTATATTTCAAACTAGTATTTTTGACTTTGCAAATGTGGAAAATTGCCTACAGGTACATTCTCCAAACTAGAATGGGGCATGATGGGGAAACTTGAGAGGCACAGACACTTTTCAAATCCTGTTAAAAGATGGCACCATTAGGAGCTTCAGTTTACTGTCACTTTAAAACACAGTGACTTGACTCGATCCCATCGGATTTGAAGTAATATCCTTTTCCTTTTCATTTATTGATTGGTCTTCCTGCTATGTATTTAAATCGAAGATCAATCTACAGTTTTGACATTCATGTCGAATTCCTTAGATTTTATTTTTGTTGTAAGCTGTCCCCACCACACTCATACACATTGTACATGTACCCATGGGCACATTTTCACCATGGGTCTATATAAAATGCCTGTTGCCCGATTCAACTTTCTAGAGTTTTAGTTTCCAGGTTTACGACACTTTATTATGAGTCAACATGCTACAGTCAAACCTGCTTTATAGTGACCACCTGTCCATAAACAACGATTTTTGTTTCCCTTAAAAAGTGTTTCTCATTGAAACATGTATTATTATTGTGCATAAAGACCACTTTTCTCGTCTCCCTTGAGTGGTCTTTATATACAGGTTTCACTGTATTTTGTCATTAATATAGATATTTACATCTCGGGGAATTAAAGTAAAAAAAAAGGGACAAGCCAATTAAATAGGTTTCTCAAATCTCAAATATGCAGTGGAGCCTGTGGAGGGGTGGGGCAGGGGGGCACAACACAAGGTTTGACCAGGGCACATGAAGGCATTACATAATAAAAGTAGATTATGACAGTGTGTGTGGTGGGGGCGGGGTTCGGGGGGGGGGGGGGGGGGGGGGGGGGCATTTGCCCGCTTAGGCCTGGGATCCGCCACTGTATACATACATGAATAGTCAATTGAATTTCAGTACTTCAAGGACAATGGATATTGTACAAATCATAATTTATTACACATGAAACTAAATCCTTATTGTCTCCCGATGACTTTGCTAACAACATCGCCATCAAAACAAATGACAAAAGCAGGAACAGAGAGAGGATATCCTCAACTCTGTTTATTTATCATGATGATAAGGACATTTGGGTGTAGTGTCAGAGTCAAGTTATTACATGGACATTAGTGTCAATGAAATCAAAGTACTATTTGACAAATGGCATTGTGACATGCTCATGAAAGTACAGAATATGAATTCTGTATGCTCATCAATCTCCCTGAACTCTTGTTGTGCCAAGGGGTTTAGCTCTCTTCAAAATTTTACCAAAATGTGATCAATGCTTTCTTTTCAAATGTCTGCAAGTTTCATGAAGCATCTATTATTTCACAAAATATTGTTTACAAAACTTGTAGGAAATTCATTACCATTTCTTATGATACCAAATATTATTCCTTTACCCATCTTTATGCATAAGAATTATCAATAATTGCATTTGAGTTTCTTTTTTGTCAATTATTTTTTGGTCCCCGATTTGTTTACTATTGTTTAATGTTGAAATAAGGTAATATATTTTTAAAAATCTGCAATTTTTTCAGAAAATTTCTATGGTAGTATATAATTATAATCTTAAATTTAGAATGCTTGATTTATGCTCAAAAATCTGATATACATTGACCATCATACCTTTCCTGTGGTCAAGCAATTGGTGAATGAAAATTACAATTCTATCTGTTGTGACATTGGCACTGAAAGAGTTAAAATATTTAACAAAAACAAATCTCTCTGCATGAAAGTTTTAAGAAATCTGATATGCCTCTTCATTTTTTTTCACCCTTATTTATATACTTGAATTAAGATATATAATTCTGGATTTAAAATCAACAAATTGATTTGCCCTATTCCCTCCTAACAGGACACAGGTCAGACTCAAGCAGGGTACTGTTAAACCAATTAAAAACAATTTTGCAGCAAGAAACCTTGGCGAATTGCAATAATTTTATGTTGTTTCTATTGTGATTTGAATATTTCGCGGCATGAAACTTTCGCGAATCTCGACCTCTCACAAAATTCGCTAAAGTTTCATGCACACGAATATGTGTGGTTTTACAGGAGTCCAGTTTCAGAGTGCTCATGCAGTGCTGACAATAACTTGAATTTCATATTATCAAGGATATCTCCCTAATAATTTACGAGGTACGATGAACATGATTGAAGTGCTGTTCTCTCCAATCCTCTCCCTGGGACCTAGATCTATTCAGCAAATGAAAAGTTTATGGAAGTCAGTGGCTGCATTTACACCAATGTTCTACAGCTAAGTTTTCTACGGGGTCATTCACACAAGAATCGGCTTTTTGACATCTTAAAAAGCAGCTGGAAAGAATACGAAAAATACTACTCCAATTTTTTTTACATGATGTAGAAAAAATGTTGATGTATGAATTGAATTGTTTTTAAATCTCCAGATCATGTGATGCTCATGGTAAAATTCAAAGTTGAAGCAAAGATCAAGAGGTCATTGAACTTTCTATTGTTCGGACATGGAAAATGATGTCAGATTTAGATAGCTTGTGTAATTACCTTTTTAAATATGTTAATATCAACACAATTGATCTAGTAGTTACAGAGCTAAGGTCACTTAAAAAAGAAAAAGTGTAGATTAAACATACATGTAATAGTTGATGTCTGTTTCAAGCTAATGGCCTTACAAATTATTCCCACCATATTAAATCCTTGAACTTTGGCCCCTGTTGAATAGATTTATGGGGGCGAACTAGAACTGTTGACAAGTTATTACCAACAAACTCACTTATTGGAAATCACAATCTTTATGATCAAAGTACATTATACTGACAGATAAAATATAAAAGAAAGCAATAGAGCAAAGAGCCTCATCATAATGAAGTGAGGTATTTAATATGCATTAGTTACATGTAAGTGTAAATACCAGGTTTTATGGTCGATGATAGGTATTATGATCCCATCATTTCTTTGTTTAATCAGAGAATCTAATAAATTTCCACGAAATACTAAAATTTCAGATGTGTGATATCTGCACTATGAATTTTATATACTCTTAATAAAATAGGTTGAGTAATAAAAACCAAACAAATACAAACAAATGAATCAATTAGGACATTCAGATTATGTTAGTACAAGATAAAACCTTATGTTTTCCTACATGTATATGTGCACATGTATGTATACATGTATGTTGAAACAGTATTTCATTCACTGTACAGTGGATATGTGGTTTTCAGCTAGTTTTAGAAATTTTCATTTTTCCTTTCCTTTTTTTGTTGATCAAAATTCAAAACAATTCATAACACATGAGGACTCCTAATTCATTTAAATAATTTTGCTTTCATACATGTATGTATTATAGATGCACAGAGAGGCCTCAGGTCTTTTGCCTTCCTTAAAAGCACATTATGTAAAAATATAAATACCATTCATTATTTCTCATATTTCATGCAGGTCCACAACTGATATTAAATCAGATGAATTTTCCCCTCAAAATATGCTTGTTTATTCTGCAAAATACACAGAAGTTCCCTGCGACAAAGACGTTTGTGCATTCTAATGTAAAGCAATAAGCTGCAGGATGGTTACTTATACATCATGAGAATGATATATGTTCCCTAAATGAAAAGAAAATTAAATCAATTCCCTTTCTTAAAAGCACATGTAAAAATATCATTCATATTTCCTCATCAGTCATATTTCATTCAGGTCCACAACTGATATTTCATGAGACGAATCTTTTCCATTCTAAAAATACCAGAGGATCCCTACGAAAAAGACTTTGTGCATTCTAATGTTAAGTACTGGGCTGCAGGATGCATGGTTATACATACTGAGAACGACATATGTGCCGTAAATGAAAATAAAATTAAATCAAAATTGACTCCCACCAGCCATGGTGAGCTTCTAGCTCAAGCTTGAGGTGCATTATCTCGTGTACTATCTCATGCACTATCTCTCTTCCAGCAAAGGTTACTATACTCTCTGAACCTTTAGCAAGTAAATTAACTTAATTTCCATTTCATTTAAAACCCCAAACCATTATACATCACAGTACAACTATATTAAGATATGGACACAGTATACATACAATATGTAACTTGATACCACGGTTATATCTAGGTTGTGTCCACAAGGGATACTTTTAGGTCAAATCCAATCCAATCCAATCCAAATCTAGTCTTAGATTTTAAAGTACTACAAACTACATTGTATGTACAGAAATTGTAACTGGCAAGTAGCTCTTTTTTCAAGTATGGTAATCTTAAAAAAAAATGTTTAGCAGCCATTCCCCCTCAGCTCTTATTTTCTCATTGTAAATAGATTTTGAGTTTTTAAAGTAAAGTTAATATAGAGCTGGGACTATGTGTGTCTCCCCCCCCCCCCCCATGTAAAGATTATAAAAATAATTAGCTTCCAAATTTATTGTATTCATAACTGTTTACCTCATAAATGACCAGCCCTACATAATGATGTATTCATGCATGGTATATATATCAATCCTGCAAAAGTATCATTATCACAGTACTAATAGCTCCCCGCAATATTGTTGTCCCGATTGTCCTCTATAGAGTCCCTCACATCACTTCACTTGTGTGCTTTCAAAAATGTTAAAACTGAGTAGGCCTACAGAGTACTGGATGGAAAGCCTACATAATTTTGCTTATAATTTCATAGAAAATATAAAGAAATTATTGAAATATACATTCAACCCTAACCAACCCCTCTCCCACACACATACTCAGACAAACACAACAGGGGCAACTCCAAGAAGAACACAAATTATAGATTTTCTTTTGCATTTTCAAAAATCTAACAATCCTTGACAAGCAAGCCCCAAAAAAGAGAAAGAAAAAAAAAAGGAAGTATTCAATACATAAAACCTATGATAAGCAACAACAAAATTAGAAAAAAGGGTCTGGACTGCTGTGAACCCCCCCCCCCCCCAATCTGCCCATGCACACACACCAAAACAAAGCAAAGAAGGGAGGGGTTATATTGATAGCATTGCAGTTTTGTGTTAACAAAGCCCTATTTATAAGAACTTCAATTGTGTCTATCTTATATAGGCCTGCATATGGACAGATATTCTGTTATGTTCTTTTTCTTCTGCATCATTAGTTAGCAAGCTGCAATATAATGAAGGCCATTTTCCATAGAGTTGTATATTGTGACATGACTAGGAATGTATACACCATAACATGTTGACCTATTTTACCTCTGCATCTTCTTTCAAACAACAAGACTAGTCTGCAAAGCAGACCCTCATAGAATTTCAACCAACTCAAAAACACTAGAATGAAGGACAAAAATTGCTCCACAATCACTTTCCGCGCTAACCAAAGCGCTAGCATCAACTCGGGACCATGCATTACATGTAACCCTAACCCTACAATGTAAATCATTATGTAACCCTAAAATCATTATGTAACCCTGATCCTTACCCCACATGCACTTATCTTTGATGGAATAAAGCACAGTGCATTTGATTTCTAAAGGTAAAACTATGCTTCTGCCCATTCTTTATAAATTAAACAAAAGAATACACAAATCAATCAGCAAAACAAATGGATAAGCAGGTAAATAGATAAATAAATAAATAACTAACAACACATGAATGAATAATAATAAATATTGCATTACTTAAGCCTACTTTTTTTTTAAATTAACTTTTTAGAACAATTATAGCAGAGGTCTGTTGAAGTTAGACTAAGAATAACTGTCATGTGGTACATGGGGGTATGTAAAGGTGACCTTATTTATGACCTAGGTCACCTGCCACTCAAATCCTTACAAAAATACTGGGTGGGGGCCCTGCGTGTGGACAAATTAATGTTCCAAACAATGTTAAGCCACTGCAAATGGCATAAATACACTTATGACTCTTGTATGTTCACAGCTTTAGTGTTTTCTACATCATAAGTACCCCATGAGCCTTACAATAGTATGTTTCTACAGATCGAGGTGGTATTCTGAGCATCATTTTATCTCTTTATTTTTAAGTTTTATCTTTTTGTATTCTGAGACCACATTTTATCTCGGATTTTATTTCATAGTT
The DNA here is from genome assembly GCA_025617745.1 of Heliocidaris erythrogramma. NCBI lineage: Eukaryota > Metazoa > Echinodermata > Echinoidea > Camarodonta > Echinometridae > Heliocidaris > Heliocidaris erythrogramma. Next base: position 18,401,999 of record CM046864.1, on the reverse strand, counting down.
TATCTCAGTCTCCTACAGTGTACCTCTTGCGTGCCTATTCATGTTGTACACATGACACGCACATCTAACGCTTACGCCAATCATATTTGTGGAAAAGATAAAATAAAACTTAAAATAGGGTAGGAGCTATTTTATCGGTGCACGGTGAGTGCGATATTTTTAGACAAGCATGGTGCTAGTCCTGCGATCATATTAAACAAAAAGATACTGAGTACTGACTACACGTATATTTCTCAAGCAACATTCTCATATGATTATCAAATTCTATTACAAAATTTTTGCCAACTAATATCACACTTGCAATAATGCTTGTGATATGGTCTTCTAAATCCTCGGAAAGTAACCTAAACATCATTAGTTGTCATTAATTTTATATGCAATCATACATACACCTTAGATAATAGATATAATTATTGGTCATATGTTTTTACACAAAACCTGTACGAAACAAATATCTAATTCCTTCATGAAAAACTAAGAAAATGCAAATTTATGAAATTTTCTGTACTGAGCAAATAGGAGAGGAGCTCGCAAGATACGTCACGGAGTTCTCAATTTGTGTTTGATTTATTACAACTTCAAAAATGCATTTAACTTATGTATTTTTTTAAACCGGATTTTGCTCAAACTTTCGCTAATCTGTTTCCCTCATTTTTCTTCATTTATTCAAAAAATACTTTCCCTTTAAGAATTTGAATGATATGAATGTATTTGGACTTGGAAGTAGAGCATTAATTCTACATGAAACAAAAATACAGGAAATTCACATGGAGGATGTTTGGTGCTGCATCACAAAAATGAAACAAAGAACAAAAATGAAACAAAGAACAAAAATGAAACAAAGAACAGAAATCCTGATGATGACTAATGCCGTTAATTCATAACTGTTTATAAACTCCACACAATGTACCACAGAGGTAAACACTGATAACTGATATTCTATTCAAAGTGAGCAACTTCCTGATGACTGGCCTTAAATAAAAAGGATAGTAACTGCCCCTAAAATTACATATTTTATACATATGTGCAAGGAGCATTGTGTTTGCCAAAAAGAAATCGAAGACAGCAAGTTTCCGATAAAAGGAAGGAAAATTCCTCTTTCAACAAGCAAAATGATAATCGTCAATCAAATTTAGGTCTCTCTCTCTCTAAAAAAAAGAATTAAATAGACCTACATGTAGCATCTACATGTAACTCCCTTCTTCAGACTTACCCCCTTCATAAAGTATGTGACCTTTAACCTTTGACCTCAAGTGCTGAACTCACTTTAATTGTCAACACCACTATGTCAACATAATCTCATCTTGCACACAAAAATGCAATTTTTTTGCTCCTTTTTGAGCCCTGTTTAACCTTGCTTGCACTAGTTTCTTTACTTTCTTGGGATGAGATTTGAAAACTCCAGCGTTTCATCCATAATCAGATAATTGGTTCCATGCATGTACTCCACATAAAGCTCACTGAAAACAAAATGGCAGTTCAGGAGTGAAGAATAAAAAAAAACCCAGAAAATTAAGCAAACCAGTAGGGGTACTTTTTTTAATGACAGCTCATCTCAAGAAATAATAAATGAAGTATGATGAATAATATTATTTTCAATAATTGCTCATCTCAAGAAAATTCTTTAAAATTCTGAAAAAACATGCTTTGAAGGGCTAAAACGTTAAGTCACAAAGATACCAATTTGCAGTTGATTGCCTACACATTTAAAACTTTGTAACTCTTTAATTTGTAACCAGATTTTCCCAAGACTTTCATTGATCTATTTATTTCATTTTTCTGCTTCCATTAAAAGTAACGTGATATAAGGGTGGAATTCCCCTTTAAGAGTTTGAGAGCTGGAAGAATCAGTCTACACATACGCTACACTGTAAATTTTACAAAAACAAAAACCACTTTTTCTGGATATATTTAAATGATCAAGGTTTGTGACCAAAAGCTGGTATGAATAGGAAAAGGAAGAGGGAAGGAAGGAAAAGAAATCGTGCATGATAATGAGAGTCTAGATACAGGTGCCAATGCAAATACAGATGTGACAGATTTAAGGTCTGGTCAGACTTGTAGTTTTGAAACTTTAAAGATCAAGTTGAGTTCTGGTCATGATATTGAATTGTGAAAGAAACTGTCTCTCATAGGTCCATGCTCAAAGCAACTGGGAAAGGTTAATTATATAGCAAATAAGAATTGGTGTACATGTAGGCTGAAAGGTTTTGGAATCACCAAAATGATAAGAAATTGATTCAATCCTGCCGCGAGTATGTGTGTATATGGGACTACACACAAATGTTTGGTCCGAACATTTCAGCTGTTTCTTGTCATATTTTGAATGTGAGAGCATTTGAAGAGCAATGCTTTTCAGGGGACATACATGTATCTACTATGATAATCTTCCAAACTAGCATAAAAAGAATGAGAAAGCTCACAAATTATTTTTTACCTTTCCCAGAAGTCAAGCTACCCTTTAAGTTAACAAAACAACGACAAAGCCAGTTGTTCTGTAACTACAAGTCTAGCGTTAGTCATTTAACAAGAGCAGAGGTCATCTTTAACAACAAGATTGTTAAGGTTTATTCTGTCCACACCTGGTCCATAACTACTCTATGACTAGGACCACCCGCTGCTCATTAACTACAAGCTCGCTTGTGGTTCCGGAACTACAAGTAACTACGAGTCCGTTTATATGGTCTGAAACTAAAAGACAACTACAAGATAACTTAAAGTTTTGAAACTACATGTACGAGCGAAACTTAAAGGTTTGGAAAATTATATCATTCAATTTTCTTTTATCCTTCTTTATTTTTTACAGAGGTCTCTTGAAGATTTTCAGACCCAGGGGACTGTTTCATAAAACTTGTCATGAATGACAAGTTATAAGCTACCGTTATAAGCTACTGAAATCCTTGCATCCGATTGGCAGAGAGCAAATTTGTCAGTAAAAGTCACTGACAAGACACTTGATGAAACACACCCCCAGAGAATGGTCATGCAGAGGAGGATCCAGGATGTTGTAAGAGAGGAAGCACAAATTTCAAAGGTGATCACCCGTTTTCCTCCAAAATTCTCTGACAAGCAAAAAAAAAACCCAAAATAAAAATCAGTTCTAAAATGGGGGGGGGGGGGGGGGGGGAGCTGCCCCCCCCCCCCCCCCATCGCCCCAAATCCACCAAGTGCTGAACATGCATGTACATGTAGCAATTAAGATCTGATCAGAAATTGTAGTTTCAAGAGTGAAATTATGGATAACTGAAACCATCTTTGTCATTTCCTCATTGAAGAATTTCTGTTTTGACACGGACAAGAAATGGGTAGGGTTTTTGAGAACAGAAAATAAAAGTAAAAGGAAAGACACGAAGATAAGATGAAAACTCCTGTGATGTGCATTATGCATGAACTTTGAAAGGTAATAATCATCTATTTGTAACCCAAAGAATCTGTGGTAAATTTGTGGGATCTCATCTAATCTACGAGTCCATTTTCAATCAATTTTGGATAAACAAGTGTGTTAAACTGCATGTGTCATCATAGGCTGCTTTTTGCAAGCTTAAATTCTTTAATCAAAACGGAGAAAGAAAATTAAACTTTTAAATCCTTATATAATACTGGAACGTGGAAATTTGCTTTTGAGAACCTATAGAGGTTATCTCAAAGGAAATAAAAATTGCTGCAAAAACTCATCAGAAATTCCAGGGTGTACTGAAATTTTTGACCAGCACTATAACCTCTGAAAAAAAAAATAAGCGAGGGCTAAGGGCGAATAGCCCCCGAAACTCTTTGAAAAAAATCACTGTAAATGAAAAAAGATTTCTGCCCATGGGTTGTAGTGTATTAAAATTATAGGTGGACTTCTATGTAGCCCTTGTGAAAGAAAGTTTAATTTTTACACTGCTTTGAAGGATTCAAAATCGGAAGAATGTTGGTAACAGAATCAAATAACACAGGACAGTGGCAAGGGGGGGGGGGGGATGTGCCCCCCCCCAATCGAATGGTGGAAAAAAGAAATGAAAAATAAAAATAAAGAACAAAGCGGAGGGGGGAATATTAAAAGAACCGTGCACCCTGCACCTAATCAATGGCGTTGTTACTTTGTATGTCATTTATAGAGTAAGAATAAATGAACATTTATGAATTTTTCTGTACCTTAAGAGCAAATGGGAGAGGACCTCGCAAGATACGTTACCAAGGAGTTATAACTTCTTGACGTTACCGAGTTGTCAATTTGTGTGTGATAGATTACAACTTCAAAAATTCAAAACTTTATTTATCTGATTTTGCTGAAATTTTCATTGGTCTGTTTCTTTAATCACTCTACTTCTTTAAAACCCAACTTTATACCAGGATGGACTTCCCGTTTAAACTCTCTCCCGCATAACGATTACCTGTAACAATTGAACACGCTGTCACTGAATAAAGACATTTTCACCTTAAATGTGTCACACACTGCTGTTTCATAGATGCAAAAAAATTGATTTTTATTCCCCAATGTGGAATTCCCCAACTTCAACAATAAAATGTCAGCCTAAAGTATATAGACACAAGGATGTTTGGGAAGATCATCAAGGTTCAGGCAAGGATTGGAGTGGGAGGAGCCTAAAAGGTCACACAACTTTTACGAAGAACACCAAATTAGCAATAACTTTTTGGTAACATACATGTAAGGTTTTCAAACACTGCAAGAATTTTGTAAAGCAAAGCTACCTAGACTGCAGGCCTACATGTACATGTATATCTTTAATAGACTAGGACAATCATTTCTTTTTTTAAAAACTTTCTCTATCTCTCTCTCTGATTCCAATTCTTTCTTTCTCTCATCACCAACTAAACACACACACAAAAAAGGAAGCATAATGTACAATTTTAACAATAGTCAGAAAGAAATATGTTGGAAAGAAAGAAGAGGTACAACAATGGACCCTACTCAGCTTGAAGGAAGTACATGTATGCTACATGTAAAATGGCCAGATTTTTGTATAAACATGGAGACACAGATATCAAACACATGCAAATCTGCTTTTTATATGTTACATAATTTGCATCACATCCTCAAATACTTAGATCAGATAAACATTGAAAGCCATGTCCATGCTGTTAGTAGTAAACTTGATTATTGTAATGAATTATTGTTTGGCTTGTCAGATTCACAGACCATGAAGTTGCAGTGTGTTCAGAATGCCTGTGCAAGACTTGTGACCAATTCCTCAAAATTTTCCCACATCACTCCTGTTTTGATGAAGTTACATTGGTTGCCAACAAAGCACAGAATTACATTCAAGATACGTTTGCTAGTTTACAAAGCTTTGAATGGTCAAGTCCCAAATTACTTGTCTAAACTACTATCCATACACATAACTTACAAAGTTCAAAAGACAAACTGCTTTAAAATATAAAACTGCCTCATGCCAAAAGAAAAGCAACTCTTGGAGATTGTGCATTTAGCTGTGCTGCTCCAAAACTCTGGAACCAACTTCCTCTTGTAATAAGGAAAGCACAATCAGTCCCCATTTTTAAATCTCTACTGAAGACCCATCTGTTTTCAGAGGCTTTTAAGTGGATTAGTTCTGTTTATATAGTGTAAGCATATAGGAGTCTCCAGCAAAGTGCAGTAGAGTAGCTGAGCTAGATTATAGACCCTAGATATAAGTAAAACCAAAGGACAATATAGCAGACAAATGTTGGTGCAATAAGGAAACCACAACAAAAGGAATTTCAAGCACGACTTACAATATCACAGTAATTGTACTAACATTTGTTTACACACCCATCGCCTATTATTTCATGCGATGGTGAACTGTAGAGTCCGGTGAATCGATGCCTGGGAGCTATATCAACTGATGGAAATTGGTACAGTTACTGGTATTGTGGTTGGGTACTTGTATGGCGTACATTGTAGGCCTAATATAGCTCTACACTGAAGAGTAGTAAGAACCATCTGACCTTGTTATAACAATTTGAATGGCAGGCTTGGTATTCAACTGGTTATCATGTGTTGTTCCTTGGTCAAATCACATGGAAACACTCATTTGCATTTACTCACATCTCTGTGCATGAGGCACATTTCAATCCAGAAAGGGAAACTGATTTTCCTCACAAATTTAGTAGAATACAAGGCTATATGTACCAGGTGCATAACCAGTTGCAGATTCAAGGGGGGGGGGGGGGGGCACTTCCGGCACATGCCCCCCCCCCCCCCCCCTTTTGAGAGTAAAGTGTACATTGTGCCCCCCTTTTTTAGAACTGATAACCTTATTTAAATAATTCATTTTGTTGCTTGTCCGAAAATATTTCGGAGATTTGTCTGCCCCCCTTTTACAAAATCACTACATCTATGCGAATCTCAAATTGGCAATTTGGTGAGTCGATTGTGATATACTTGTGGACAACTCTCCCATTTGTCGTACATAAAATTTATCATTAATTTGCAGTTTTCTCCGAAGCACCTTTACCCTCAGGGCAGTACTCAAAATGTATTGGAGATAGCATATTGTTATAGGTCCTCATGAAAGAAAAAGATCCTACTAATTAAAACATTTTGAAAAAAATTGACATTTTAGTCATTTTATGTGTTGGAGCGAATGGAGGAGTTGTCCACAGCTACATCGCAGTGACATTACCTATTCGGCCAATTTGAAATTCCCATATGTATAGTGATTACAACTTTCAAAAATTCATAACTTTCTTATTGCTTGTCCGATTTCGTTTAAACTTTCACCAAACTGCTTCTCTGATTTTTCCTCTTTCTTTCAAAGCAACTTGCTATTAAGGTTGGATTTCCCTGTAACTACGTGCATATTGTGATAGAGGCAACGATGCGCTTCAGAGAGTTTCAAATGAACACTTGACTACACACCCTTGACCCCAGAGCAAGTATTTACCCTAATGAAGATTAATGAAGTGCAGACATTTGAAAAGAAATTATTGATCACATCTCAAGTGATAAAATCTTGAAGAGAGCTAAACCCCTTGTCTTGGCAGAGTAAGAGTTAATGAGTAGAAGCATGTCTGTGCTTTTAAACTAGAATGAAAAGAAACCTAACTCCAGTTGCTCTTACAAAAACTACTAACATATCGTCGGTGATATGACGAAGTGACACTAACCTCAATTCTGGGTTAGACTTTCGATTTTGAGATTTTCTCAAAAATGGATAGGGCTTAATCTGATTTACCGATTAGCAAATTTTAATTCATAATAATGACGAATTTTGGAAAAAAATAAAGAAAAAAAAATTAACAAAATCCTCATTTTGCAAATCGGGATTTTTCGAACTGGCGAATATGTTTTCGTCACTTCGCCGTATCACCGACGATATGCCTACATGTAGGCAGACAAGCAAAGTCTTCTCCTTAGAACTCTACTCTACCCTTTTCCATTTTTCAGGCAAAGTGGAATACCTTTTTGAGAGTATGTGGATACTTGTGCACTGAAATGCAATGTCATATATATTGCAAATAGAAATTGAATCAAACAACACAGAGCCCTGCAATTCAATCTGTAAGAAGCCGATAACCATGTGACTGCATAGGCATGACAGGAAATTATTTCTAATCAATCTGAATTTAAAAAAAAAATCACAACAGGCCATTTTCTGAATAGCAATAATTCTTAATGAAACATAACTTACTGTCCTGATTATGATAATGTGCTATGGAGGTCAAGATTTTAAAACCTCATAAGGAATAATTAGCACACACCCTTTTTTAGGCGTGGTTAGTTTTATCAAAAGCAGATTAGGATTCTGAATCTCACATCGATATATATAGAGAGAAAACTATTAGGATACAAAGTTCTTGTTATGACATGTATGATGAGCAAAGTGATTTTATGGAAATGGGCCTTTGTCATGTTTGTTGCATTTGTAGGAAGTCTGAAACGTGGGCGAAAGCAAACTGGGCACAACTGCATGGGGCTCTCTGAATAAGTTGAATAAGTGTTTGAATAAGTGTTTTTGAAAGCGCACGTAATTCACAATACAAGCCGCATACCCAACATGCCCAATCCTTGCCCAATCCTTACCCAATCCATTGTGCCCAAATGCACAATACACTCAGCGCAGCAGCATGATCAAATATCAACATACGCAAAGCGAACAAAGTCTACCAGCGATTGGTATCATTTTTGGTAGCGTATGGTTCTGATGAACGAATACACAAAAATTTGAACTTACCCAGAACAAGAAGTTGAAAGCGAACATGAGATATTTCACGCATACTACACAGCCTGTTAACGCCATTTTAGAAGGTTGTTTCGGTCACTGGCTTAGGAAAGAAGAGTATTTATCCGAAATATACCAAGAAAATGTCCTCCAGTCTCCGCAAGGACGAACGATCCGACAATAATGAATAAAACACAAACTGGTCTGATCACAGTGTCACTACCACTTTCCCCGCAGATGTATGCACTGCATGCAGGCGATGTGTGTCCGCGCGCTGTTGTTCGCTCTGAAAAGTGCTTCCAGGAATGGGGAAGTCCCTTGACGTCAGATGTTTGCAGCTTAGCATCACTGGGGGTGGAATAGTTTTGATGGTGGTTGTAATTGTTGTAGTAATAGGTGTGGTGATGATGGTGGCGATAAAGGTATTCTGTTGGTGGATGGTGCTGGTAATAGTGACATTAATGGTGGTGATGGTCATGGTCATTTGGGGGGGGGGGGGGGGGTGTGATGGTGGTGACGTTGATTATTTCATTGATGGTGGTGATGAGCGGTGGTGGTGGCAGTGGTAGTAACGGTAGTGGTGGTTGTGATGGTTGTGATGGTGGTGATGGTGGTGGTGGTGTGACGAGGGGCGATATGTCATTGGGCGAATTGTTGGTGACTGGACAGAGTCGAAAAATAGAAAAAATAAGTTGACTAGAACATGCTTCTTTTATATTGAACCATCTGTGGTCCATCAGGCTTTTTTCCTTTTGCTATCAGTGGTAGAGTGGAACAAGTGATGTGGAGAACCACCTTCATATCAGTGTGGTTGATGGTGGTACCGATGGTGCTAGTGGCGGTGATTGCGGTAACAGTAGTCGTGATGGTTATGTTGTTGTTGTCGGTGATGGTGGGAATGGCGATGGTCGTGGTGTCGGTGTTGGTCGTCGTTGTGGTATTGTTGATGAGGTAATGGTGGCGGGTGGTGTTAGTAGTGGTGATGGAATACGGTGGTGATGCCCGATGGCGGTGTTGATGGTAGAGATGGTGGTAGGAATAGCGATAGTGATGTTGGTGGTGGTGATGGTGGGGATGGTACCATGGATATGATAGTGATATACAACCTACAGGCAAAGTTTAATAGTCATGCTGCTGGCGGAAGGATTCCCCTCTTGATGATCGATGACGAAAGTGACCAAAGTCGTATTGAACATTATTATTTTTGTCAATGAACTGATGGTGAAAATATTAAATGATTGTGTAGAAAAATGAAAATATAGAGCAAAAGTACTATCGAAGTCAGCAGATGGATAAACAAAAGGGAAGACATAAAGATGATAAAGAAGAAAAATTACACCCCAAACCGACTAAAAAAACTGCGACAACATGACCCCCAACCCCCCCCCCCCCCAAAAAAAAATAACTTAGAGTACAAACCAATTCACAATCAACATTTTCATAGGCTCTTTGTATTCAGTTCCGTGCCCCTTGAAAAGTGAATCAGGAGCAAACTTGCCAAAGGCACTGTTGACAGAACTTTCCATCAAGCCCTCCCCCTCTCCCCCCCCCCCAAAAAAAATAAATAAATAAAATGTCAGCAATGACAATTATGTCCTTGAGAGTTGAGGTTACACATTTGCCAACATATTTTATCACGGAACTGCCTGGTGCTTTCAGTTTTTGGTTTAGGGGAGAGGGCATCCCCACTTTCCCCACTTTCCCCACACACTCCAATCTTCAGCATCTCTCGGGTTTCGTGAAGCCAGACGTTTATCCTTGAACTCTTGATTTTCTCCCACATGATCAGCAGGTGTACGCGTGAACATCTGTTATCCCGAAAGACAGCTGGAAAGGGCTAGTAAGTCCAATGTGTTAGGTCTTTTGGGGTTCTATATACTTTAATATACCAAGTATCCTGATAATAAAAATAATTAACATCCAAGCTACAATTCAAGCTTACAACAGGACTATTAAACTAATACGATTTTGAGAAACGCGTTAATTTTGGTTTGTTTTGTTTCACTTTTCTATTCAATATTTCGTATCTGGAAAGCTTCATGGAAAATCTACAATCGATTTTTTATTTCCTACCCTTTGAAATTATAAACAATACTTTGAAGGAAAAAGTTAAGAGGGGTTTAAGGCATTAAACTATATGAGTCTTGGGTATAGATAATTTGGGTTTTCCCCACATACTTACATCATTCATCTCAGTGGCGTATCGTGTATTCACAGGGGGGGGGGGGGTGTCTGGAGAGGGCAAGGTCATCGAGAGATGGGGATGGGGGAGGGGAGTGAGGGAGGGGCCGTTGTATACTTTTTACGAAACCTTCTTTCCCTCTTCTTTTATTTTGCTCTCGTTTTTGCTCCCCCTTTTTCTTTTTTTTTTCTTCATCATGTGCCCCTGTCCCTCCCAACCGTAGCTTCACCACTAATTGATCTGAAAAATGGCAAAGAAATAAATGTGCTGTCAATGAAAATGTCTTGTATTATCATGGAACAACGCGACAGCGGACAAGAGGTGGCGCTACACAGCTGATCGGTTTTGCGCAATTGAACATGCTGCTCGTTCAAAAAACACTTCGCGAACAACGTTATAAACATATTTTAGACAATGTATTTATATTCAAATCCAATAGAAAAAATATGTTTTCAAATTTGCACAGCACTGTTATAGTTGCACTAGATACATGTCATTATAATTATGGTCATTGAACGATGGGTTTTTTCCCCCACATACATGCTATTTACTGGTTAATTTTCTTCAGAGAGAAATAAAGGAAAAGCTTCAAAATAAATTCTCAGAAAATTTTGTGTCATCACAGATGACTTGCAAGAGAGTGGGAAAGAATCATATGGCATAAATATATCTTTTATATGCATTCTGAAAACTCTGTACACACATGAAATGCAAGCGTCGTGTTTTGGACCAGGTGTGGTTTAAAATATGATTCGTATTCAGGATGATCACTGGATGAAATTTTTACCATGAAGACTAATTTACTTAATGTTGCCTTCCCCATCTCCCATCTCGTCTGTCTGTCTGTCTGTCTGTCTGTCTCTCTCTCTCTCTGTGGCCCATATCGTGTTTAAGTGTGGCTTAAACCCAGTTTAAATGTGGTTTAAACCCAATCTAAACCTGCCCTTTAGATCGGAGATTTAGAAAATCACATTCTGAACACCGGTTTAACTTAAGTGTGGTTAACTTTGTACAGAAATTTAGACTGGACTTGCGTTCTACATGTTCTAAGTCAGTGTCAATTAAACTCTGGTTGGAGTTTAAGTTAAATTGGAGTTCAGAATAGGGGCCTCTGGGTCTGTCTCTGTCTCTGTCTCTTCACCCGCTCCTCCCGGTTCTCACCCCCCCCCCTCTCTCTCTCTCTCTCGTCTGACGAGGGAAAAGGGTAAGACGAACTCGATTCACGATCATTGATTGTCACCCATCCACCTAGTCCTCATCGAACCGTAAATCGACGAGGTCAAGGAAGGCTCTCACAGAGAAACTCCCTTGCAGTGGTGTCGTTAAACAGAGGGCTGAAGATCATGGGTTGCGACACCCCCTGACGATTTCTGTCCACAACAATGACATTTTTTTATAGTTTGTCGGCAAATCAGAAAAAAACCCACCATGACCCTTTTCTGTGAGTTTGTATCATTTTTGTTTTGTTTTAATATTTTTTTTTTTTTTTGGGGGGGGGGGGGGGTGAATATTTGTTTGTTGTAAACTACTTGGAAATCTGACAACCCATTTTTCCCTCGTCGGCAAATTTGAAAATCTGATAACATTTTTTATGTGTGTGGGTGTGTGTGTGAGTGTGGGCGTGTTTAGCCGTATGTCCGAGAACATTTTTGGACAGAGAACAAAAAAAAAAATCATGAGAACAATGGTCCTCGGAAGCCGGACAATAGTCCTCGAACGTCGAACAATGAATTTGTGCCTTATTCCGTCGACTGTCCGAGGACGGAGGAACAATAGAGGAACAATACTTGTCCTCGGAAATAAAGCAATACAAGACTGTGCGTTTGTCTGTGTGTGGTGTGTGTGTTCTGTGCTTGGTTTTGCTTCATACAAAACTTTGAGCTACACCATGTCGGCAATTTTGGTCCAACCCCCCCCCCCCCCCCCCCCCCCCCCCCCCCCCCCCCCCCCCCACCCTCCCCAATTCAAAAGGGTCCGGCGACGCCCCTGCCCGCTTGACCACGACGCAGTGTACCATGCATGTAGTCCTGAGCGCCCTAACAACCAACCCATCTGGCCCAGATGTTAAACTACTGTCACTGGAATGCATCAATGCGTCGACTGATGTAGCTTGCTAGCTAGCTAGCTACGTGAAAGGGACATGTCATGGCAGTATTGATTAGAAGCTGTGAAAACAGAGGGAGAAGGGAGAGTGTGATGGGAGAGAGATGAAGAGTGATGAAGAGTGATGGAGAGTGATGGAGAGTGAGAGAGGGGAGAGGGGGAAATTATAAGGAGAGAGAGAGGGAGAGAGAGAGAGAGAAAAGAGAGAGAAAAGAGAGAGAAAAGAGAGAGAAAAGAGAGAGAAAAGAGAGAGAGAGAGAGAGAGAAATTAAAAAAAAAAGAATAAGAAAAAGAGGAAAGCATAAGATCGGTTCATAGTTCAAAGAGAGAAAGATTAAGGGGGGGAGATGAGTATACTGAGAGAGAGAAATGAAAAAAAGAAGAAGAAGAAGAAAAAGAGGAAAGCGCAAGATCACAGTTAAAAGAGAGAAGGATTAAAGAGGGGGGAGGGAGATGAGTATACTGAGAGAGAGAGAGAGAGAGAGAGAGAGAGAGGGGGGGGGGGGGGTGGAGCTAGAGAAAGGAGATATTTAGATTAAATAGTGATGCGTCCATTGATTTTCTGATAACACGTCAAAGGAACGCATCAGCATATCGATCAACAGCTATCAAAGCAAGGTTTACAAATACGAATGATATAAGCATTAATGAATCATTTTATTCTTAGGCCCTATTATAACTCCTGTCACAATAAAACTGTACAAAGTGACCTTGAAATATAAAATGTCCTTTCAGAATGTGTTCATATTCCATTGTCATAAGGCTACTGTTAACACCATGGACAGTCGCCATTTTCATTCCATGACGTAACGTAATCTTGGCCAGATGTGGAACAAGCGCTCATGCATTTCCAGGAATACCTTAATGTGAATACACCGCGTGTAGTATTCCAAGGCTTAATGGCTTTACACACTAAAACATGGTGTATCTGAGTCTGAGAAAACGATTTAAAGGGATAATCCACCCTGAATACAAGTTGGCTTTACAAGAAGCAGAAAATTAAAGAAACAGATCAGTGAAGGTGGAGCAAAATACGATAAGAAATAAGTTGAAAGTTATAATATTGTAATCAATCAAACACAAATTGGCAACTCCATGACGTATCTTGTGAGCTCCTCTCCCAATTGCCCTGTACCCCCGAACTCATTAATTTCTATTTTCTCTTAAGAACATATTCAATCCTTCATGCAACTTAGATATAATTATTGCTCATTGTGTTTTTACACAAAACAAGTATGAAACAAATTTAGTCCTTTGAACATCAAAAACTAAGAAAATTCATGAATTTCTGTACTGAGCAAATGAGAGAGGAGCTCGCACGATAAATCACGGTGTTGCCAAGTTGTTTTTGATTGATTACAACTTTTAAAAAAAATCATGATTTTATTTTTTTTCGGATTTTGCTCAAACTTTCACTGATCTGTTTCTCTCATTTTTCTTTATTTATTGAAATCAACTTAATACCAGGGTGGACTTTCCCTTTAAAGGCTGTCAACAAAAATTACACTGTATGATTATGTTTGAGGTTTCGTCCTGGGAAACTTTAAAGGGAAACTGTCACCCAGAATTGCTCTGTATGTTTTCGAAAAATATTAATTGAAAGCTAAATAAAGCTTGGGTATTATTTCTGGAAAGAGGTATACTTTAAAACGATTTAAAGGGAAACTGTCACCCGGAATTGTTCTGTATGTTTTCAAACAATATGGGCTGAAAGCTACATAAAGCTTGGGTATTATTTCTGCAAAGAGGTATACTTTGACACGCTTTAAAGGGAAACTGTCACCCAGAATTGCTTTGTATGTTTTCAAAAAATAGTTCAGTTTTACGTATATAGCGAGGCACACAAATTCAAATTAGATAAAACTGATTACAAAACGAAGTCATAATTAATTAGATAATATGTAGAGTATTTGAAATTGATAATATTTTCCTAACTTCTTAACAATTAGATTTTTTGCAAAATTATTATTAATTGTTATACAAGATAGTAATTAAAAGACTCAACACCATTACACCAAACCCGTTGAGACATGATCTGCGTAGTTCAAATCTTTCAATTCCCCTCAGTTTCAGTTTTTATTTTTTTCATTTCCAACAAAAGAGAAATATACAATTCACATAAATATCATTAAATCAACAAAGTAGGATACACGTAATACAAAAAGTAAATATAACAGAATTGTAGATTAGATAAGATGTATCAAGCTATTGCAGTATGAAAAATAATTTTATCAATGTTTGGTTGGAAATGGAGAGGTCCACTGTGAAGCTGAGCTTGTAAATTGTGGACCCCTCAGGTAAAAGTATTCAAAAATAGTAATTTACATAACAAAAACAGAGGATAATGGCCAACAGAGAGGGGAAATGAATGACTATATAGTATCTCTATTTTCTCAGTGATTTAATATTCTAATACAGCTGTGCTCGAAACTTCTATCAATATTTTCTAAGAGCGCATTCCACGCCTGATCTTTCACTTTAAGCTTAAGTGTACTTGGATGAAACCAAATGCGACGCCATTATCAGATCATGAAGATGCGATGACCATGTGTAAGAGGGCAAGTCCAATTTATGTCCAATACGTTATCAAGTACTATGGAATTACATGATGGACAGGAATTGACATACAGATACAATACATGTACTTATTCACATGGGCGGCGATCCGGGGAGGGGGGGGGGGGGGGGGGGGGGGGGGAGGGGGAAGTTTGTACAGCAACCAATGGTAAAGGCTAGTTCCTCCCCCACCGGCTGTGACAAGACATCGCCCCGCATGCTACTAAATATTTTGTGTGATTCCAGCTTTAGTACAGTATTAGGGATGTCAACTCGATATATACAGTCGATACGGTAATCAGATAATTATTATACTAAACTCTTATATGTGGTTTGTAATGTATGGGGCTAATAGCTTGTACTTGCCCAATAAATTTCTCTTTAAGACTAGACGCAGTCGGCCTTCACATTGATTTTTAAGCTCTGTGTTGGAACCATCTTATCTTTCTAAAGAGCGTAGTCGGCCTGGGGAGCGTTTCATCAAGCGTTTTGTCAGTGATTTTTACCGACAACTGTTATAAGCTACTGAAATCCTTGCATCTGACTGGCTCAGAGCAAATTTGTCAGTAAAAATCACTGACAAGACACTTGATGAAACGCTCCCCTGATCTTTTCCTTTACGCCTATAGTGTACTCGGATGAAACCAAATGCGACGCCGTAATGAAGATACGATGACCATGTGTAAGAAATTCTTCACTATGATTAGACGCAGTTGGCCGTCACAGCTAGCCAGACGTATAATTATATCCTGACGATTTAGGACGCGTACGGGCGTCGCCAGAGATTGGAATAGGAGGGGCTGAAAAGGGCGAGTGTTTTGGGTGAAAATGTGACATATAGTAATCACACATTTACACAATTTTTCGCCAGAAGGTCGTTATTTTTATGCATTTGTTATTACAGTGTATTGTATCGCTTTATTTAATTGTACTGGGTAATAACCCAGTACAGTTAAATCAAGCGATATCCGGCCGTTCTACGATTAATAACAAAAACGGGGGGAAAATTGCTCGAAACGGCCTTTTCTTGAAAAAATATGGGGAAAAAACCTTTACCTCTGATAAGCCAGTTCGTATACATTTTGCGCATGTGCACATAAAGGTCATTTGTACGAGTACAACTGACCTCTATACGCTTTCATAGTGTGCTCACCAGTATGAGTTTACATGTTAACAATTAGCGTGTCTACGCGCGTGCGCATTCAAGTAGGGGTCATTCTAGGGCCATATGTACCCACAGAACTCCTATAATTTAGGAGTTCTGTGTTTGTACCATGTGTACTATTCACGGACTGGCTTATTTTCCAATGTGTGGCACAAATGACTTCAAACCTTTATTTAGAGTGCATGATCAGCTCAAGAGTATCAAAATAGCTTTCTATAGTTCACTTGCTTCTCTATCTGAAAACGTGTCTTGACAATTTTAAGGACAAATCTTATTTTTGTATTACAGTGAAAGTCTGTACCCTCTCCACACTCGCCCAAACCCTTTCGACCCCATTACCTTCGCCCTCGTCCGCTACCTGCTCGATAACTACCCCACAAGACTAACCTAGACTCTAGGGACAGTCGTTCGTCGCTCGTCCAATGACCCTCGTTTCCCTCCCACGCCATCTCAAACACATTTATTGCATTGAAACGACCGTGAAGCTGTCGAGTTAGATTTCCCGTGCATTTTGTCAGTCGCTTTGACAGAGCGAATTGATGTGGACGAGTTTTATTGGATCCCCTAAGGTCGAATTGGTTATTACAACGGCCGGAGAGGGTTGAAAGCATACGTTGAAAGGCCATGCATGGAGAGACATACCGCAACAGTGTAGGAGTCAGAAGAACTGGAAATGGAAAAGTAGAGAGTCTGGGATGGAGATGGAGAGAGAGAGAGAGAGAGAGAGAGAGAGAAGCATACACCATACAGAAAAAAAACTGATGGAGACAGAGAGACAGAAAGTCAGGTACAGAAAAGACGAAGGTGGCGAGGAAATATAGACCATGAATGTTAGAAGCAAGATTGATTAAAATAAAAGAGTTTCCCCAAAGATTTGATGTGATTTCTATAAAACTTTAAAGGGCACCAATCACCAACAAATATTTTGCTCTGTATGTAAGAGCTAGTTCTCATGCAATTATACTATATTCAAAATATGGGCTTCAAATGTAATGAGATATTGCAAGTTCAATTACACTCTCTATAAGCATAAAAACGACTCGTGAGTAGACTACACGGCGCACCCGTACGCGCTCGCCCAGATAAGGGCTCGCACGGAGCCCAACTCGGAGTTCGGTTCCGCGCGAGCACCTTCATGATATCCTTTATTTCCTTCATACTCCTAAACTGGTGACCAATAGAATGCCAGATAAAGTTCTTTGAGGTTAATTTTATGCTTTTTGGCGGTGTATAAATTATTTTTTGTGAGTGGTTGATACACTTTGATAAAAGATATAATTTCTGGTAACGCAAAGGGCCAAAGGCGGATCCAGAATTGTCAAAGTGGGGAGGGGGGTGGCACTACGAGCAGAATTTAGCGCACAATCCCCGTTATAAATATACTGTTTCCTGATCTTTCATTGCTTTCACTTCGATAGAAAGTATATTTTGTTACATGTATGTTTGGTTTGTTTATGATCTGGGGAGCGTTTCATCAAGTGTTTTGTCAGTGATTTTCACCGACAAATTTGCTCTCATCCAATCAGATGCAAGGATTTCAGTAGCTTATAACAGTTGTCGGTAGAAATCACTGACAAAACTCTTGATGAAACGCTCCCCTGTTTGCTTTCCATGGCCACGTATCTGTCTTCTTTCTGTATCAGTCTTCTTTTTTTATCCAGCTTTTATTTTCTTCTTTTCTACTCTTTCCCCATTTTTATTCTTATTAAATTTTCCTTCTTTTTGGCATGTTATGCATGATTGCAAAGTCTAGTTTTTATGTATTGCATTAAAATTTACCTTGTCAATGACCAGTACTTCTACCAGCTCTGCTTCCTTGCTTGTCTCTGTTTTCATTCTCATTTTCATATAAACACTCTAGTCTTCACTGTTGTGATTTTTTTTTCTTCTAACAAACTCAAACGGTAATGTTTATGGCCTTAGTTATGCAATAGTTGTTGTTATATACTTTGAAAAATGAAAATGAAATGAAATAAAGTCTAAAATCTGAATCTGAAATCTGATTCTAACGTAAAGCCACTCAATATAACTTTTCGTTTCATGGGGCATTTGTTTTTCTCGATAAGGATCCGCGATCATCCGTCTATGATAATGCATTTTTCAAATCAATGATGAAGGGTCAACGTCTGTCAATTCTATAAGCTACTGTGTTATAAGCTACTGAAATCCTTGCATCTGATTGGCTGAGGCAAATTTGTGGGTAAAAATAACTGACAAGACACTTGTTGAAACGCCCCCCCCCCCCCCTCGGTATACCAGCTAGGGTGTTGGATGACTACTCTTATTTTCACACAGCCATCGATTAGCTTCCTAGCCAGTAAACAGTCCAAGATGGCACGCTCATAATCTCGATCGAGTCAGACAATCTGGGTATGAATACAAAATGAGCAAATGAGAGGACATATGGAGGTGCCGGAAAACGATGTAGCCAGGTCTCCATGTGAAAGGGGGGGGGGGGGGGGGGGTTGCGCATGCCAAAACCGCCCTGCTTTTGAAGGGAAACAACTATAAAATGACACATCCCTTCTTCCCTTCTTCCATTAACATGATCAATGTCCATGAAGGACAGGCTTTCCTATATAAATGATCAATACAGACTTACCTTCATTTGTCTGAATTTCTTCTGTTTTAGTCGTTTCCTTTAAAAAAAAATCATTTTAAGATGACAGTTCTGTTGTTTTCACAGTCGGGCAGAAATATACCGATAAGAAATGTTTGCCATTCCCGCAAACAAGATTCCATGGACATTATACAAAAATGGGAGGAGTATGTTTTCCCTTGCCCCCTAACCAATCTCACTCTTCTACGCTAGTGGTGTCGAGCATCAGAAGGAGGTGATAGCGGAAAGGAGGAGAGATCGTTGTGGGAAAGACGAGAAGGTGAAGATGAACGGTTGAAGGGAAATGGAGAATGGGAGATAGCTAGCTAGGTAGAAAGAGAGAGAGAGAGAGAGAGAGAGAGAGAGAGAGAGAGAGAGAGAGAGAGAAAGAGAGAGAAAGAGAGAACGAAAGAGAGAGAAGAGAGAGAGCCAGAGAGAGAGAGAGAAGAAAGGGGGGGGGGATTGTACTATCTGAGCTGTTCTCATTAAAAAAGACAAAACGAATTATTTTAAGATGCTTAATTATTCCAGCAACACCAGGAGCAATTCCATTTTCAAATGACAGCCGTTCTGAACTCTGTAGGCGTTTGCTCGATATTTCACGAAATATTTTCTCCCCCGTATATGATTATGACACGGTTGTCTCATGTGACGGGCAACAAGTGTCATCGCAGAACTAAAACGAGATCAACCAGATTCAAAACAAGAAAGGCCGAATTAAATATCGCATGAGACCAGGGATATTGATACCCAAACAGGAGACAAACAATATATAGGCCTACTCATAAACCAACGGATTACGCCAACGTATATATGGCTGTTGGAGTTTATCCTGATTTCAGTCCATTCTGGTTTTTCCCCATCAGTTTTTCATCACTCTTTTGAGTAAATATCTATACAGCAGAGCCTTTGAAGCAGTCTAAAAAAGAAATACTTGTGCGTATCTCAATGTTTAAAAATATACTCATGAAAATGGATGAAAGTCATTGAATATTGGATTTTTAAAACGCCGCGCCGGTTCCCGGAACAAAACAAATATGACAAGGTTCGGTTCAGCATTAAAAAAAATGCGACATAATCGTCTGGGCCCCGTTTCATAAATCTTGTTATCAATAATAAGTTACGATGGTTGTTATAAGCTACTGAAATCCTTGCATCTGATTGGCTGAGAGCAAATTTGTTATAGAAATGTGGCAATTGTCATTGATGACAAGTTTTATGAAACGGGACCCTGATTGCCCACTTACTTCACCTGGGTCAAGAATGGCAAATGGTAAATCAATGTCAACTTTGGCATCACGATTCCAGAGAAAGCTCTCTGACATTTCCCTCATCATGCTTGGAATGAATTTGTAGTGACTTAAGCCCGGCTCATATGAGCCGTCATTTCGATTGCGTCAGTACCTGCGCTATTAAATCGGACCTGTATGTGAAGACAATTGACCCATACGCCGGTTATTAAAAGTATTGTTTGCACGGTTCCTTTCGCAATCACTTTTAAAACGGTATTACTATTTCATGACGCGCAAAAGACCGTACCACTGACGCGGTCCTAGCGTCTAGAAACCGAACAGTGCTGACGTAACAAAGCGGGTAAATCAGATCTGTGGTGCAGACAGGCATATATCGTCAATTCACACTGGAAGATGATGAATAGATCATTCGCATTTACAATCATGACAGTTTATAGACGAGCTTGCGAAGCATCTGGGCTATGTGGCTGCCATGCTGAAATCTACCATTCATGTTTTAATTAATACCCTGCAAGCTCTCTCATGTAGGTCCCATCATATTTCTCTCCGTAAAATCAGTACATTATATTGACCACTTACCTTTATGTTATTTATGTTTGTATTTATTTTTGGTATGTAAATGTAACATGAGAAATATGAAAATAAATGAAAAGTGAAAAGTGAAAGTATCATGCCGTGTCAAACATGCGCAGAAAGACAATGGCTGTGTTTACATAGACCTGGCAATATAATGTGACTACTTTTAAGAAAGCAATACAATCAATTTTATAACTTATCATAGAAATGATCATTTGATACCAAATTGCACTCTAAGAAAGTCACAATAGTGAAGGTCATTGTATGTAAATTTGACCTGAATTTAATGAGACACTTTGGAGTTATTAAGGTTATAATGGAAACAAAAATGATTTTGTTTTCTCTACATTTACAGAATTTTGGGCAGCAAAGCTTGGTTTAGGAGCACTTTGGTGTCTTTTTAGGGGCGTGTTACCCTCTCTTCCCAATGAATATTTGCGTATTTTAAAAAAAAATATTTTTGTAATGTACACCCATACCTCTTCCTTCTGACAAAATTTGGTCCATGCGCCTTAAGGGGGATAATTCATCGCAATTTTTAGGGGCCTTCTGACAACCCATCCCGACGGAAAATTGTCAGATTTTGTGTTTTGGTTATGTATAGTCATACAACTTCCCTTCTGACAGAGTTTGGACCATTACAGATTAGATGGGTTGAAATCGACCCGACTTGGGTGCCCTTTCGGGGGGTCTCTGTGGGGCCAATATGACAGGGATGGTCTCAGTAACTTTAAGGGGTCAAATCTCATATGTAAAATGGGGTGACTATTTCCGGATAAACTCCCGGAATATAAGCCCCTGAATCTCACAATTTGCTCTTGGGGGGATTTACAAAAATTATATTGGCAATTATTATGGGGAAGAAGAGGGGATGGAAAGGGGCTTCCATTGGGAGGGAAGGTATAGAGGGTAGCGATGGAATAATTGGCCTGGATTTGCTTAGCATTATGCAATGATTTTGTCGTGCGGAGAAGTGGAAGTAGAAGGAAGAGAAAAAGAGTAGAGAGGAGTGATTGGGGGAGGGGGGGGGGGGGGGGGAATGGAGAGGGAGAAGGGGGAAACGTGGTGAGCGGTGGAGGGGGAGGGGACTTATGGTGGTGTGAGGTTGATGGAGGGATTGGCCTATACTGGCTTGATAGAGGAATCATGGAAAACTGATGATGCAGAAAGGAGAAAAGGGGAGAAAGGAGAACGGGGTTGAAGCGGAAAAGGTTCTTGGCCAAGTTTACTCCACATCAATGGATTATGTTGTAAGATGAAGGGGGTAAATGGGTGAAAGAAAATGGGAAGGGGGAACATCCAGGGATGATGATGGTGGTGGAATGATTGTGATCGAGGAATTGACCTATTCCATCTTATGCACATGCAGAGGCGAATCCAGGCTTGTGAAAAAGAGGGGAACAAAATTATGTCATCAAGTTGTTTTTTTTTTTTTTTTTTGTTTTTTTCTTCTGGGGGGGGTGTCTTTTTACTCCAAAAGAAAAGCAAAAGGCAAAAGGGGAAAAAAAAGATAAATAAGGTATTCACTTTTAAGAGAGGGGGCACATTTGTTTAAATTTGTAGTTAAGGTATGCCCCTTTCGTTCCAAAAAGGGGAGGGGGAGCGGACCAGTTGTGCCCCCCCCCTCCCTCCCCCTCCCAACTAAATCCGCCAGTAAGCATGGTAAGTCAATTTATGCGTGAATCGCATCGTGAAGCGTGAATAGGAAGAAGGTAAGACAGGGTTGAGGGGGAAAAGGGGAGATTTTGTTGTTGTTGTTGTTGTTCGTATCACGCATTATTTGAAAATTTTCGGCTGTAGTTCCTTTTATATATTGATGCCGGCGCATCACGTCAAAAGCCACTGCTATCACTGCATCTGTAGTTTAGGGTCAATATTGCATCAAGGGAGATATTAAATATTCATGATATATGCATGTGTGCACCCATTTCGTGCTACCAGTATTTGATCGATTTTTTTTTTTTTTTTTTTTGGGGGGGGGGGGGGGGCAAGTCATATCCTTCGTTCCTATTCCTCCACCCCCGGGGAATTTCTCCCTTACATTAGGCCAACAAATACCGAACTCGGAAAACAAAGGCACGCGCCTTTTCTCTAAGCGGGGTAATCATTATGATAATAAAATTTGAGAAAAATATAAGAATAATGAGAGCGAAGAACAAGGAAAATTACGAACAAAATAAGAGAGAGAAGAAAATAAAGGATAAGATGAGGAGACATAAAAAAGAAGATCATAGAAAGAGAAAAAGAGAGGGAGGGAGAGAAGGAGGGAGAGAGAGAGGGGGGGGGGGGGGAGAGGGAGAGAGAAACTATGATCAAAAGGAAGGAGATAAACATGAATGGAGAAAAGGAGAGGAAAAAGTGAAACATCAGCTAGAAGATAAATAGAACGAAATGTTTGAGAAAGATGGGAGCTGACGGAAAAGGAAGACTATAAGGAATCAAGGGCATTCCCCTATTACTTCTCCTTCACAATAATGTCAACGAAAGTTAATCCCTTTCCTGCGTCTTTCCTTTTGCTTTATATCTGCTCCACTTTCTCCTCCTTCCTCTCCCCGTTATGCATTCCTTATCATTACAATATACCTATAGAAATATACATTATCAGGGAAAACCCCAAATCGAACACTTCATGATCAGTATACGTCCTCAAAAAGAAAGGGGGATCTTACCAGATCCTAGCTACCTATTATAAATCGTTTATTTACCTGAAAACCTGATATGGAGATTTTTTTTTTCTAGAGACATATGCGTATAGGGGCACAATTATTTTACAAAGGGCGGAAGTCTTGCAAAAATCGTAACTTCCAAGGTTCTACAAATTCGAACATTTTTTGTAGTGAAAATGTAATTATGTCATTAAAGATATAATAAATAAGACTGACATAAAATTAAAAAAAAAAACCATCTCGCTTAATATGAAGCGTCGGTTGCTCGAATATGAGGTGGCGACTGCCCGGATATTGGTTATTAAAAAAATATCAGGGGTTTGCAGCCTCCCCCACGCCCCCGCCAAGGACGGCCGTGTTTGTAGAGAAATTGTAGTAGGGGACAGCACCCTCATTGAAGAAATCAATTCCATTATGTGTACTGAATGATAACATGAAAGACCGAAAATCCCCGAAAGCATGAAGTATTCCTCTTGCATACAAAAATCTCGGGTCGTGCCGTTTCTCAATAGGACGATGCTGTCCATGTCGATATCGAAATGACGTATGCAGAACGAAACCTTCTGGTTGAAATTAGGAAAAACCATTATACTCAAAGAATCAGAGTCATGTTGTGGTCGTAACGAAAAGTAATAATTATTCTTTTAAAAATTAGTTCTAGGCCTTGTATTATAAAATAGTTGCAATTGATTACAAAATAATACTTTGCAATAATTTGCGCATGTGCAGATAAAGGTCATTTGTACGAGTATGCAGTTGACCTTTTCATGCTGTCGTACGATGCGCGCACCAGTTTGATTTTTTTACCTGTTAAAGAAGTAGTGCGTCCACCCAAACATTTATGTTTCATAATGACCCAGATTTACTTTGGAAAGCAGAAGCTGCTCTGAGTGTACTGAAGAAATTGAAAAACTGTCAATTGATTGAAACTTTGAAAGTCTGGTACGAATATAGATCTTTAGTTATGAAAGAATTGAATTTACATAGTTACCACAATCAGGACTATATTTGTTATAACAAAAACGTGAGTTTAAGGCATAGACCTTATTTTTATTATCATGCTTGGTATGAAAGAGGGATTGTATATGTCTCTCATTTGTATGGAGGTTGTAATATGGTGAAAACCTTTGAAGACCTGGTAATAGAATTTGATATTCCTATAACTGACCGTCGCAAGTATGATTCCCTGATGAATGCTATATATTTAGATTGGTTTATTGATCATCAAGATGTTGACGAAAATATTTTTGATAGGATTGTTTCAGAGTTGCTTGGGAAAGTGAAAGTACCCAAGTATGCTTATTCTGTATTCCGCAACAAAGATCATTCTTCATTCATCATTCTTTGACCAATGTTGGGTAAATGCATGTAAAAGTTGAGCAAGATTTAACCAACCTATGCCCAATCTTCATTTACCCAGTGGCATTTACCCAACATTTCTAAGAGTGTACAAATTGGGGGTAATTTAAGGTCATTTGTAACATGTACAATTACGAACTGGCTTATTGATATTAATCGCATCTTCTAACCTTCATACAGAATTGTAAGTGATATCAATTATTATCATTATCATTCTTAAAGAATCTGAGTCTTAGTATTGACGAGAAACTCACTAATCTCACGGAATCTAATTTAAATTAATGTTAAAACTGCACATAATTTGATATAAATGTGTATGAATTTCCGAGTAATACGCACGATAACAGCATAAAGATAAAAATGCCGTATATGTGAAATACAACAAAATATTTTGTCTCACTAGTTTGCGCTTCATATATAGGATTTTCAACAATTAGTTGAGAAAAAAGAAAGAAACAAAGAGACTAGTCAGCAATTTCTAACGAGAAATGATATCCCTGAGATTTACATGTAAAATAAATACAAATGGGTGAAGTACGGTACCTCTAAAATATCACTTTAAAATGCGACCTGAATTTAAAACTCATGTTCATCTGTGAACATCACTATTGAACGTTTTATGGTTTGACATATAACATTATAACTAAGACATCCAAATGACCCAATTTGAAAAAAAAAATAGTCAAGAAAATGAAATCCATGCACATGTTACGATTACATTTATCAATATTTTAAAAAAATTATGTCGTGAAAATGTTTGGAGGAGCTATAAAGAGGTAGTAATAAAGGCAATTAAGGTTTACAGCCCTCTGTAGTCCCATCAATACAATTAAATGTCAGCCAAAAGAACTTGGAGAAAGCTAAATATAAGACGGGGGGGGGGGTGGCTAGACCATCGTGAAAGATTCGGAGGGCAGTGGTGTCGGGAAAAAAATTGTCGAATTCTACTATAATTTTTTACAAAAACAAACAAGTAAATAAACAATACAAATCAAAGAAACAAAAACGAAACAAAACAAATAAACACGAGAGGTCATGATATAGTTTCAATCATATATTATCCAAACGTTGAAAAACAGGTTACTATAGATGTTTTCGAATTCTAAGAATGATTTCAAATTTGTCGGCAGGGAATCACTATTTTCTATTTAACAGTACGAACATTAATAGAAAAGCAAAGTTAAAAAACGAAGAAATTAATTACAGATATAAATGACTAGCACACCCCCTCCCTTTTTTTGGGAAAATGTTGGTTAGAGGAGGGGGGGGGTTCACATCACTCCTATATCCCCAAGCGACGCCGATAATCATGATAACATTTCGAAGAATAGCTATTCATATCTTCCGGTTAGTCAATTTCCCTCGTCCCAATTTTTGAGCCACGCTCTGACGCGCTCAACGATCGAAGCTGAAAATGATTACCCCAGCCCCTACAATTTGTATGGAAAACGAGGAGCAAGGGACTGGTCATTTCAACTTGATTGCTTTCCTAACGTGACCCTTATTATAGTCACAAACATTTTAATAACATTAAAGGACAACCTTCCATCTTACCATTATGATTACTTCAATCATTCCGTTGTGTTTGAATAAGCCCGGTGCACACGCGACGTCATTCCGCTGACGTAGAACTGCGTCAGTGTCTGGTACGGTCGTTTGCACGTCATGAAAGACTGGTATCATTTTAAAAAGTGATTGCAAAATGAACAGTTTAAACAATACTTTTCATAACTTGCGGATGGGGTAATTCTCTCCACATGCTCGAATGACGCAAGTAATGACGCAATCGAAAGACGCCTCATGTGAGCCGGGCATAAGGTTCGTCGCACAAGCAGTGCTACGTCAGCGACTGACGCGGTCTTTGACGCACCTTGATAGAGCGATAACGTACAGTGGTTGACTGGAAAACGAACAGTGCAAACATGGCACTTAAACTACTCGTGCATGCACTAAATTTCCTTTATTATGCTCTACTGGGGCATGTAATAACGCAATCGAAATACTCGCGAGCATCGCCCGGCTTACACGAGGCATTGTTTCAAAAGCATTGATCACGCCAACTGTTCTTCAATTCAATAGGATCCATGCCGCAGTAAGCAGTGTACAACAGGCCCATACAGATAGAGACGTCCGAGCTATAAGTTGTCACAGTCTGAGAGGCCACAGAGATGTTTTGTATGCACTCTTAATCAGTTTTTTGTTTAGACTGCCACGACAGTCCTCCGAATTTTGAACTTGTTCGAAATTAGACTGTCGGCGCAGGACTGGTGCAACGGACATTAGATCTGGCATGTACACGGAGTCGCGTCATCCCAGTGCCAATCGAGAGAGGCTGTAAGATTCATACCAAGAAGACTGACATCGCGAGAAACATTTGGGATTTTGGGAGGTATAACCCATCCGTGCTCCCTTTTAAAACCCAAAGTAGCAAAATAAGTACACAAAAAACAAAATGTACCCCTGTAATTGTGTTCTTGCTCCCCAACCGATTTACATTTTAGACCCCAAAGCCACCTGAAAAATGTGATGACCTTTCTTTAGTTGACATTTTTGGGGTGAAATGTCCAACCCCCTCCCCCTCCCCCTCCCCCCTCCCCCTCCCCCTCCCCTCTGCTTCGCTTCATGACAGAATCCTATATCCACCTTTAGCGAAATCCATCCAGGAGTCGGGGCAGGCATTGGAGACGGAATGGGGTGAAGGTGGGGTACTCTCTTAAAAGAATAGAAGGATCACTGATGTGACTCCTGCGGTGGCGGGGGTGGAAAGGGAGTGAAAGTTCACTCTTTTCTTTTTCGAAGTACGGGTAGTTTTTACTGAAGGCAATAATTATATTTTCATTGATTTCCACTCGATGGCAATGTAATATACCCCTATCCCGTCCTCTCATTGTCGGAGTCGTCCTTCTCTGACAATCCCTGTGAAAGCATTTATTTTTCTTGGCGCTAATGGGGGAAAGAGTACAAACGTGCGTGGGAGTTCAATGACAAAAGAGCCTTTCACACAACAGACAAGGATAGTGAGAATAAAGATAAAGCTTAGCTCTGGTCATGCGTTTACACTTTGAAAGAACCTGGTTCAAAGCAATAGACCGCTTCTGTAATGTATACAAATTTATGCACATACCTAGTGAAGAGCTATTCATTAACCTGCTTTTTATAAATGAGCCTCAATGCTTGGAATCCAGTTTGCATATATTATTTGTTGCTATGTCCGGCAAGCCTCCCGAAAACCGTCAGGTTGTCAAGAACAACCTTTGTTTGAAAGGTATGTATAAAATTTGCATACATTACCAAAGCGGTCTATTGGGAAAGGATGATCATGTCTACATAAGAATGTGTGATTCTGGAGGTTTTGGGATCATAAATATCATAAGATATTGACACAATATCACGAAAAACAGAAAAGCACTGCACTGCAGCTATTTCTCGTCATATTCCGAATACGAGGTCATAATTATGAAGAACAATTCCTTTTCATTGGAAAGTTTTACTATGATCAGCCGTTTTTCAGCAAAATTCAGATATAATCAGATAAGAAAGGATTTGGAGAAAACCGGACAGCTTTTAAAAAAGCTATATGATTTGTGAAGTTGTATTAGCATTTATGTTAACATTTCTTATTTGTAAGCTTTTTGTTTTTCGTGATTATGTACTTTGTTCCTTTAATTTTTCGGTTTTTATTGAACGTAACTTTTTTCCATCTTAAAAATTCTATTACTCAAAAAAAAACTTTAGGCAGCTAAACATCGCCGTGCCTAAGTCACTAATTTACAAAACTATTATTACAAATCAATATTCTACACACATGATTTCTGCCAAACTGACTGCAAAGTTCGACGTTCAAAAAAAAAAATGCCCTTTTTGCAGAAGAAATCAAATACTGCCTCGTCAGAATAAACACACCGCCAGGCTACGCAATCAATTACGCACTCAATGTAGTCACATTTTTAGCTCGCGTTTGGCATGATTTCCAACTGCGAGGTTGTGTTTTGTTCTTGAGTCGGATGTGAGCATGGCGAGGGTCAACTATAAATTGCTTCGATTCTTGCTCAACGGTTATTATTAGCTGGAGGAAACAAACTTGAACTCTCCCCAAGAGTAAGGCACCATTGGTGGCTATAGCCACTGTGGAAGGGAGGGGGTGGGTAATTGCCCCCTTCTCCAATCATTAATATTCCACATTATTACCCACGCCGATAAAATCGGCAGGGTTATGTAAAGGGCTCCGTATGTTTGTTTGTTTTTTTGTTTGTTTTTGTTTGTTTGTTTGTGTGTTTGTTTGTTTGTTTGTGTACAAGATAACTAGAGAACGGGTGAACGGATTTGCACCAAATTTTCAGGGAATGT
Source organism: Heliocidaris erythrogramma (assembly GCA_025617745.1). Taxonomy (NCBI): domain Eukaryota; kingdom Metazoa; phylum Echinodermata; class Echinoidea; order Camarodonta; family Echinometridae; genus Heliocidaris; species Heliocidaris erythrogramma. The sequence continues at coordinate 18,373,046 of CM046864.1, read as the reverse complement.
TCGGATAGTGACAGGAAAGAATCGATTAGATTTTGGTGATGATCGGTTGACCCCTGCAAATTCTGTGTGACCTTGAAGTTTTGACCCAAACTTCAGTTCGGATAGTGACAGGAAAGAATCGATTAGGAAAAGAATCGATTAGATTTTTGGTGATGATCGGTTATAGGAACTTCATTTCGGATAGTTTTTTTTTGTTTTTAAGAATATTTTATTACTTCCTTTTTAAAAATAACATTTTTCACAATAATCAAGGTAAAATACACAAACAAATATATTCACATGCAGTATCATTGTGCCAAATTACAATAATAATAACAACTAGATATTTAATTCGTCATGACGACGAATTAGGTGGTCTGTCTTTCAATTTGTATGATCATGATTGTAATCAGGATGATCATAACAATGGGGAAATGCTAAACTGAAGATAGGAAGTCAAGAATGCCATGAATGGATATGCTTCTTGAGGACAGGAATGTAACAAAATGTGGGAAACGGTCATTGTAAAATGATTATGGTGATGATGATAATGGTGATGATTATAATGATATAATGATGATGGTTATAATGATTAGATTGATATTATGATGATGGTGATGATATAATAATAATAGCGATGATGATCATAACGGTGATAATAATAATGATGATGTTGATGTTGGTGATAATCATGATGATGATGATGATGATGATGTAATGATGATTATGATGGTGATGATAATCATGATGATGAAGGTGATAATGATGATTATTGATGATGTGATAATTGTGATGATTATGGTAATGGTGATTATGAAGATGATGATATAATGATGATGATGGTGATGATGATGGTAATGGTGGGGATAATGGTGTTGACCATGACTGCAATGACAGTGACCTTAACAATGCCAAATATGATAATGGTGATGATTATGATGATGGTTATAATGATTATGATGATCCCTGATAGCAGAAAATGTTTAAAATGACGTGATATTTACGTCGTGGTTTTCGTCTTTTTTACGTCCTGTAATTACGTCAATAAGACGACAACTTGCACCAACGCAAGACATCAAGAGGACGTCTTATTTTGACGTCATCTCTACGTCTTGTATACTGTAAAAACTAAAGTGCTACTTTTAGGGGCATATATAGTGACTGCACCTGAAATGCTGTTTATAGCACTTGTAGTGTGCTAATTTACCAGCCAAAAAAAAAACGTGACCGTGGCGAGCCTCGAACCAGGTTCCGCTGATTGAGAGGCGCTGACGTTACCGATGGACTAACGAATGCTTCTTGCAATCCACTTTAGTCATGGGAGTCAAGTAGATAACATGAACTATGTGGTGTCGTAAATTCTCTATGTAACAATATGATCTGCTCTAAATCGTACAATGTGAGTTAGTCTAGCGGTAATGCCAGCAATTCTCGATCAGCGGACCCTGGCTCGCCCAAATCATTTTTTTAAATGAATGTTTAGCAGTTTAAGGAGCCGGTCCAGCTACCGTGAAAGTGCTGAAATAGCACGCTGTGTGCATTCAATAGCACTCTGAGTGCAGTCCCAATGCATGCCCACAAAAAGTGCTATATACAGCACTTCAGTTTTTACAGTGTACAGATGACGTCAAAATAAGAGGTCCTCTTGTCGTCTTATTTTTTTTCTTTCTGTTTTTATTGATATTTCTTCAGAAATTAACAGAGTAAGAGCAACAGTATATAGATTTAATAGCTTCATCTCTTGTCGTCTTATTGACGTAATTACAGGATGTAAAAAAGACGAAAACCACGACGTAAATATCACATAATTTTTAACACTTTCTGCTATCAGGGATATAATGATGGTGATGATATAATAATAGGGATGATGATCATAATGGTGATGATTATTGATGTGATAATGGTAATGATTATGGTGATGGTGATTATGAAGATGACGATATAACGATGATGGTGATGATGGGGATAATGGTGTTGACCATGACTGCAATGACAGTGACCTTAACAATGCCAAATATGAAATAGAAATCACATTTTGTTATGAAGATACGACCATAAGTTGATTTTTACAAAATGGCGCCTGGATGACGTCACGATAATCTGATGACCTTGAAAAAGATGGGGGGGGACTTGACCTTATTGGGACTCATGACTGACGAAAATTTGAAGATAATTGACTAAGCCCATTGTGAGAAATTGTGATATCAAATAGCACTATTTGACAGTGTAGGATACTTTGGAGATAAACCCAATGGCCCGTATTCTGAACTCCGGTTTAACTTAAACCATGGTTTAAATCTGTGGTTTAACTATGGGTAGCCAAAAATGTCAAAACTGTGTTTACACTGTATGTTCCTTATGTTTTCTGGATACTGGTCTCGTGCTTTAATGGTCAAGAAAAATATTCTACTTATCATTCCCAGACAGTTTTTAAAAGCTTCAGTACCAAAAATGCTGATAAATTGAATATCTACTGTTTCAGATTTGTGTCACATTTGGCTGCCCATAGTTCAACCACATATTTCGACCATGGTTTAAGTTAAACCAGAGTTCAGAATACGGGCCAATAGCTTTAATACACGACAGGCAATCACAATTTCCATAGGGTTGTACACAAACTACTGGACACTACTTTCCAATAGACATAACATGCAAAATCAGGCATTTTATTACTTGGTTTGTGATTTCTTATGTTAAAATAGTCGAACAAGATGGTAAAATGACAGGCAAAAGGAAGCAAAAAAAAATTTTTTTTAATGGACCCACCGGGGATCGAACCTGGGTCACCGGAGTGAGAGGCAAGTGCTTTGACCAATATACCAAAATATTTCCCATAGAGATAACACGTAAACGAAAAACGGGATTCTCAAATCCCATTTTGTCGTTCAAAATTGGGCATGATCCCGACATCTGATCAAAAATTGGAGACCACCCTTATAAAAGCTTAGAGTCTCAGCTATAACATACTAAAATCTTGAAGAAAAAAGACTAAAAACAACTGAGATACAGCTCAGAGAACAATGTCGTGTAGATTCATGATTCGAAAAAAAATCATCTTCCATAGACATAACACGCAAATAGGGAAAATTCTGACATGGCATATTTAATTGAAAATTTCACTGTGATGACGTCATCAAAATGAAAAATGGTGGCGACTCATCTTGTAGAGAATTGTCTCAGCTATGACATATCAAAATCTGGGCGAAAAACGACCAATAATTACGAATCTAGAGCCAAATTTGCATAAATGTGATGACGTCAAAACATGAAAAATGGAAATTTTGACTTCTGGCGCCATTTTCATGACGTCATAATATTTATAAGGGTCAAATGATACATGAAATCATATCGATGATTCATACCCTACCTGATGATGACAAAAAGTTGGGGGGTCAACGGACTATCTAACGAGCTACAGTGAATTTTGTATAGGCATGTTTTTGCCCATATATGGCCTATAGTGAGGGATCGCGCCCGCGCGTGCTGCAAACTTTGACGGACGATAATTTCCTTATTAATGGTCGTAGAAAGATAAAAAGGGTATCAAATTGCTTCGAATTTTATGTTCTATGAGAGTACACAAGAAAAAACGGCGAGTTTAGGCTCCGTCATGGTGGAATACGGGAAAATGCGCACGCACCCGTGTGTGCGCGCAAATTTTTGAAATGCTCAAAATGACCTGAAACGTGTGCAGACTTGATCCTACGTGATTTTGAGCATTTTTAAATTTTGACGCGCGCGTACGCGCACGTCCTGACCTCTAGATGACCTGTGAAGATATGACTTGATGGCCTGTCAAGTGAAGTTTATGTGATGTGAATATAGTTGATTTTTGATGATCGATTATGAAGATATAATCGATCTTGTAAATTTACAAAATGGCGTCTTGATGACGTCACGATGACCTGATGACCTCCAAAAGCTTAATGGACCATGTCCATGATTGACCTCATACATGACATGAAACTCGATGATATTGACCTGGCCGATTTTGAGATTTGGTGGGAACAAAAATTTGTTATAAAAATAAATAAAGAAGATTCTGACAAAATTAAAAGGAGGTCTGTCATAAATGACAGACCACCTAATAAGTAACCATAATATTTTACATGCATGTATTAAATAGTAGATTATGCCAAATCTGGAAGTCTTTATTGCGATATGAAAAGAGAAAAATATAAAATATAAACTAGATTTTAATTCGTCATGAGGACGAATTAGGTGGTCTGTCTTTCAGTTTGTACGATCATGATTGTAATCAGGATGATCATAATAATGGGGAAATGCTAAACTGAAGATAGGATGTCAAGAAATGCCATGAATGGAGATGCTTCTTGAGGACAGGAATATAGCAAAATGTGTAACGGTCATTGTAAAACGATTATGGTGAAGATGATTATGGTGATTATGATGATTATAATGGTATAATGATGATGGCGATGGATATAATAATAGCGATGATGATCATGACGGTGATGATGATACACGATACTTGGGAGATTAACCCCATAGCTCTAATACAGGACAGGAAATCACAATTTCCATAAGGTTGTACACAAACTACTGCACATTACTTTCTAATAGACATAACATGGAAAATAAGGCAGTTTATTACATGATTTGTGATTGTTAATGTTATAATAGTCGAAGAGGATGGTAAAATGACAGGCAAAAAGAAGCAAAAAAAAAAAAAAAAAAAAAATCGGCCCCGGGGATCGAACCAGGTACCTTGACCATGGTAGTCATGTGCTTTACCGATAGACTAAAATATTTCCCATAGAGATAACACGTAAACGAAAAACAGGATTCTCGAATCCCATTTGGTAGTTCAAAATAGGGCATGATCCCGACATCTGATCAAAATTTGGAGACCACCTTACTGAAAGCTTATAGTCTCAGCTACAACATATTAAAATCTGGAAGGAAATAGACCAAAAATAACTGAGATACAGCTCAGAGAACGATGTCATGTAGATTCATGATTCGAAAAAAAATCATCTTCCATAGACATAACACGCAAATAGGGACAATTCTGACATGTCGTCTTTAATTGAAAATTTCAGTGTGATGACGTCATCCAAATGAATAATAATGAGCACTCATGTTGTAGAGAATTGTCTCAGCTATAACATATCGAATCTGGGCGAAAAACTACCAATAATTAAGAATGTAGAGCCAAATTTGCATGAATGTGATGACGTCAAAACATGAAAAATGGAAATTTTGAATTCTGGCGCCATTTTGATGACGTCATAATGTATATAAGGGTCAAATGATACATGAAATGAAATCTAAGATTTATACCCTACCTGATGATGAAAAAAAATTGGGAGGTTTCTGGACTATTTAAAGAGCTAGAGTTAATTTTGTAGAGGCATGTTTTTTCACGTTTTTACGTTATTTTTGCCATAGACGCGCGCACGGATTTTGAAATTTGACGCGCGCGTGTGGCATTATGGAAGGTCGATATTGACTGTAAATAGTTGGAAATTGTCAAGAATAGTGTCAGGAAGACGTAACATGCGAAAAAACAGCGTTTTTTACGTTCTCTACGCGCTGCGTGCGCGCATAACGCGCGCACGGACGCGCACGGACGGAAAATTTTAAAATGCTTAAAATGTCCTGAACAATACTCTAATTTGATTAAAAAGTGATTTTGACCATTTTAAAATTTTGACGCGCGCGTACGTGCGCGTCATGATGTGCGCGCGGATTTTGATGACATTTTATGTCGACCCTTGACCTGAATTTAATGTATGTCAAATATGGTTCATTTTTGATGACTCGTTATGAAGATATGATTGATAATGTGATTTCACAAAATGGCGCCTGGATGACGTCACGATGACCTGATGACCTTGAAATAGATACCCGACCTTGATCTGATATGTCCTCATGACTGTAGAGATTTTGATAAAAATTGACTCGGCCGATATTGAGGACTCATGGTAACAAGAAAGTGGTGGAAAAATAAAAATAAACTAGAGTTTAATTCGTCATGAGGACGAATTAGGTGATCTGTCTTTCAATTTGTACGATCATGATTGTAATCAGGATGATCATAATAATGGGGAAATGCTAAACTTGAAGATAGGAAGTCAAGAATGCCATGAATGGAGATGCTTCTTGAGGAGAGGAATGTAGCAAAATGTGTAACGGTCATTATAACATGATTATGGTGATGATGATAATGGTGATTATGATGATTATAATGATATGATAATTTCAGATAATTGACTAAGCCAATTTTGAGAAATTGTGATATCAAACAGGACTATTTGATATTGCAGGATACTTGGGAGATAAACCCCGTAGCTCTAATACACGACAGGGAATCACAATTTCCATAGTTGTACACAAACTACTGCAGACTACTTTCTAATAGATATAACACGGAAAATAAGGCATTTTATTGCATGGTTTGTGATTGTTTATGTTATAATAGTCGAAGAGGATGGTAAACTGACAAGCAAAAAGAAGCAAAAAAAAAAAAAATTATGGACCGACCGGGGATCGAACCTGGGTCACCTGCATGGCAGTCAAGTGCTTTGACCAATAGACCAAAATATTTCCCATAGAGATAACACGTAAGCGAAAAAACGGGATTCTCAAATCCCATTTGGTAGTTCAAAATTGGGCGTGATCCCGACATCTGATCAAAAATTGGAGGGCTTACTAATAAAAGCTTATAGTTTCAGCTACAACATATTAAAATCTTGAAGGAAATAGACCAAAAATAACTGAGACACTGCTCAGAGAACGATGTCATGTAGATTCATGATTCGAAAAAAAGTCATCTTCCATAGACATAACACGCAAATAGGGAAAATTCTGACATGTCGTTTTTAATTGAAAATTTCAATATGATGACGTCATCAAAATGAAAAACCGTGGCAACTGATCTTGTAGAGAATTGTCTCAGCTATAACATATCAAAATCTGGGCGAAAAACGACCAATAGTTAAGAATCTAAAGCCAAATTTGCATAAATGTGATGACGTCAAAACATGAAAAATGGAAATTTTGAATTCTGGCGCCATTTTGATGACATCATAATGTTTATAAGGGTCAAATGATACATGAAATGAAATCTGTGATTCATACCCTACCTGATGATGACAAAAAATTGGGGGGTTTGTGGACTATTTAAAGAGCTAGAGTGAATTTTGTTGAGGCATGTTTTTTCACGTTTTTACGTTATTTTCGCCATAGACGCGCGCACGGATTTTGAACTTTGACGCGCCCGTACGACCTTATTATTGATCAAAATAAATTCCAAGTTGATGGAAATGATGAAGAAAAGTATCAGGATTGCAAATCATGCGAAAAAACAGCGTTTTTACGTTATGTACGTGCTGTGCGCGCGCATAACGCGCACACGGACGCGCACGGACGGAAAAATTTTAAATGCTTAAAATGTCCTGAACCGTACTCTAATTTGATTAAAAAGTGATTTTGAGCATTTTTAAATTTTGACGCGCGCGTACGTGCGCGTAATGATGCGTGCGCGGATTTTGATGACATTTTATGTTGACCCTTGACCTGAAGTTTATGTGTGTCAAATATGGTTCATTTTTGATGACTCGTTATGAAGATATGATTGATAATGTGATTTCACAAAATGGCGCCTGGATGACGTCACGATGACCTGATGACCTTGAAAAAGATTTCGGAGCTTGACCATATATGACATGATGACTGACGGAAATGTCATGAAAATTGACTAAAAAGTTTTTGAGATTTCGTGGAAACAAGAAAGTGGGAGAAAATAAAAATAAAGAAATAAATAAAGAAAGAAAATTCTGACGAAATTAAGAGGTGATCTGTCGACTACGACAGATCACCTAATAAACTAGAGTTTAATTCGTCATGAGGACGAATTAGGTGATCTGTCTTTCAATTTGTACGATCATGATTGTAATCAGGATGATCATAATAATGGGGAAATGCTAAACTGAAGATAGGAAGTCAAGAATGCCATGAATGAAGATGCTTCTTGAGGAGAGGAATGTAGCAAAATGTGTAACGGTCATTATAAAATGATTATGGTGATGATGATAATGGTGATTATGATGATTATAATGATATGATAATTTAAGATAATTGACTAAGCCAATTTTGAGAAATCGTGATATCAAACAGGACTATTTGATATTGCAGGATACTTGGGAGATAAACCCCGTAGCTCTAATACACGACAGGGAATCAAAATTTCCATAGGGTTGTACACAAGCTACTGCACACTAATTTCTAATAGACATAACATGCAAAATAAGGCATTTTATTTAATGGTTTGTGATTGTTTATGTTATAATAGTCGAAGAGGATGGTAAAATGAAAGGCAAAAAGAAGCAAAAAAAAAAAAAAAAATTGTGGACCCAACGGGGATCGAACCTGGGTCACCGGAATGGGAGTCAAGTGCTTTGACCAATAGACCAAAATATTTCCCATAGAGATAACACGTACACGAAAAACGGGATTCTCAAATCACATTTTGTAGTTAAAAATTGGGCATGATGCCGACATCTGATCAAAAATTGGAGACCACACTTGTAAGAGCTTATAGTCTCAGCTACAACATATTAAAATCTGGAAGAAAATAGACAAGAAATAACTGAGATACTGCTCAGAGAACGATGTCATGTAGATTCATGATTAGAAAACAAATCATCTTCCATAGACATAACACGCAAATTGGGAAAATTCTGACATGGCGTCTTTAATTGAAAATTTCACTGTGATGACGTCACCAAAATGAAAAACCGTGGTGACTATATTTGTAGAGAATTGTCTCAGCTACAACATATCGAAATCCCGGCGAAAATCGACCAACAATTACTGAGAAAGTCTTGCTTAAAGTTAAAATTTATAATGTCATTTTTGAAAAAATGAAATTTTAAGAATCGACGCCATTTTGATGTCGTTGTAATATATTTGAGCGTCAAATGACCCATGAAATCATATCTATGATTCATTCCCTACCCAAAGATGAAAAAAAATTGGGGGTTTCAGGACTATTTAAAGAGCTACAGTTAATTATGTAGAGGCATGTTTTTGCACGTTTTTACGTTATTTTCGCCATAGACGCGCGCACGGATTTTGGACTTTGACGCGCCCGTACGACCTTATTATTGATCGAAATTGATTCCAAGCTCATGGAAATGATCAAGAAAAATGTCTGGAAGACAAACCATGCGAAAAAAACGGCGCGTTTTTACGTTCTGTACGTGCTGCACGCGCGCCATAACGCGCGCGCGGACGCGCACGGACGGAAAATTTTAAAATGCTTAAAATGTCCTGAACAATACTCTAATTTGATTAAAAAGTGATTTTGAGAATTTTTAAATTTTGACGCGCGCGTACGTGCGCGTCATGATGTGCGCGTGGATTTTGATGACATTTTATGTTGACCCTCGACCTGAAGTTTATGTGTACCAAATATGGTTGACTTTGGATGACTTGTAATGAAGATATCAACGATAATGTCATTTTACAAAATGGCGTCTGGATGACGTCATGATGACCTGATGACCTTGAAAAAGATTTTGGAGCTGACCTGATATGCCCTGATGGACTGACGGAAATGTCATGAAACGTGACTGGAAATTTTTTGAGATTTCGTTGCAACAAGAAAGTGGGAGAAAAATAAAAATAAATAAATAATAATAAATAAAGAAAGAAAATTCTGACGAAATTAAGAGGTGATCTGTCGATTACGACAGATCACCTAATAAAGAAATAAAGAAAGAAAATTCTGACGAATATAAGAGGTGATCTGTCGACTACGACAGATCACCTAATAATACCTACAACGTGTGTGTCTATGGCAAAATGGGCAGTTTAACTTTGAAAGCCATTTTCACCCTATAAACGCCCGTTAAAACGTTAAAGCTACACGGGCCTTTTTTGTGTAGAATTTTTTGCTCTATCATCTGAATCAAGTCCCAAGTCTCTAGCACCACGCAAACTGAAGTTAGATACCCCGTTCGAGGTCCGAAAAGGGCATTTTTCACCAAAAAATGACTAAATGAAGCCTGGATGACGTCATAATGACGTCGTGAACTTGAAAGTTTTACTGTGAACTCTTCTTATCAGGTCTCATGACTGCGTCGAATTTGAAAAAGATTCACTCTTTCGTTTTCGAGTTATTTGCCCCGTAAAAGGGGGGGGGGGGTCCAAAAGACAACAAATGATTTTTTATTAAAAAAACTGAATGAGCTACGAATCTGCTTTTTTGTGTGCATGTGGGTTGTTCAAGATGGGATGATTGTGGCAAGATTCAGAAGGATTGGCCGTCTTGTTTAGGACTTATCGGAATTGGCATAATAAATGGTGGATTTAGGTGAAATTAGTATGGAATTTCCCGTTTTTCCCCGTTTTTTTCATTTGTCAATGGGAGGAAAATAAGCCCAAATGTGAAGAATCTTGAAGTTGGAAGTAAAATGGTGCCACATTTCCTCCAAAGTTGAACCCTTTTTTTCGTTGTAGATGGCAGGGTGGAGGAGATATTAAGGAAAAGATGGACAAGAAAACGACGTCGACACTTAAAAAAAAAAAAAAAAAAAAAAAAAAAAAAAAATATAAATTGAGCTACGAATCTGCTTTCTTCTGTGCATGATGTTTGGTCAAGATGGGATGATTGTGGCAAGATTGAGAAAGATTGCCCGTCTTGTTTAGGAGTAATCGGGGTTGGCATATTTGATTGTTGTGGGGGCACTTACGCGCGAAGGTAAGCGTCCGCCCGCGTCCAAGTTTGTGAAATTGACCGGATTGATATTAGCTTCAATCATGCCATATATGAATAAGAAATGACTTTCCGTTACGAAGATATGGCCATGAGTTGATTTTCACAACATGGCGCCTGGATGACGTCACGATGACCTGATGAGCTTGAAAAAGATTTCTGAGCTTGATCTCATAGGGCCTGATGACTGACGGAAATGTCATGAAAATTGACTGGACAGTTTTTGAGATTTCGTGGCAACAAAAAGTAGGCGGAAAAAGGAAAGCTCGTTTTGGCGAAAGTAAATTTTAATATAATACCTACAACGTGTGTGTCTATGGCAAAATGGGCAGTTTTAACTTTGAAAGCCATTTTCACCCTATAAACGCCCGTTAAAACGTTAAAGCTACACGGGCCTTTTTTGTGTAGAATTTTTGCTCTATCATCTGAATCAAGTCCCAAGTCTCTAGCACCACGCAAACTGAAGTTAGATACCCCGTTCGAGGTCCGAAAAGGGCATTTTTCACCAAAAAATGACTAAATGAAGCCTGGATGACGTCATAATGACGTCGTGAACTTGAAAGTTTTACTGTGAACTCTTCTTATCAGGTCTCATGACTGCGTCGAATTTGAAAAAGATTCACTCTTTCGTTTTCGAGTTATTTGCCCCGTAAAAGGGGGGGGGGGTCCAAAAGACAACAAATGATTTTTTATTAAAAAAACTGAATGAGCTACGAATCTGCTTTTTTGTGTGCATGTGGGTTGTTCAAGATGGGATGATTGTGGCAAGATTCAGAAGGATTGGCCGTCTTGTTTAGGACTTATCGGAATTGGCATAATAAATGGTGGATTAAGGTGAAATTAGTATGGAATTTCCCGTTTTTCCCCGTTTTTTTCATTTGTCAATGGGAGGAAAATAAGCCCAAATGTGAAGAATCTTGAAGTTGGAAGTAAAATGGTGCCACATTTCCTCCAAAGTTGAACCCTTTTTTTCGTTGTAGATGGCAGGGTGGAGGAGATATTAAGGAAAAGATGGACAAGAAAACGACGTCGACACTTAAAAAAAAAAAAAAAAAAAAAAAAAAAAAAAAATATATAATTGAGCTACGAATCTGCTTTCTTCTGGCATGATGTTTGGTCAAGATGGGATGATATGTGGCAAGATTGAGAAAGATTGCCCGTCTTGTTTAGGAGTAATCGGGGTTGGCATATATTGATTGTTGTGGGGGCACTTACGCGCGAAGGTAAGCGTCCGCCCGCGTCCAAGTTTGTGAAATTGACCGGATTGATATTAGCTTCAATCATGCCATATATGAATAAGAAATGACTTTCCGTTACGAAGATATGGCCATGAGTTGATTTTCACAACATGGCGCCTGGATGACGTCACGATGACCTGATGAGCTTGAAAAAGATTTCTGAGCTTGATCTCATAGGGCCTGATGACTGACGGAAATGTCATGAAAATTGACTGGACAGTTTTTGAGATTTCGTGGCAACAAAAAGTAGGCGGAAAAAGGAAAGCTCGTTTTGGCGAAAGTAAATTTTAATACTAGAGTTTAATTCGTCATGAGGACGAATTAGGTGATCTGTCTTTCAATTTGTACGATCATGATTGTAATCAGGATGATCATAATAATGGGGAAATGCTAAACTGAAGATAGGAAGTCAAGAATGTCATGAATGAAGATGCTTCTTGAGGAGAGGAATGTAGCAAAATGTGTAACGGTCATTATAAAATGATTATGGTGATGATGATAATGGTGATCATGATGATTATAATATGATAATTTAAGATAATTGACTAAGCCAATTTTGAGAAATTGTGATATCAAACAGGACTATTTGATA